>VWYI01034341.1:0-43240 GCA_013399455.1 Anthoscopus minutus
CTTATTTTAAAGCAATTAAATATTCCTGCATAGTATATGTGATGCAAGCAGTGGAGTTACATGCAAGTGCACCAAAACAGGGAATTAAAACCAGCAATTAATCAACATGCTGACTATTTCTATTGTTAAAACCAAGATACAAAAGAAGCAAATCATTACTACAGAAGATTAACATTTTTAACCATTTCCATCACAAAATATATATATATACATTATATAGCTTTATTACAAACAAATATATCTATATAAGATTGAATAAATAAATAGAAACTTATTAATTTCTTACAGCCTAAGTCTTGCAACTTTACATGTGAAAACCCAAGCCTCAATACCAAACCAGAGTACCACAAAATTCCAGTCTTCAGGTAAGAGACAGGCAGACACAATTCTCATTTACTTTTTTCTGAAAGTTTCAATTTTTCTCCATTTTCATGAAGTGTTCATGATCTGGTCCTGACAGTGGGAAATTCTTATGATTATATATGTTCTATAGAACAGAAGTGTTATCACTTAGCCAATAAATTAACTACACAAATACAAGAGTGGGTAGTGAAATTTTATTCTCTATGACACTGAGTGTTCAGAAAGCAGCTACTGATACTTTCCAAGAGGTAGGCAGGCTAGTAAGATAGAATCATGAAAGCATGTAAAATCTTGAACCATTAGTTTTTCATTTGGTCTTGCTTTCCTGGGCTATTTTCCCCCAATTAATACGATGCAGCATGAAGGATTAGCAATTCTTATTTTCTTGTACTTATTGCAACCTTTATCTCTTAGACTGAAGAGGAATTTAGTTAAGTTTTCAGTATATTTAATGAAGAATAATATATCTCTTGAGATAATTAATAGCATCACAAGAAATCCTTGTAAAAACACATGCCTGCTTCTCTTGCTGAATTTACTTTTCCCTCAGTACACTTCAGCAAAGAGTATGCTGAGTATTAAATGAGTCTCTGATCACCCAGGGCAAGGTCAGTGAGACTGTCACTGACGTCTCAAGCAGAATAATAGAGCTATCAATAACAGTTAGAGCAGGGTTAATAAGTGGAAGATAATGAGAGGGACTGGGAGGTCACATTGAAACATACTGCAAACGCCTTGGTTTACAAAGATGTTCTCCAGCAGGGCTGGCCCTTATTTCCACCTTGTCCATAGAAAGAATCTACTTTTTAGTATGCTTTTAAACTGAGTCAATCTTCATCAGACATTCATTTTTCTGTCATCTTCAGGCAAATAAGGGCCAAATCCTGCTGCATAACTGAGTTCCTCCTGGTCAAAAAAGAAGGAAATCTCTTTTCAAACCTCTCCAATGGTCTGCATATAAGAATAGTGAAAACTTCACCAAAAAGTTAATTAGGTAGTTCAGTCTTAGTGCTGCACTGTTGTTTATACCCCTCATTACTGCATTAGCAGTGAGCTCCCACAGACACGAACCTCCCACATGCCAGTCAATGCAGAGGCAAGAGGAACCCCGAAATAAAAGACAAGATTGGCAGCTGATTTTTTGGTGGAAAGGAGGAACAAGACCTCAGACAGCAGTGAATACACAGAAAATAGCACGCTCTTCCCCTTACACATACATGTTCACACACAAATCCACAGCTAAACCCTCCAGCTCTCTGCACTAAGTACAAATCTGAAGCACTTTTGAGGAGATGTTTTTAATCAATGTGCGGATAATTTACTTCATTTACAACTACATGTAGTTTAGACAGACATAAAAATCCTGATATAGATTCAATCCTACCTGAACCTATTTGGTGAAGATAATCTCCTCACTTAAATATTTTCCAGGAGACATTCCTGATCCTCCCACTTCCTGACAATTGTTCATGCAATGTCCCCAATCTTCCAGCTAAAACCTTACCCTCTCCTGCTTTCATACCATGTGG
This sequence comes from Anthoscopus minutus, assembly GCA_013399455.1. Lineage (NCBI taxonomy): Eukaryota > Metazoa > Chordata > Aves > Passeriformes > Paridae > Anthoscopus > Anthoscopus minutus. The sequence goes on from VWYI01034341.1 coordinate 1,893, forward strand.
CACTCCATCCTGGTTTCTTTGGGGAATAAAAACACTAAGTTAGAAGCACCAGCTGCATCTTTCAGGATCTATCTTTGGTAAAATTTTCATACCCAGGAAAGATGTAGCTGAGTTTCTAACTCTTAATAACTTTCAAATTACAATAGGAGGTTTTTCACAACTAAACAAATCAGTGAGAGAATTCTACATTATAACAAGGTCAATTGTCTACAAATCCATGTCTAAATCAGCATGGCAACTAACTGGTACACGTATGAACAGTCCTTTCAAATAAAGAAACTATCATGCTGCTTCAGACCTGGCTGTCTTCTTCTTGACAACACAAAACAATGAAATAAAGCAGATGAGACTACATTAAATCTGTTCCCAGAAGATCTGAAGTTTAGAATTGACACAGAAGGCACACTAGATAGGCCACATTAAGCAGGTAACCGGATGGACTTAATTGTCAGCATGGAATGTTTTGTACAGGTATTGCTGGTTTTGTTTGGGTGGTTTGGGGTTTTTTTAAGGGAGAATGAAGGAATTCAAGTTTTAAGGTTCTACTTATGGTGTAATGAAATCGATCATAAATGCATAATGCGGTTTATGTGGTCACATGGCATCTCTTGCTTTTTTGAAAATGTATTTTCACTATGGTACATTAGCTTTTTTATTATAATAAACTTGCAATTTAATAGTCACAAGGCTATTAGTGGAGAGGATATAAGCAGATGTTTGCACGTATTGACAAACACACAGAGACCAAGAGGTACTCCTACACAGAATATCATGGGGATTTTTTAACTGTCTGGTATTTTGGCAATGGCAAAGGATTATAATATCCCCACCTTGATGCCACCAAGCTCAGGGGGCCTTTTTTCCCTGATAAGGTCATTCTGCAATATACTTCTCTTCCATTTCACTGTGAAGGTAGATTTCCTTCAAAAACCATTTCCCAAACATGGCCTCAGTTTGCATGGTTCCAGGACAGCACTGTCTTTGGCCTTACACCCGGCTTATTCAGATAATCAATGGACCTTTCAAACAGGCATCTCCTTCCTCTTTCCCACACTAGTCTGGATGAATTAGAATGACAGCTCGACTGTCCACAGGGAAATTAAACCGTCGATCCTAATCCTGTAGAGCTGTAAGGGGGCACTTCTCCACCAGCTCTCTCCGTGATGCTGTCTGCACAGTTAGAATCTCTTCTCAGAAGAGAGAGAAGAGCAATCAATAGTGCCTCTGAAAAAGATGCCATCACCAGCACGGTAGCACTTAGCCACTGCAGTGAACCACGTGCTTCTGATTAAGATGCACAGGCAGGGGCTGATTGATTTGTCTGGCTGCACAGCATACTAACCACGAGTCTTAAAACTCAGCAGCTGCCCTGCCCCGTCACCTTCTGCCTCCCTCACGTTTCTCCTCCTCAGAAAGAATGGAGCACATACTGGTGGACAGGGTGCTTAAATCCATACATTGGCAGAAGAAATTCTGATAGCTGATCTCACTCTGTGAACTCAGTGACTGGAAGTAATGAAGCACATGACTACAACTCCTAGAGAAACATAAGGAAGAGATAAAAATGGCCTGGTAGATTATAGTTAGCCCATCTCCCTGGAGACTACTACAAAACAGTGTGCTCTTTAAAGTGACTAGACTAATTCCTCAAAAGACTATTCCAGACCCAACAGGTCCCACTGTTGGTAACACAGAGTGGTTTTTGTCTCAGTGCTATTCAGTTTAATCTTTTCCAAATTTGATGATGTCATTATTGCCCATAAGATCCACTTCACTGAACCATACAAAGTCACTACTTTCTTACGATCCTTAGTGATGCTGGTGGTACTTTTGGTCACAGAAATTTGCCACACAAATAATTCTAATTAGCATTAGCTATTTTCTAGACAATAAAAAAAGTAGAGATGGGAAGAAAGGTGATTAAGAAAAGCAGGTAGATCGTAGGACCAGAGACATAGTACTGAAAAGCAAAACCACATGATTCATCTGATGTGGCAAAGGCTCTATTTAACAGGAGGATATTTCCATGCTGGCATGGAAAAAGCTCAAGAAGGGTTATCATTTATTTTATTGAATCAGTTCTGTCATAGGCTTGCATCAAGACCCTCATAAAAGGGTCTTGCTTCAACGCCTCTTAAAAGTCTGCGCGTACAATTTAGTTACAGCCTTGCCTAAGAACCAATCAGAGTAGATATTTCCCAGAGTATTTAGAAAGCAGGCAAAAGATCAAACAGTCATTCTGCTTATTTTGCCTGGGCTGACTGCTGTTGCTGCTGCTGCCACCACCAATTGAGAAAAATTAAGGATATAGGAGCAGTAATTTTGGAGCAGTAGTCAATACAAGATTGATTCCTCCTATCACTCATAGGAACTGCAAACCTGACCCTTCACAGCTGTCTTCCCAGGACAGCACAGCAGTTTAATTTTTTTCTCCCTCAACCTCTTCTTCTCGTAAGAGAAACTGTTCAGCCACAACTTTGTGCCAACACTTCACCCTTCTGCAAGGCACAACTTTTACTAGAATGTTGAAAAGTTCCAGAGCATCCTTGCCTCTTTCCTTCTTAACTCCTTCAAATGTGATCACATCTTCCTGATAGCATAAAGGAAACATAGTACTTCAATGCAATCACTTCTATGCCCAAAGCAGTTGGCTCCCATACCAACATCTATTGCACCACTTAAAACCAATAAAAATTCTTAGAAAAGTGCATAAATAAAACCTATATTATAGGTGTCTGGTCTGTCGTCCCCTGTGTTCTTTGACAAGATGGTTCAGCATGTGTGTTTCCAAATCTTTTTGCAGCATACCTCTCAGATGAAAACTGATACTAATTACTACTAGCCATATTTTTTGGCATTAGTCCTTTCCATTGATCTGTATCTTTCAGAAACTATGTCTGATTCCTTCCTATTATACATGTCATATTCTTTTCCTTCTAAAGGATAACTCTGTACAGTAACACAGGTATCTAAGGAAATTATGGCCTCTTATAGACTCCTTTCAAATCAACCTGTCATCTCCTAATTAATAAATGCATTTGTGCCTATCAAATCTTGTTCTTCTAGTTCAGGAGAACTGAAAGTGACGAACATGGTCTACATGCCACCTCTCTCTCCTTTTTCCTTCAATCTGTGTTTTTCCTTACTTGTCTTAGTAGTCTCTCAAAAAATACACAGGTATGGGCTTTTTGACTGTTAGTATCTGGACTTATCTTAATAGTATTTAACATTGTCTGTATTGGCAGCACTTCTTAGATCAGCAATGTCTGTCTCAAGCAAAAAAAAGTTAGAGCTGCACTTATCTTGACACTATCTCTTTCCAACATTATACATTACTGTTCACGATTACCATTTCTTTCCTCTGCTCCTTCAGCCAAACTTCAGTCCAGAGTTCATAGCCCTCAGCTCATATATAGAGCTAAAACATATTTAAAATAAGCGTCTTCAGCAATTCAGGAAAATACAAAGGAAAATAATGCCACTGGCTTTTGTGAAACGCTATATGAACTAAATCCAGAGGCAGGAACACATCTTTATATCAGTACTATTAGAATATCAAAAAGTAGCTTATAATTATATCCCTGGGAGTTGTCCCATATCCCAACCACCAGGTGGCAATTTCATCCCATTATATGTTCCATTAAGTAGGCAATGGCCTAAACTGTGTGGAAAGATGAATGTGTTTTCATCAGTTCATGTAATCTGTAGAGGGACTGAGAGATTTCCATGGCAGGCAGGAGAAATGGCTTTTCATCATTGAGAAGAGCTGATATCTTCACATAGGTGGAATAGTCTTCCTTCTTTCATTTGTGGGTATCTAGTGAAAATCCCTAGTTTCTCACCCAGGAATTAGCACTACAGAATATTTGGCAATCAAAATGAAAGTCCTGACCTCACTGAAATTATAAGGAATTTACCTCCTGATCAATAGGGATTTTGATCAAGAGAACATGAAAACAATTCTCAAGAAAATAAACTAAGTTTCTTATCAGTCAGTTTTCAAATGGAAGTAAAACCTCACTTTTTTGTATTACATGGATTTTGAAATTATTACAACAGATATTCCCTGACCCTTAACATTTTCTTTGCTAACACCATATTCCCTGAAGCCTCTCCTATCTCTCTTCAATCCCAGTGATGTTTGTCTTCATCTTTCCTCCTCAGCAGATCTTCCAGGTGTGGGGCTGAGCAAGAAAGAGAATATATCTCCTTCACGAGTCACATCAAGGAGTTTATTTCATCCTCTGAATTATTCATTCTTGATCTTTGCACAGTGCATAACAAAGTAACTAATGACATGCTTTAGCAAGTCCATGTGGCAGCAGTCAACTGTTCTGTATTGCAATGTCTCACATTCACCTCTGCTTCAAGCCTATTTCCAGAAACAAAAGGAAAACACAGAGACAAATTTAACTTTATTCTGAATTCATTAGTGTAGGTGAATTAGACTGCTCAAAATTAGTAATGAGCTGTATTTCCTATTTCATTTATAAAGCATACTGACTATTCATTTACTTCTGATTTCTGACTGTTTCATATACAAAACTATATGGCTTTGATATCAAAAAGAAGGAGTATTCATGTTTTATAGACATTTATATATAAAGCAGAGCATTGTATATAAAATATACCAATATTCTGAACCACTGATACTTGAGATAAAGTCTGCACATTATCTGACTATGTTCAGCTGCCAATTTTAAATTCTCCAACAATCTGGAAGGGAATAATTAATGTACTTATTTCATATCAGTGTAGAAGTTTTGATAAAAATATCCCACACCTACAGAGGAAAGGGTACAAAATAACTCACTTCTTTTCAGGTCTCTTTTTCAAACAGGAAAAAGGCTGTGAGTGGCTATTTTCAAACTTTCAGCAATTACAGATGATTCATTCTGCATTTCCTGAAGTGTTCCTGATCAAGTTTTTCAAGCAGAAAAGTTGTTTAGGAAGCTGTGCTCTAGCAGTGATTACGCATTTTCCACTGATGCTGAAATAGTCAATATTTTAGAGGTAGTAAGTTGTGAGGTTTATGTGTTTCCCTTTGCTGCAGATATGACCTGAGTATTCATGTTTAAAGCAGCACTGTAGAAAGCTAGCCTGGGGAAAAATCTCTTATCCCCTTATTATATTGCTCCCATATTTGAAATCTGAAGCCATCGTGTATGACAAACACTTGCAAGCTGAAAGGGGAAGTATTTTTCCAGCTCCATTATCACAGGAATACTGTCACATCAGAACAGACCAGTTTCATTCTGCTTTGGTAAACTGATCCACAAGCTTAAACCTTTGTTTGAAACCTCCAGGGCTGTAACAAAACAAGTGCTGTTCTTATAGCAGAAAAACCTTGTCAATGCATTTTTCCAGTGGGGCTATTACACAGCACAGACTGAGAAGGTGCTTCCATAGGAAAAACCCAACAGACCGACAATACTTGTCACTTCTTTAAGACAATTGCACCTTTTTTGAAAAGTAAACTTAAGCTGTTTAAACCTGCATTGGGTTTACCTGGTAAGGTTTTAGTAGTAGATTCTCTGTGAGAAACCCCAGAACTGCTCTCATGTTGCACAGATTTGGAGGAAATGGTGTTTTTAGTTTTGTCTCTGTTTCTCACTATTCTAACCAATTTTTAATAAGCAATAAAATAAACTAATCTTCCTCACATGTTTTCCAGACCACAGAATGTCAGTTTGGAATATGATTTCATAAGGTCCATCCCTACTGACAGAAGGCTCACAAAGTCTCTGTGGAGCTTGTTGCACAGTTTACAGCCATGACCATGGTGACTCAGTTTTTGATCACCTTCCATGTAAAGACATATCCATTTGACAAGCAGCAACCTCCTGAATGATGAGCAGCACCATGGCTTTAGAAAGACGTGGCTTAGTGGTGGACATGGTGGTGCTGGGTTGGCATCTGGACTCAGCGATCTTAGAAGTCTTTTCCAACCTTAATGACTGTGATTCCGTGATTCTATGATTCTACGATACCATGATTCTATGACACGCCAACCTGACAGCGCACAAAGAGCTGGGAAAAAGCAAAAATTAAATGGCCCTGTACCAAAGAACTTTCTGTACAAATGAGTGATGCATTTGGTCAGTGTCAACTGCAAACATTATCCACTTGCATGGCGCATAAGCCATGAAGAACCTACAGATGCCTCTTACATCTGCTTTGGGACATACAGGTATGCCTGCAGCAATTGTCTGCTCTCTCATGAACCACACTGATGAAAACATTCATCAACCAGGTGAGTAATTTAGAAAACTTACTTTTGGGATAGGTCCTTCAGAGTTGTTACTGGATTCATGAAATATTATGCCTGAAGCAAGAACTGCATTATAAATCCCTTCAGCTCCAGACAGGTGATATTAATTTTTTTCACACCAGCGGCATATTAATGGAGAAAAACCATTTCCACATTCCACAGATCTGACACTGACAGCTGTACAAAAGTATATATGGAGCTGGGTCTCCTGTTCAGTAAATAAAAGGAGGATCAAAGCATGCACACTAATTGAGAGGAACTTGCCAAAGGATATATTGTATTTTCTTTTGTCTTTTGGTCAGATGCATGCACTATTAACTTATTAAAGTTGGGAACTTTAAAACAGAAACAAACTTCCCAACAACTTAATCTCTGCTTAATGATGTATATGAAGTTTTTGGCATTAGTGTAAAGAAAATACTTTTTGACTACATGCAGAAATGAACTACCACCCACCACAAAATGCATAGGCAAGTTCTAATGCATCAATCCTGATTTAAAAATTGTTTGGATTCATAAGGGCATCCTACTTTTTCCCCAGCCTTGTTCTCAGTATTCTATTTTAGAAAGGCTGTGAAATGTCTATACAGGAATAATCTGAGAAATACAGGGTATTTCAGCCCAGACTTCAAAAACTTCTCTGTTTTGTGGAGTAATTGCTGTACATTTCTTGTACAGCAAAGAAGGGTTATCTTCTGAATGCATTTTGACAGCATATTCTGATCATTTAGTATGAAAAAAAGTGATGGTGATGCCACTCATAAATAGAAATAAAAAATATATTACAGATGTAGGCAATGTACCTGTACTGAACGTATAGATACACGTATAGATACACTTCCTACGCTACATATACACTCTGTGCTATAGAGAGTCTTTGACAGTCTAGGGAACTTTAAAACCTGTTTCAACAAATCCATGCATGCCTCTGCAGTTATCACATTCTTAAAAAAAAAAAAATTGCTGCAGTCTTGTGTTATTTTTAGACACTTACAGCTATCCCCTGTAAAAACAGGGAACGTGCTAAGAAAATACAGTAAGGTTTACATCAACACTAAAACAATTATTAAAGTGAAAAAAGACAATTTTTAACAATTTCACCTTTTAGTTGTTATATTTGAGAATTTTAGTATGCAGATGAAATTTCAGATGCATTCTCAGTATATCTTGTTTAGCAGAAAATGAGCTCTTCAGTCAGACTAGTGCTCTCACACATATATTCCCATGCTTCATAAAAGCATCCCCAGCATTAGGTGGGTTTTAAAGACACAGACTAGAGTCTGGAAATCACAACAAACTAAATTTTGTATTTTATAGCCATTAACAAGACAGCCCATTATCCAGAGTCTAAATGTGTCTGTTGATGCATGTTCTTGAACAGACTTCCTAAAATATGTTTCATACATCACATAAGGCTTTCTGACTTACAAGGTAGGTATTAAATTTGTTATGGATGTATATTTTCTGCCTGTTTTAGTTGAAAAGTATTGGCTTTTCCTTTATCCACCTCATCCTGCCCCAAATGTCAGACACCTCTGAAGCATAAAGAAGCAAGTTGTAGCTTTCTCAAATTCATTTAAATGTAGTCTTTAGAAAAGAGCCTTCAACAACACAGTCAGGACCTGCCCTGCTACAATTCTCATGTTCTCTCTCTCTGCTAGAAAAGTCTCTCATTCTCCCTCTTATGATTGAACACTAGATTTATTTTGGACTGTGAACTCATTTTACTGTCTTGGATTAAAATAGATAAGTGGCAAATATAGCAAAATTTGGTAACAATCTAATTCACACTCCTTACCCAACTATTTCAGTTCCATTGATTACTTCTTTTAAGGGAAAGCTTTCTACTCCTCAGACTTTTAATGAGGTTCTTACACACTTTTAGGGACTTCCTATTTTGATTCCCATCCAAAGAATGTTTCCTTTTAAGATGCTACGAGTTTTTTCTGAAATAGTTGCCATTCAACCATGTGAGAGCAAAGTGCTTGCTGCTTTCTCTGTTGGAGGGGAAAGACTGGATGAGTTTCTTTAGAAGTTTGTTTCTCTTCACACAGCTGGACACGTCTTCCTTCAGTAAACTCAGGCTTTAAAACAGTCTGTTTTTACATCTCCATTTTACACCCTGCAGTAGCTCTTTTAAAAATATACACCCTATCCAGCCTGATGAAAAAGCTCTACCCTTAACTTAAAAGCTTCTGGTATAAGAACATCTAAATTCACCAGCAATTAGCCACAATGTTTTTGGAAGCATCTTCAATATTTTCTAGAAAGAGTTAAATGCTACCAGCATACATTAGTTTCTCTGTAGCTGTTACTTGCATGTTTACCTAGGAGGTTTTAAAAAGAAAGCTATACTTTGTATTTAAGTTAATGTAAAAACTATTTTTCTATTTTGGGGTTTTTTTTTGTTTTTTCTCCTTGGGAGTATGTTCAGGACTACCCACTTACTATTCAGTTGCCTATGATGTCGATCTTTTCAGTTGCATAACTTTCACAAGCAGACCACAACAAATAACCTACAATAACTCATATTTATTTCATGACTGGAGAACAGCTGGCTAGTCAAAACAAAAGATAAGCCCTCTACAGTATTAGTAAAAAAGATATTTATAAAGCAAGTCTTTTAACAGAGTTGCCAATTATTGTAACAGTCTAGTGTGCTCTTGGACCTAACAATGTCCACTTGGTATTATTCTATAAATTTTTTTCATAGAGTAACTTTTATCAAAGTTGGTGGTCCCTGTAAGTTTTCCAAAAAGTTGGTATTTCCACTGTACACTGATTTCCAAAAGCTGTCAGGCTGCAATTTACCTTTCTGGTTTAAGCCTCTAACTATGAATAGTGCTAAGCTGAGGATTTTTCTGAAAGTGTTTTTGTTTCCATTGCCTGGTGGTGTTCTTGTTAACAATTGGCACCTGCAGTGGCTCTCCAGCTTTTTTAAGCTTGCTTCCCTTAAGAGCTGCACCATAATCCCAGACTAAACTGTTCAAAATAGCCAAAATTGATTTTTCCTGACTCAGAGTAAGCCCTTTGCTTTATATACACACCTTTCTGCCTGACATTTACCCATACTTTTTCAGTCCTGCTGACACACACAGCATGACGTGTTGATTTTCTGGGATCTCATTTATGAGTTCTTTTAAATAATCACCCACTGCATGGTTCAAGTCTCCCTTATCATTCATGAACATCACATCACCTGTCAAGGTATTGGCAATGATCTTGCATTTCTATAAAAGAGTGTTAAGTGATTGTAAGCAGGGTGAAATGGGCTATGAAAATGTTTTTGTAACTAGCATATAACTGTCTGGTGTGCTTCAAAGGCAGGCAAACCATTTCATCACATCTACAACTGTATAATGAACCCTGGCAATTACTGGGAGGGAAAACTGTAAAAGCATTCACTGGAGTCAATGGCAGTCCTAAAAAAGAAAATATTTATTCTTTGGACACATTTACTACATGAAGAATTTTAGAAAAAATTCATAATCTGGCATTTTGTGGAGCTCACTGATTAAAATGTATGATTTTGTTCATCTGCCATTCTGACCATGCAAGTGAAAGGAGATGCCACATATGTTAATGCTGTCAACTCTCAAAATAACAGAGGGAATAAAGGTTTAATCAAAGTTTTGGAATGTCCAACATAATAACCCCTGCTTTTGCTTAGAGAAAGGAATGGAATATTAAAAACAAACAAAAAAACAAAAACAAAAACCAACCCAAAACAAACAAAAAAACACCAAAAAAAATAGAAAGAATAGACATCAAAACCAGTTTGAATTTGTAGAATAATAGGATATAATTACTCTTTGCAGCTAGTACATTTCCAGGCACTAAGGGTTGTGACAGCTGACTCTTTCTTAGACTAATGCCAAACTTCCCACTCCAAGCCCTCCTCTTCCTCTTGTGTTCCTACCGGTTCTACTGGCACATTTCCATCTTTTGAGACAACTGGCCTTCTTCTGTGTCTTGTAATAAAGAAAAGTATTATCCACATCTCTTTAAATTCTGACTCTGGTTCAGAGTAAGAGGAGAAACAACCATGAAAAAATTTATAATTGAAATTCAATGAATATCCTGGTCGTTTAATAATCTAAAAAGTACTTGCTCTCAGCTCCTTTTGTCTAAAATACACAGTAGCCACTGAAAAGTTGGAGATGAACGCCAGTCTACTATTCCTGCTTTGAGGAGGATGTACTGTGATGCTCTAAGAACATTAAGCTGTAAATAGCTGTGAACACAGATGCCTGGGTCATGCACTGAAAAAGATTATGGTGTCATAATCTCTAACATAAATTTCCAGTCCCTTCTTTTTACAAAGTCTTTATATACTAAAAGGCTTATTCCTTGTGTAAGTCAAATGTTTCATTTCAACACATTCAAGGTATTACAGTTTTTCTCCTCAGTACATAGATGTCAACCCTACAGCACCTCAGATTCTTTCCAAGCACACTGATATAAGCTCCACAGTACCTCAGACTGGGTAAAGAACTTCCAGTCCATGAAGATCTTCATAAAGTCCAAAATGTGTTGCCTGCCTTCTGCAAACAATTAAGTTATGAAGAAAATTCTTTTCTACTGAAATGCATCAAAGAATCCATCCCCATGAGCTATCAGTGCTCATAAAGCTTCCTTTCACAGGTCTGACTGCTTGCTCCATAAGAAAAATTATGTAATTTTAAATGTGGTTATCAGACACTTAAAATCCCTGTGTAACCTAAACAAGCTATGGCCAGGAATGTTTGAAGCAGTTCTTACTGCTTTTTGAAATAAATGGCACTGAACTCTGGACACACAGTTACACCTGCAGTTTTTTGGGTCTGGCATGACATTTGCGATCACTTTAATCCAAACTTTTTTACATCTGGACCTTGATAACTAAGGTTATCATGAACCTAACTGAAATTTGGGGTATAAAAAGATTCCTCTTTTACAGAATCACTGTAGCTTTTAATCTAAGAATATTTTCTAAATACAGCTGTAGTGCTGATTGCTATCTTTTTTTTTCTGTCTAGCTATTCCAGTGTCTCCTGCAGCTGTTTTGCTGCTGCTGCTATTTCTGCATTCATTGCAACCCCAATAGAAAGAGACAGGACAGAACAGAAAGTAGGGATCACTGAAAGTATTATTTGCATCCTCTTTTTTATGGATGAACATGTTAGAGGGGACAAGATTTACATCTATGAAATCTCAACCACAGAGGCAATTTCACATTGAGTTGAATTCCCTTATTCTTTTAAAGATACTTACTGATCCAGTTGAAGAAATCCATGACAGAAAAATCCCTTTTTATTTATTTTCAATGAAAGGGTCAGTCAAAATTTCAAAAACTATCCCTGTAGAAAATAACCTTGCAATTACTCATTATGTCTAGTCTTCAGAAGGCAGTTGGGTCAGTATATGCCTCACACTGATTAAGTCATAGAATATAGAATCATAGAATATGCTGAGTTGGAAGGGACCCATCAGGATCATCAAGTCATCTTGCCCTCCATGCAGGTCACCCCAAGAGTCACATCATGTGCTGAGAGCATTATCCAAATGCTTCTGCAACTCAGGCAGGCTTGGTACATTGACCACTTCCCAGCCTGTTGCAGTGCCCAACCACCCTCTGGGTGAACCACTTTTCCTGATATCAAGTCTAAACCTCCTCTGACCCAGAGTCATGCCATTTCCTTGAGTCTTCTCACAGGCCACAATATTGAAGAAACTAATATCTGCCTCTCCACTTTGCCTCATGAGGATGCTGAAGACTGCAGAGAGGTGTCTCCTCAATCTTCTCCAGGCTGAACAAACCAAATTACATCAGCCATTCCTCATAAGGCTTTCCTTCCAGATCCTTCAGTATCCTAACACCTTCTTTCAGATGCTCCTTAATACTTTCTATCTTTGTTATATTGTGGCACCCAGAACTGCCCCCAGCACTGGAGGTGAGGCTGCCCCAGCTCAGAGCAGAGCAGGACAATCCCCTCCCTTGCCCAGCTGGCCATGCTGGGCCTGATGCACCCCAGGACAGCACTGGCCCTCCTGGCTGCCAGGGCATGGCTGGCTCATGTTCAACTTGTCATTGATCTGGACCTGCAGATCCCTTTCTGCAGGGCTGCTCTCTGACCTCTCATTCCCCAGTCTATGCACACAACCAGTGCTTTTCTACCCCAGGTGCAGAATCTGGTACTTTCCCTTGTAGAACTCCATGTGGTGGGTGATTGGTCTCACTAATTTGTTAAGTCCTTCTGAATATATCCCACATCTTGCTCCAGTTGTTCCCTTCTTCATCAGAACCCACTGTAGGGCCGACTCTTCTCTTTCAGCCTCACCAAGTTTTTATGTCATGAGGAGACCGATCTGCCATGGGCAGATCTCTCTCCATTTTTATGCTCTTCATCAGGCTGTCTGCCATTACTAGCAACTAGGAAGACACCGTTTTTCAGAGGGATTTTCAGATCATTCTCTCCTCAGCTTCCCCCAGGACATGTTATGCTAACATGTCCTCTTCAGAGCCTTTCCTACTGTGTTGGGTTTTTGGCCAACAAATGCCCCTTAGCTTTTCTCACCCTTGCAGACCCTTGCTCCAAATCTTGGGTTTGTTTTTATTTCCTAGAAAAGTTGCCTCTTGAGGCCTTTGCCAACAATATTTGCTCTGTTTAAAAGGTGAATGATGTCAGTTTGAAGCTTCTAGACTTGCTGGTGTTTAACATATCTAGTTATTTACTTGCCTGAAGTTAGTAATTCACATAGAATCGTCTTCCTTGTTTCCTCTCCTTTGCCCTTCCTTGGAATATCTTTTGCACAAAACACAAGCTGCATAGACAGCCTTACAGAGGCTTTACTATTATGAATAATGTTGAATGGTCCTGATATTTTCTTCTCTTTTCTTCAAATTCTCATCAGGGCATGTCTCTACCAATATTACAGCAAATATCATGCCATATATAACCTTTTATTTAGTAGTAGCTGCTAAGCTGGGAGTCCTGGGAATCTTATTCTCAGCCTGGAAATAAATGCCTAGAAACTGAAAAACTTAGCACAGGTATGCAAAAAATCCCCAAAAACCTACTTTTTATCATGTTCTGAAGCATCTTAAAAAATGAAAGCCTGAAATCAAGTACATCTAAAATGTGGTTACTTCAGCTCTTATATATATTTGTCTACAAAATTTCAAATATTTCTCTTTCTGAGGTCTTATTTTATTTCTTTACAGCTTTTCAGCACCTTGAGAGGAGTTTAGATTTGACAGAACTATTATTATTACACTTTTATTACATATCTAAAATAGATTTCAACTTGCAAGCACTAAGATGTACAATATGGTTATAGGGGGTTTTTAATATTTATTGATTAAAACATTTAGAGCCAGCAGAGAGGAATTCAGAGAAAACAAACATAGAATGGAGTAACAGCACACAGGCTATAGACATGCACCTCCATAGATTCATAGATTCTCCTGCAGGATTTTAGAAAGTTTTCTTTCTACTCTGCTCTTAGCCACAGATGGTCCCTGGAATTCCAGAAAAAAATGGTATATTTTGGTTGATGAGCAAATAACTGTTAATATGGAGTCCTACATGACAAATACTATTAATAGCACTGACACATCGAAGGGGCAGATTTTTCTGGAGAGAAATATTACAAAGTATAAACTGTAACACTGCTGAAAGCAATCTTGCCTCAGAATTTCTTAAAGATTTCAATAATCCACTGTTAGAGAGAAAAGCCTTAAAGCAAGAAAGAAGCACTGATTAGTAAAGATAGGTATGAAAAATTTTTTGTGTCTGAACACATATAAATGTAACTGAACAAGTAGTTATAATCAGCACTCAAGCTTTGCAGAAACCCATTTGAAGGATTTTCAGATAGAAGACAATAAAATTTAAAGGTTGAGTTTTCCCATTCTGCAGCAGGAAGGTTGCTTTAAACTAAGGTGAAGTGCAATGTAAAAATGTAAAAAGTCCCAGAAACATTCAGTGAATGGATGGTGAAGATGACCACCATCCCACAGCACCTCTACAAGCACATTTCACTGTGAAACACACAGCTTTTTTTCCTTCTTTCTACTAGCAAATGCATTTCACAAAATGTACAACTCTATATTTCTGTGTTACTCTGAAATGCAGAATAATAATTTATGCTTTTTTTCTTCCAGACAGGGACTAAATGTGATGATTTTAAAAAGAGAACAGAAACTCACAAAATCAGAAGGTGGCAGAATCACCAGTCGAATAAAAGCTTTCAGCTATAGCTGTGCTCTCAATATTTGTAGCAGAAGTAGCAATAGATGACCACTTCCAGAAAACTAATACTAGGTAGAAGTTGGTTAAAAGGGGGCTCTAGAGTTCTTCAGTCCAGGCTCCCGTCAAAACAAGCTTAACAATGAAATTAGACCAGGTTGCTTGGCTGGTGTCTAAAAACAGTGTGCTTGCTTCCCTTGCAGTTGTGGGAAGGCTTCAGTTTGGGATAGCTTCTAAAAACTTGAACTAAAATTCGCATTGTTAGGCATGGGAATCAAATCCATGCAGATTCACATTGGGTATGGTTAAAATGCTATTTGGTTATCTGGTATGTGACTTTTTAAATTTAATTTGAAGTACTAATGCTTACACAGACAGAAACCAATTACAACCAGACAAATATATGTTTTCAGCTTATTTTATCTTAGAAGCTATGTTTCAATACAACTAATACATTTGTTTCTTTAGCGCCTCTAGGTTTTCCTTCAATTAAATGCTTTTATGATAAGTCATTTATAATCTCTGTTACAATCATACTTCATACTGTGTTAAGAGTTCATCAATCAGCTCAACAACATTAATTAAAAATCATAATGTAAGAACTCATATTCTTCTATGACTTTTAAAAAAGCATGATGTCAGATTTTTTTAAACTAAACAGCTGTCACAAAGAGTCATATCCCTGTGCTAAAATAACACTAAGAGTGTTTCCCGGTTTAGTTCAGCATCAGAAAACCACAGGTTGTGTTCCAGGTCTTTTTGGTGAAGTGCAAGTCATGCAATTAAAAATCTACTGGCACAGGGCATCTGTCCCACAAACATTAGAACACAACTAAAAGTGGTGTGTATGACAAGGCTTTTCTGAAAACCTTTCATGGCGATGAAAAGCAAACATTCTACACTTTTTGAAGTACTTGAAATTACCTTTGTTACCTGTCCCAGGTGCAATGAACCTTGTTTCATCAACCTTTAGCAAACATGGCAGCATTGGGGCCACTCAATCTCTCATGTAACTGCTATCACTACAAACATTATCTGCATGCCACAGGTAGGCCATGTGCAAAGACACATTGCAATTTGCTTAATGAAGCTACTAAATCGAGACTTGAAACCAGATGTCCAAAGTCAGAGCTGTTGTATGGCTTCTTTTCACACTGCCATAGTAGGTTTTATAGTACCACTGGCATCTGATATATCAACTATTTCACTAGGCCTGATAATCAAGATGTACTCAAGGAACAATTCTGTCCATGAATTTCACTAGCATGAGATTTTTTGTCCATCTGCATGGTCTGCTCCATCTAACTTCAAGGAGAAAAATTTCCCCATATTTCCACTCCTTCCCCTGCTTTTGGATAGCAAAACAACTACTGCAGGTAGCAGTAGATGATAAATTCGGGGAAGGGCAACTTGTCTTACAAAGATCTGTAGCTAATAAATCTACTCACATTTTTCCCTTTCCCAATCATTTTAAAATTCATTAGCTTGGGCTATACCATTTCTGAGAGCAGTCTCAGCACAAATTAAAGAGCCATCTATCTTCAATCAAAAAGAAGGATTCTACTCAATACTCAAAGTCACAGTCTCCATAGTGACCAAAACACAGGATTGTCCTACTATATCATCAGCACAAAGGGTGTTCATAGGGCCCAAACACCATTATATTGTCCTATTTGCCCTGTCCCTGTAAGTTTTAATTTAAGCCTCAAAGAAACTTCACCAGCAGAAAGTATTTAGCATAAATTACAAATATTCACAAAGTTCTCTGAAACCTTTAAGTCCATACATTGCATTTCTTTCCATGGCATGCAAGGATTTCAGACTTTAAAAAGACAGCTAGTGGAATAAGTGAGGTAGTGTTCCCATGACTTTGCAATTATTGTTGAGCCTTCTCTAGTATCTCTTCCACCAGATCATATTTAATTGAGACAAAGGTCTTCCTCTCATGTCAAATTAATGAAAGGTAATGCAGTTAGTTTTCCTGAGAGACATGTCACTTGTTAGCAGAAAGCTTCAGTGAAAAAACAGTCTGCAAGCTCCTATGAGGATACAATTCTCATCTTGTGCCTTTCAACTGCCAGTTAAAGCATCTTTTTTCAGGCGTTCCTGAAAAAAAGATGCAGTTGGGTAGGTCAGCTGGGTGAGTTCATTCAAACCCGCATGAAGAGGAGATATATTCATCCCAAGGACTCGCAAAGGTCACAGATCTCATGCTGACTCCCATCAGTGTCTCCATTTCATTCTTCTAACTAGTAACACTACCGCTGCAAAAGAGTGAATGAATCAGTCTGTGGTTCATGTCTCCTGCCTCTCTTCATCCATTAAAGAGAGGGGATTCCTGCTTTCCAGGTCTACATGAACATGAGAGTCATGAACTACAAGGAGAAATCAGCTCAGTATTGGCTCCTCTTGGATCCTGCTGGACTTGTTGCTGGGATACATAACAACTTAATGTTAAAGGGAAGAAAATTGCATTGGAATGAAAGACAGCATAAGAAGCTGTCTCAATGCCTTAGAAAGGCTGGGGAGAGAATGGGTCCCATCACATCCTGCATGTCTTTACACAGATGTAGCTACCTCTCACTTCCCATGAAAAATACCCTGACAGCAGTATCTGAAGGGCTTTACAACAAGCTTGTTGCAAAGCACAGCTATCCCTGTATCCCTTGCTTCCAGTCAAGGATCCTAATTCTCGAACCTGATTTTCCTTCCCACTGAGAGTGTTGTGAATCTGACATGCTGCCATACATTTGAAATATCGTTATGGAGTTCATCTCCCAACCTCCTTCTCTCTTTCCTCCCCCAGACACTTTTTGAACTGATCTGTTGTCAAGCATCTTGTCTTTTTTTGTCTTGCCTTACCTTGGGGCAGGTAACGTCTCTCTCCGTGCTTCTAAAATGTGTGTGATTTGATCCCACTCCATAAATGTTTTAGAATAACAATAGTACCAAAGGATGCTTGCACATCTCAGCTGTCAGGGAATCAAAGAAGAATATTTTACACTCTAAATATTAACTCTTAGAGCTTTCTATTTGTATCATAATTGAAAACCATTATTGTAATTGGTTAGCAAAGCCACCAAAGGCACAGGCCTAAAATGGAAATGAATGAAGCAGCTATGGAAATGACAGCCTAATAAGAATAATGAAATTCAAACCCCTACTGCAAGTACAGTGTATAATCCATTACATGGAGATTAGCTGAGATATAAATACCTGAAGGATATAAGATGACTGATCTGACATGTCGTCTGGTTTTGCAACCATAAAATGTCAAACAACAGCTATCTGAACACTGCAAATTGCCTAACTACAGCTTTTTCATGGAAGGTGAGAAGGGAATCTAACAAGTTGCACTTTCAGGCAAGGCCTTTTTCCATTCTGTCTGCAGCATTTTAGCTGGGTTTTTTCCTCCTCTTCACAGAGAAAGTACTGTCCGGGCCTGAATAAATTTTTTATTCATTCCCTGGATCTGAAAATCAGTGGATGAAGGTTCAATTCCCAGTCTACCCACAGAGTTAACCTCTTTATAATTCAGTTCCTTGCTCATGAGATGTAGCAATAAAGCCGGCTTTTACCATTTATAGGTGGAGGAAACATTTGGTAATCTTCATGACATGCTAAAATACTGTATCAGTTCTGGGTACTGTCATATTCAGATCGCTACAAAACCTCAAAGACATAGGAAAAGGAAGCATCAAGACTGTATTGAAGAGCATAGGAGCTGCAGTAGGGTTGACTCCTGAAAGAGGTTGCTACTCCCAAGGTACACAACCTAAAAAGCCAGGGTTTTAGTAGACTTTTGAGAATCTCTAGAAATTCCATTTCTCATTGATTTTTAAATAAAAAGAATGAGGATTGACAAATCTTCTAAATCCCTCTCTGTTGAGCTAGGGAGAAATCTTCATCCACATGTGGGTTATTCCAGTGGAAATGACCTATCCTGCTGTTTGGATCATTCCTATTTTTGCTGTGGTCCAGAACCTCACAAACACATATCAACCATGGAGGCAGCTCAACACAAAGATAGGACAGGCATCTGAGAATTTAAAGGGTAGCAAAAATCACATTGTTTATCTTCCTTTACAAAGCTTCCCATTCCTCTCTCATGCACTAGAAAACATGCAATGGAGCGATGTTTAGACACTAGTCAGATATTCCTGATTTCACCCAAACCATCCAGAAGCTCCAACAGCAGGTGGCTGTAAGGGCATTTTCAAGCAAAGCATGTTTCAATTACAGATACTTAATGTTCATAACTGAAGGACACACCGATCAGTGTAGCAAAGTTAAAGGGACAACAACAAGGATGGTGCCCTTATTATGCATTTTCTCTTGACAGCTTTTAGCCTGAACCACTCATGCTGGTGGTTTCAGTAACACACACACACCAACACTGCACTTTAAGTGCAGGCAGTAATTGAGCATAGCTGTGGGAAAAGTCTCAGCCTTAGCACAGGCTCAAATACACACATGGTTTCTTTACAAAGGGCACATTTTCAGTTTAACCATGCTATATTCTATCTCACCAGATTCTGACAAATTTCTGTCTTGTCTGGGATTTTTAACATATCAGACAAGGGCTCCTGATTAGAATGATCTATTTCATGAGCACAGCAAAAGACTGGAGGACAGTTAGGATAATTCACTGAACTTGAATAGCCATGTACAAACAATACCCTTCAGATACATACAGATTAAGAATACATAGTTAAATATAATTTCATAATCTGCCACAATCATTAACAGTAAAACCTGAAATCCAGTCTTACTTCCTTATTCAGTAGTAACTAAACCCTTTGATGTCCAAGACTGTCTCCTCTACTCATAACAACCTCACTAGCAGATTTATAGCCATAAAGTAATTACAGGAATGAATTAATTATTTGGAAGGTAAACTTGCACCAAATTACACAGATTGCTTTAAAGACACTTGAAGAAAAGAAAATGGCTACTTTATTTTCTTGAAGTCTTTCTAACTTCACTTTAAGCCCTGGCTGTTGTGCAATATCCTTTCACTGGAGAAGTGCTTAACCTTACAGGAAGGAACAGTCTACTAAAGTGTGGTCTGCTTTTATGCTGTTCATTTCAGGCTGTCCCCACTTAAGCCATGTGCACTTTATACAGATTTCATTAATGTCAGAGCCATTACATTTCTTCAGCAGCTAATGGGAAATATTAAGTGTACTGGAATAAATAAGGCTAAGTAGAAGAGGCCTTAATATTTGGCTTTCAGTAAGCTTTCTTGTCAAGCTGTCACTTTTTACATGTTATGGTCTATACATAGTCTAGAGAACAAGCTGTAGAAAGGCTGGAATAGGAAGATACCAGGACATCCGTCCAGTGTGGCTACAGGCAACTCTTAGAGAGCCATGTCAGAAGTAGCAAATGGTCATTTTCAGTCTTTCAGTGTGGTAAGTGTAACTCTTAAATAGCTTGAAGCCAACTAGCCTGAAAATTGCCACAGCAATTCTGGGTTCAAGAGATTAAGGAGAGATTGGAAAATTTGGGTTTCTATCCTTGGCTCTATCAATGGGTTATGTTGTGTGATCCCTTAATGTTGTTTTTTTTTTAATTTCAACACAATTACCCACATCACCATATCCTTTCTTCTGCCTTCTCTAGTTAGATTATTGCTACACAAGTCAGATGCTACACCCCCTGCATACATGAAAGTTTCCTGATGTAGTGGGGATCGTTTCTGGACAGACAATCTATCAGAAAGGCATGAAATAAGAATATTAATAAGAATATAAATAT
Organism: Anthoscopus minutus; assembly: GCA_013399455.1. Classification (NCBI taxonomy): domain Eukaryota; kingdom Metazoa; phylum Chordata; class Aves; order Passeriformes; family Paridae; genus Anthoscopus; species Anthoscopus minutus. The sequence goes on from VWYI01034341.1 coordinate 22,155, forward strand.
AAGATTCTTAGAGGTTTTTAGGCATAATCTGATTGAGCACCATGCAGCAGTTGCAGTCTTCATGGAGATACTTGCCAGCTTCACTCCTCACTGCTCCAAAATTTGCTTTGCTGCTATATTACCTTCCTACCTAATTAGGATAATCTCAAGGATGCAATGCATTGGGAGGAATGAAGACTTCAGAAAATATAATTGCCTTCGGGAGAATAAGATTCCCTTGTGAATTCAACTTTGTCTGCCTGGTTTAAATGTCATAGCACTTTATTCTCATCCCCCTCACCCAGGCTCTCAGCTTTCAAATTCTGCCAACTGTTTCAATGAGCAGCACATGCTGACACACAATGATATTGGGTCAGTTTTTATATTTTTGATTCAATCACATGGATGTTTTTCTACCATTGCTCTGTATGATACTGATTAAAACAATGGACCAACCCACTGAACACGCCCCAACTACCTGACAAAAAAGACCAGAAAAGTTGGCATGTCCCCTAAGAATTCCAGTCATTTGCCGCTGAGTTTAACAGGAAATGAAAATAATTTAAACCAAACTGTTTTGTTTTGTTGTTTTGGGTTTTTTGTCATCCAGCATTCCTAGTGCAGATCACCTGTGAGGAAGCTGCTTGGAGTACTTACAGACTTATCCCTGTATTTCTACTATTAAGCAAATATATATACTCATAACCAGCTACTCTCTGGGCCATTGAGGTCCATTTTTCTTGGAGACTGTTGTGTGCATCAATTCAATGTTACCATGAGCCTGGTGCCAGCCTCTCAGTCCCCTGGGCCAAACATTTCTGCAAAACTTTACATGCTGGACTGTGCCACTTTTCAATAACATGTCCATGACAGCAGGAATTGATACTTCTTTTAAATGTTTTGACAACATATTAACAAATGTTATGTAAGATCTTTCTCCAAGAAGACCCAACCATGAAATTTTTCTTCAGCATTAGCTGTTTAGTATAAGTGTTACCCACCCTATTTTTCATTTCTTTAGCTCAGCCATAGCAGACTTCTCAATTCCTACTCCATTTTTTTAATCTCATCTGAATGTGGGGAGAAAGTCAGAAACTTATACAGACATGTGAACAAAAATTCTCACCAATAGCTTTCATAATGGGACTAATACTTTCCTTCTTCCTGTGGAAATGAATTGATCAATAACCCTCAACTTAGCTGAACCTGATGTTCAAGTGTGAGTATAATTCAGTAAGTTTCCTTTGTTTCTTGTCACGTATTCATCTTAAGGATATTCCAGTTAGAAATATTATTCCAGTATATTCCTATAGATGTTGTTTCATCAGTAAACTCTTTCTACTTTTGTCATAATAATTTGTCTAATGTGCTAATTATCTACATCAAACATATTGATTCTTCATCAATTCAAATTCTGTTATCATCATAAAACAAATAAACAAACAAAAAGCCAACAAAAACCCCAAACAAATAAAATTAAAAAACCAAAAACATAATCTAGAGTATAACAGCATGAAACACATAAAAGCTGATGATCATTTTAGGTGCCAATCAAGTCAAAGCCCTCTTTTCCATGCCTGACAATCAGAACTACTGTTGCTTATACTACAAAGGCAGATTCTCTAGTCATCTACAAAGATCCCTATTTTCTGCAGACGAAGAGGTTGCCTAAGACTAGTAGATTATTTCTTGCATTTCTGCAGTTAATGTAGCTCAGTGTTTCCTGTGCAGATCTCAAAGATCTTCTCAATGCAATTCTTATCATTCAGGCAGACTTTCTATCTTCCATCTACTTTGCACATTCAGCTATCTGTCACTCTCTTTTATACTTGTGTTTATCATTTTCTAAAGGCACTCCTGGGATGCAGCAATGTTATCAAGTTTGTATATCTATAAACCAGACTCAGTTTGAGTTTTGGGCTTTTTGTGCATTTTAAAATGTTTCTTAACCTTTTTTCCCCCTAAGTTGCTAAGCATAAGAGAACTCAAGACCAAGATCTGACATCTTTTCAATTATGTACATGAAGAATTTTGTGGATGAGTTACACACAGTAATGTCTTAGGCCTGCTGGAGGGCTAATTCCATTTATTACACTCAGGCTGGTCAGTACAACCTTTACAGATACTACTTTTACTTCTCACAAATTTCTTTTTCTAAGTGGGTATTAATAGGCATTTTAACCTGTAAGAGATAGTCCAGATAATGAAGATATGTGGTTAATTATGATGAAAGTCCAGCCACTGTGCTTAGGGTAATGCAGTGGGATTTGCTGGTTACTCTGCCTTAAGGAACACTTTAGATTCCATTTAATTTTTAATATTATCCCCTTTCAAATCCCCTTCAAAGTTGTTTCTAATAATCTGAAAACTTTTAACTGCAGCTACATGCTTTATCTCTTGGCATTAGTCTACAGATACACATCTCCAAGTGCTAACCCTCTGAACAGGGTTAGAAACTTACACCAAGCTGAGTGTCTTCATTCATCATTGTAAGCTTGTGAATGACAAGCACTATATCCGTGGTGGCACCTGAGAACAATAATTTATATTAAGTGTAAAACCAATATTCATGTTCCGAGACTAAACAGCCCCAGGTTTCTTCCAGCCTTTGGAACCATCAAATGCAATTGAGAGGTAATTCTTGTTGAGAAATACATTTAGGGCAGGTAGCTCTATTTTGCATTTTAATGAAGTCTTCGGTCTCACTGTAGCTCCCTGAAACACACAGTTCTACAGATTTATGAGCATTTCTAAAGCTCAATCAGAGAGTGTAGGTAATTTGTGCAGCTTTTTCTTTTTGTGTATACACCCTCTTAACAACAGGCTCTGTAACATCCTGAAAAAAAACAAAAAGCAATTTGTCAGGAAGAGGTAATTTTTGACTGCAGAATCATCCACAAAAGTCTTTGAGACAACTGGTCCAGAAGCCACTGCCTGAGGGACAGGAACCACCCTGCTTCAAGGAGCTGTCTTTATATGACAGATGGAATGTGGCTGCTCAAGGCAAGGGCATAAGCTTGATGAATCAGGGATAACCCTGCCTTTCTGCAGTCTCCTGAGTCCAGCAAGAGTAAAGGGCCTTATAATTACTTTGTTGTTTCTTAAACAATTTCTCTTCTGTTTGTTTTGTTTGGCAGCTAAAACACTGGCAGTGTCCTGACTTCTTCTCCCAGCTAATGTCTCTGATTCTCCGTGCAGCTGTGAATATGCCTGACTTGTGTAGTTATTAATCGAAGAATCATAGACACAGAGTAGTTAGGGCTCGAAGGGACATTGAAGTTCATTTAGTTCCAAACCCTGCAATCTGCAGGTTGATTTTTAGAAGCAGGTGTTTTAAGTGACAGAAGAATGAGGAAAGCAGCTCCTGTGAGCTCCATACCAGGGTAAAATACGCCTGGGCATCAATAAGGCCTGGAGCCTGGAACAGTGCCTGAATCTAATCCTAGAAGATGTCATCCACTTGGCAGGTTCAGTGGCTAAATCCCTTGCTACTGTGGTCACTTGAGAGGGCAAAATGACCACAGTTTAAAACCCAAAAATGCCATCCTTTTGTCCTGTGGGATCCTGTTTCACCATATAAATAAAGAAAATTTGTTCTCTCTTTCATTAAAAGCCATGGTTATGAGCTACAACATTAAAAAAAAAATCAAAAACAAACCAAACCACATTAAAAAGGGGAAGAAAACAGTTCTTCCAGCTTTCTCTGTTCTAATACTGAATGGCAGCTTCAGAGGAATCAAGTAAGGCATATGGAAACACCTTGGTTTGTAAGCACGCATGGAAGGAAAAATGTATTTGGAAAACCCAAGTGCTGTATTTTGCAGGGAAATCTGAGCATCCCAAATTCTATTGTGCTTATATTTTGAGGGGTACATGTACATCTACCACCCATGTGTTGAAATGTAACAGGAAATAAAATGAAAAAACCTCATGGGCAATTGATATAGAATACGCAGGCGATTTGAGCAGAAAATCATAACCAGAGATGTGCCAGGGAACTGAAAAAGAAAAATAAAAAATGATTATATTTAAAATTCCAGCCTCCTGTGAGCCCGTGTGCTTCCTATCACTTATTTTGCAGCTCTGGGTTCCTGCAGTGGACTGCTGCTGCCATCTACTGCCACCAGCACTGCCAGAGACTGAGCTCCCCTCCTGCAACTGAGTCACGGGAATCAAGGCCAGGAAGGATGGCAGGGCATGAAAGATTTTGAGTCAATAAAGGAGAAACAGTTTCCAATGAGAGAAAGCATCATAGCCAAGATTAAAAACTCAAGTGCAGATTTTTCCATTAATGATATAATGCAAAAAATGTCCATGTTCTGAGGCAGGAAACCAAAATGGAAAATCTTTTGCTTTCAAAAGGGAAGGGAAAGCCAAATCTGGATCCACACTTCTGTCACATAGTGACCTAAACCTATAGTCAATGTTCTAAAGGTTATTCGTTTATATGACATGGCTGACAGTCTATGCTCAGCTTCATTAGATGCTGAAATGACTTGTACAGCAGGAAAGCTAAGGAAGGACAAACAGCCTGGGGGTAAGTTCAAGTCTCTTAATTCAGACACCTATGTTACTCCTGTTCTAGGAACAAAGGGCTTCAGATGCTGGTAATGGAAATCCTGTATCTGACCTTAGCTTAAAATTCACATCAACAAAGATTCAGAGAATAGACAAGCCCTCAATTATTGAAGGTATTTTCTAAATGAAATCTGGGAGGAAAGCATACTCCACTGTGTACTGAAAGACAGACTATGGAAAGAACAGAAAAAAAATTTGGCAGGGGACCTATAGCATGTCTGTTACTATCCAGCAAGAGATATGCTTGATGTCATAACCCCTGAATTTCACATAGTCCATTGCAGGTGGCAGCAAAGATCAGGCCCAGACCTCCCTGATCTCAGATCATATTTCTTCTCTGTTGGTGTTATATAGCAGTCTTCATTAGAAATACCAATCTACACAGTGGTTGCAGAGATCTGAGAAGTGAAATAAATTAGCCTTTTTCCTTCTCTGTGAAGCTCTTGTGAGACTGTTCTCAGTGTCAACTTTAAGTCAGCTGAGTTTAGTAGTCTCTAACTTGAATTTATTACGTTATCTGAAATGCACAGTGGGATAACTTTAACTTGATTTAGCTAAGCATTGTGATATAGCCATATTTTTAATCTTTATACCATTTGTCTTCCATTGATACACTACACCATGTGGGCCCTTTCTATATGGATTAAAATACAAGTCAGTCTGTATGGCTAGCATGCATTTCTGGTACTATGACTTCATAAGTATACAATAACTAAGCATGTCATTTTCTTTACTATATACAATGAAGTACTAAAAGCTAAGTTATAATAGCAAGGATGCTGTGATTGAAGCCAAACCACTGTCCACAGTGACACATTGAAGTATTCCCAGGAATACACTCTCTCTTCCCTCATCTCCTCCAGGAGCTGATCTACCAAAACATGCCTGACAAGAAAGGCCTTGGTAGATCTGCCTTCCTCTACACTTCAACAGCCAGATCCTCTACAGACCAACTCTATAATGAAATAGAAAGAAAAATGCTACAGAAGCTTGCTGGGTAAGAGAGAAGACAAAAAAACACACTGGAAAGCCCTGAGGTTTGTGGTGATATTTTTCTTACAAATTCTCCTTCAGAATAGAAGTGTTTCCTTCTAAATCAGCTGGCCAAATATTTCACTTCATATGGAAGTTGATGTAGTTAGGTGGACTTCCTTAAGATGCTGTCAAAGGCTTATCAAAGGATAAAAATTAATTTGACTGAATATCTGAGGCCCAACATAGTTTTTTGATAGTCTTTTTTTCTTACTTTCTAGAGTCTTTGTCTCTTGCTCAGGCTTTGCTTTTCTTTAGATTCCTTATTCAGTGTGTCTCTCCCTCATTTTACAGTGGTCAGAAGATTCCTCTATCCAAAGCTTATGGAGGACTAAAGGTCATTACAACTGTTTTACTCAGTGTTTTACAGTGTTTTAGGAAGACTTATGGGAAAACTTTGTTTTCTAACAGTTAATGTGAGCAAGGAGTGTTTTGACCTTTGCCTGACATAAAGCCTAACTCAAAATAGAAGAGCCCCTAACCCAATGCTCCACAGATGTTTGTTCCCACTACAGACCCCATAGAAGTGAGGAGAGAGGGTTGTCTGGCATTGCAGTCTTTTGGGAATTTATCTCTTGGCCACACTACTGAACCACAGAGACAATGAAGCCAGATCCTGCCTTCTTCCAGGACGCAGGATAAATCCAGTAAAAGAGTGATACAGTCCCAAAAGCTGTGCAAGGTGAATTGTTAAGATTGCAAAGTATTATCATCCCCATTTACAGTTAAGAAAGGAACACAACTTGGGCTTCTTTCCTCCCTTAGTGACACTTCTGCTGTATGACAAAGACAACACATGTGCAGTTCCAGGTAAATAATACAGATGCTCAACAATGAACTAAAATATTATGTGGCAATGAGCCAATAATCAAAGATGAATTATCTAGCCAGCTAAACTTGCTGATAGAATTAGGCAGCTACTTTAAGTCACTTCAATCATGATGATGAGTATTCACTGTTTATATCTGTACAATATGTGTTACAGAGATCCTTTTGGAAATTGCACTAAATGTTCTCCATCACCGTGGAAGTATCTACAAAGCATTCATTTTCTGCACGGTTTGAGTTTTGTCTTGGCTTGCACCTGAGAGCTGAAACAAGTCCTCACAACTGCACAGGGACAAAAAAACCTAAAACCAAAACAACAAAAAAGCCGTAACTTTTTTTTTCTCCTTTTAGAAACAGGCACATACAAATATAGGAAAACCATGTGATTTGTGCTTACATGATGTACACTGTTGCCACATGCACATCCACTAGACCATCACAGCTTTCCTAAAAAATGAAACAAATCAAGGGCCTTCCGCCACTAAACCTTAAGATCAAATCAGCAGAGAGAAGGTCTTGCAGGTATTTTTGGAACCATGAAAAACCAGAAAAAATTAGGGGAATTAAAACACCTTTGTTTTCCTCTACATGCCATGGTGAAAAAAAAATGGACTATAATCAAAGCACTCAGGGCATCAACAGAGTTATATTTTCCAGAAGGGATTTTTTTCTGCTATTTTATTTATCAGTTTATGTTGTTTTATCATTGCATTTCCATAAAACTGGATGCTTTTATTAAAGAATGTGTGAAAAAAAATTTCATTAATGGGGATACCACGGATCTAATTCTGCTTCTCCCCTCATATCCAGTTTTGACTTTTTCAGAGCCATTTCTAATATGATTTGGTTTCAGGAATAATGAGTTTATGAATTCATAACTTCAATAAAGGTCAGTCATGAGTTACTAGTAGTTTGACTTTAAGGTACACTTTGCTGCCATATTCCAACCACCTACAATGTTTCACAATCATGCCTTTCTCAAAAATAGAGGAGTATTCCTAACATATTAATCTTTACTTAATAGTATTATTTCTGTTGCTCTTTTACTATATGACAGGCTCTTCATCCTATCTCATGCTACTGCTGTGTTCAATGAAGCTCCTGTTGTGTTTTTCTCCAGATATAGGTGCAATTCATTGATAACTACAATGATTCTTTCCCCACATTCTATAAATCAACATTTTTGCCTTTCAGACAGCCAATAAAGACTGCCAAAACTTTGAATGCTGAAAATGAAAGGCGCACAGCATACTAAAACAAATGTCAAAAATAGACTTAAAAACGAGATACTCCACTTCCACCTGATAAAATTTGCAGCCTCCTCAGAGCTGCAGATGTACATTAGCCCTGTGTGATGACTTTATTTCTCTGCAGAAGTGATGAGGCAATAACATATTTTCTTCTCACCCCCCTCTCTGAACTTCATTTTGTTCTAGGTCACATATATGAAATTTATGACCCCGTGCAGCAGGCATTGGGAGGTTGCCTTATTTGATCAATACTTCAGACAATAAAAATTCTGATGAGAGCATAATACCTTAACATACTTGTCCAATTGAACTTGCATTTGATGCAAGATATCTCATGACAGCTCAGGATCAAATCTAGACATCTTTCTCATAAACAAAAGAGCCACTGTAGTGAAAATAAGTTCTAAGTAAACCTCAGTTTCTTCTTTTTGCAGACAGTTATCTCTGAAATGCTCAAAAAAGTTGATCATAAGCTTTAGGATTTATCTTGACACCATCTATTCTTTAAATGTAGTATTTAAATGTCTATGCTATACTAAGACAAACTGATGGGAGAGTCTCTAATTTCTCTCCAAGTACTGTGTTACAGCTTTGTAGCAGGATGGGATATTCACGAAGATGAATGGCTGAAAAAAAAACCTAAAACCAGTTTTATCGCAAAATTTTTCAAAATATTTTCCTTTTCTCTGGAGCATGCTCTCCCTCAGACATTCTGCTGGCTATACGGAAAAAAGCCACCTTGTGCATGAAGTACTTTAAGTCAGCTTGTAGCATGATAACTTCTAGCATAGAAAATACCTGTTGAATATACTATTCATGATCATTAATGTGTGCACTGAAAAATGGGAAGAGAGAAAAGGAAGATGGTCTGGCAGCACCAAATCCCCTTTTCTCATTTTCTTAGACAAAAGAAGCAGTCTAAGTGGTAAAGACCAATTCAACCTCATTGGCTTCAGCAGTCCTCAGGTGGTGGGGATGAACCTGGTGTTTCAAAGAACATGCAAGACAGACACCTTTCTGAGTACATTGATCACTATTGTTTTAGGGTGGCATCATGCAGGGCTAACTCAACTATTTTCATTTCCTTTAAAATTATTTTCCTTCTATGTTACTGTACAGAATATAAATCTCATATTTTTAATATTTTTCCTCTTCCATGATACAGCTTCTAATTAGACAACTGCAATTTTATTTAGGTGTAAAGAGTCAGCTACACATAAGGAAAACATCAATATTTATCACAATGAAGTATATGGCTTTACAGCAAGATCTCAACAGGGCACAGAAACATATCCAAGAGGTACAGGAGAGAAACCGCACCTAAATACCTTATTTACCAAATGCAAACAGGATGGATTTCTTAAGCTGCCTAGCAGAGAAACATGAAAGTCAAAACCTTAACCAGCTATGTTGCAGCGTGTGACATGAATGTCAATCTGGCTTTTCCCGCGCCCCCTCTCCTTCGATTGGTGAACTAACTATTCCCTTCCCCTTGCTCCGCCCCGAGGGATAAAAGAGAGATGGTGGGCGGGGAGAGGGCTCTCTTTCCACTTAGGTTTCAAAGAATGAACATCGGTGTCGCTAATAGAACTTAATAAAATCGGGACCGAAACCTAAGTAGAAGTGCGCATCTTTTCCTTCACCTCGTCCGGGATCTGCAAAATGGTGCTCAGAAGGTAAAAGACTAACTTTCTAACTTGCTGGGGAACGCTTTGCGCTTCTTGCTCCTGCTCCGACCTCGGCTTGTCTGGACTTGTCTCGGCCACGTGGACTCAGCTAGCCGCGGATGCTGGGAAGCCAGAGACCGGGGAAAACCCCCCAAAAAAGCGCCTAGCACCCCAATACAGCTACTTAAAAGTTCTGGTTTTACCACTGTCACCACCTGCTCTAAAGGAAGTTTGCACACAAGACATTTGCCTCAAGCCTAAAGGTTCCTGGTGAAAGGCTGAAATGTAAAATTGTCTCAGGCTCTGAGAAGGCTTGCAGAGTATGTTACAGTGGGATAGTAAAAGGACATGCAGTACTGAATACTCTTATTCATTGCCCTGCACCTCAGCCTTCATTTCAAACTGTGGTTGTTTGATTTAGACTTTGAGGAAAAATTCTGAGGAATCTCCTACAAAAATAATAAATCAGTGAAACAGGTAATATTTAAGAAAACTTCTAATAATTTTAATCCTAAGATGAATATTCTATTCTCATATATTGAGAAGCTACTGCCTTCAGTGATAACCTGCCAAGGTAATTTTCAGGGTGTAATCACTGGTGTGAAAAAAAAAACCTGTTTTGAATTTCTAAGTATATTTCACTATAAAAATTTAGATAAATTTTTAATAGAAACATTAGGAAAACTGATATTTAGGACAAGAAGAAATATGTGCATCAGAGCACTAAAGAGGAATGCTTTTGCTGGATACATGTTTTTCTCAGAGACACTGGCAGCAGACTTGTATTCTACACAAGACAGACACAGATCCCTATACCAGTCTTCACTGGCTCATCCCTTATTTCACACTCGACCAATTTTAATCTCTTTCAGTTGGTGCAAATAGTAAGATAGACATAATTTCCTGAAGTTATATTTAGGTGGGACTCATCTTGGTTCTTTCCAGTGAAAAGTAAAGCAATTAAAATTGTGCTGGAGATCTATATTCGTGTGTTCTCATTTCAGACATGAAAGCCCAGAAAGGCAACTTTTTTTTTTTTTTATGTGGCGGAAAGTTTATTTAGTTTTAGATCAAAGTTATGATTTGGTTTTTGCTAGTGATTCATAGCAAACTGCAGTACCTGCCAATCTAGTTGGTATTTGCTCTTCCTCACTTCATCACCACAATAAGCATTCTGCAAAGGAGCTTGATTTTCAAACCAATCTCTGTGACCAGCAGTAAAGTTTCAGCTCCTTCTGCTGTAGCTGTGTTTGGGCTACAGCAAAAAGAGAAGCAAAAGCTCTATATTAATCAGCACCTATGACTTGAAGAAACTAACAGCTAAATCAGAGAGAAATTTGCTGGTTTATAGTCACTTTTATGATTATTATAGTTAAACTTCATCTATAGTGTTTTGTTCTTTAATGCTAAAAATTACATGAGAAACCTGCTTTTTTGCAAGTCAAGGGACAGTAAGGTTTACATAAAAATGAACAGGCAAAATCTAGCAGGTAAAAAAGGCCTGGCTGACAATCAAAATGCATTTAAGCAAATAATTTATAGCATTAAAATTTGTAACCTAACTGAAGCTTAGTTTCTTAATGCATACATGGATGTGTGTGTGCACTTGCACAGGTGTATATTATATTCACACAGACATGCAGAGACACAAAGTTGCAACTAATTTTCCAAACTGTGAGACAAATGTAGGGCCAGAATCACCTCATTCTCTTAACAGAAAGGACCACTTTTGATCTCATGTAAATTCCCTCAAGTCAGGGGAATTACACCGGAGAGAGGTTTGACCCAGAATGTCCACAATTTTGAGAAAGTACGGATTTATTTATTATGCAATTATTCACACAGAGGGAGTTGCTTTCTCTTTTAAGAGGATGTGTAATGCAGTTTGATGTCTGCTGCTTCTTTTTCAGAAACCGCTTTCTCAGTTCAGGGAAAGGCAGAACAAGCAGTGTCAGGGAATTACATATTTAATTTGCCTCTGTTTGCAGTGGAAATATGAAGTTTGCGAGCCAGTGATACTAAGACATGTTGCATGTCCTAGGACAGTGGAGAAGATAAGATTCCTCCTGCATGGTTAAAGAAAGATTGAGATGAACTGTGATGCATCTTCCCTGCACCTGTTGCCTGCTCTTCTGTTAGATCTCATCCCTCCCTTTTCCTTCCTTTGACAATATTTCAGTTTTTTAAGCTACCAGTGGCACATCTTCCCTCTAATGCATATCTAAAGCTCAGTAAAATAGGATCAAGGAATCCTTTCTGGCACCAAAGCAGATAGTCCAGGCTGACTTGTGTCTCTTTGATTCAGAACTGCCTTCCTTCAAAACATATTGGCCATACACATGCTTCACAGTAGTTCCCACAGATTCCCCTTTAGCTGTACATGATTTCTCTATGTTTCTTCTAATTATAATTGGTTTGTGCACTCCTTCCAGCTAAGAGCCAAAGACTAAACAGACACTTACATAGTGGGGATGGTTGGGTAGAAGAAATGCTTTAGTTTCTTCTCTGGCCCTCATTTATTTAACACCATGCACATATTGATTTTGACTCTTTTGCATTCCTAAAATCTCAAGTAGCTTTCTGGAACAGATTCATTAGATGTCCCTCTACCTTCTTGTGCCCCAGCTAGCAGCTACCTCTAGCTAGTAGTTACTGCATCTCTATAACTGGATTTCCTTTGTTCAAATACAGAATTAATTCTAAGGAAAATTACTATCAGTGCCTCTCTTTCTTCTTTCAAACTGAGTTTATTACCTTGTTTATACACCTAAGTCCAAGCATGCCCCACTTAATCCTAGGCATTCAACCAAATTTGCAAATCACCCTCAGCTGCCCCTGTGTTTAAAGGAAAGAGGTGGGGAGATTCCTTTAAGCAAAGTCATCTCAGAACTGCACTATTTATGGTAGATGTCTGCATTTTTCTTCTAACAATATGGATACCCAAAACCATCTTATTTGAGCATATACTTGATGAATAAAACTCAGACAAAAAACAGCCCCTAGTAGAAATAAACAGACGCCCACCCACCATGTCTCCCAATGCAGGTAGATATTCAGTGATTCTGGATCTCTCCATCAGGAAATCATTTCTCCAGGACCAAAATCCAAACCCAGTATAAAGCTCCAAATCAAACTCTTCCTACATGTCTTGGCAGCCAGTTTCTGTAGGAACAGCCTCAATATCCCTGTTGCCACTCAACATATTTATTACTCAACTTACATATCAGACATTTAGAGCTAAGCATTAGTGCCAAAATATCAAGAAGCTGGTAACAAATATGTCTTCAGAAATCAAATACTCAGTGACAGCAGATCCCCCTGTGTCTTGGCAGGTACCATCTCTTGTTTGCTGTCTTTCAAAGGATGGAGTTATTTAACAATGAGCAAAATGCAGGATATATGCAGACACACCAACAAGAGACTCATTGTCTTGATACCTCATAGGCCTGTTATTGTGCCTCTTGTGCAAAGTGACTAAGCAAAGTGCATACTCTTTAGACTATGGTGATTTCCAGCATTAAAAGCAGGTATGAGCATTCCCCAATGATGAAGACAATGACCAAAGTCCTGAGGGTAACATTGCTTAGTTCTGTATCAGGACTCATGAAAACACAGCACAAGATAGTCTCTAGGGAATTCTAATACAATCTTCACCAAAAATATTATATTGGTTTGGAGTTTAATCAGTATCTTAGAAATTACATGTAAATTTACAAACTACTAAATTCCTAATTAGTGCGTTATGAAACTATTTGCTGACTTTGTAAGCTGACAAAAAAGTGATGATTCACAAACTGTACAATCAGTATACTAGCATATGTAGGGATACTTCTGATTGTGCCTGACCATGTGCCAAAAAAAGGGCTTTTATCTTTACGTGACAAAAATCTTAATTAGCAGTAACACTTCATCCTCAAGCTCACGGATGGTATAGTGCCAATCATAAGATGAGGTTGGAGAGAAATTGCTTATAGAAGCATTGTGATGAACAGATTTATTCTCCAGTAGTGCCTCTGGAATATATATCACAGAAATTATTAGTCTACATCATCAGTTCCAAACTTCCAACGCAGTACTGACACACTACTTTAAACCGCCTGGGACACAGATTAATCTGACCACAGCAAGACATAACAATCACTGTGGTCACCAATAAAGCAAAGACAAAGAAAATTAATAAGTTAAAAAAAATAATCATTGCATAGGGACTGGATTGATAAAATGGCAACATCTCAAAGGCACTGTCCATATGGAATATCTTATCTGTGATTCCAGAGCATTTCTGTGTACCAGTCTTCTAAAAGGAGACACAACCATCCTCTCCCCCCAATCTCCAAAATGTAGATATTCTCAGTGATCAAATCCAATTTAAAAGCAGCTCATGATTAAGATTTTTTAAAAGTTAGATTTTTTTATTTTTAAAGTATAATGGGGTCCCCTAGGTTCCAATTAGGAAACTGATTAAAAAAATCTTTGAGCTTAAAAAGCTGCAGGTAGGGTGTTCTGCTCTCAGCTGCCTTGAATTAACATATTGATGGCACCAGAGCCCTGGCTGGAAGGACAGGCAGGGACCCTGCAGACATTTTGCCAAACCAGGACAGTGCTTTGCGAGCACTCCTGCCTCAGTCCAAGGAAAGAATTACTTACACAGCCAGGCCTGACCAGCAACAAAAAAGTTACAGTAAGAGAACGGTACTGGGCAAAGTATTTGCTGGTAGAGATACTTCAGGGAAAAGGTCTTGTGATTGGAGCAACATGAAAAAGAACAAATTCTAAACCAAAACAAAACCTGTGAGGTTTCTGGCTTGGATTTGAAAGGACATTAATCTATAACCTTGATCCATAACAAGGCCATGGCTTCAGTTTCAGGATACAGCAAAGTTCTGGCACAAACCCAGAAATTTGCTTTAGAAAGGCCTTTGAAATCTGGGTTAACTTTCATCGTCTTGAAAATTTAAGACAATTAGCCACACTTGAAAAATTAAATATCTCACTAAATCCACTTGTTTTTTGTAAACCCACAAAAAGTGGATTTAGTAAGATATTTAATTTTTCGTTCAGAGCTCTTAAACATTAAGCTGATGCTGGTAGAATGCTTAAACCTATTTTCATCCTAGAAGTCAGTTCCCAGACCACTCAGGCACTTACTGAACCATACAAACCTTTGTGAGACTGTGGACCACATCAATGGGAGCAGTGGGAATTTCCTATTACAAGTGCCCAGCCTGCTGCTCTACCTGTCCCTTCCTGGTCTAACCAAGTGTCCTTCAACCAGAAGCAAAGGAGAAACTTGCAAGGCACTGTAGTAGCAGCTATTAAGTAAATTGCTTAACCAAGGTGCTCAGAAGACACAGTACACAGTTAAGTCTTGGTAAGATAATGGAATGGAAAGCACAGTGAGGGAAGGTCTGACAGTCTGTCAGAAGAGCACAGAACTGATAAACTGGTGAAGCATATCAAAGCTTGCACACTGATGACTTTTACATGAGAAGAGGATGAAAGTGACTCATGCTTTGGTGAAAATTGGGTATTTTTATGTTAAGAACATCACTTTTGCTTCAGGCAGTTCATTTGGCAGGAGACACCGGAGGGTTTGCATGTCATCAAGGATTACCATGGTGGATAAGGTTTAAGCAATTACAAAATTGTGCCAAGATTCCTGATGATGGCGGTGAGGGGAAAACAATTGGTATTATGGGTTTTTCAGTACCTTGCTTCATTGCTAATAAGAAAACCCAATAGCTTCATTCCTAATAAAAAAAAAATAAAGGACCACCTTGTCATTTTCTTTATCTTGGCTACTGCTGCTGTCTTTAGGCTCATGAGCACAATGCACTGCAGAAACATGTGCCCAAATGCAGAGGGAATCTACCTTGGTTCTAGCTCAAGGATACCCTGCTCTCTGTAGCTTCTCAGGTTACAACAGCTCGCTTTCACCTGTTCAGTTTTCTTGCAAAGAACTTTTTTCAGGTTTTGAAATGGCTCTTCTCCCAAAAAGGATGTGTGAAGTAAAATAAAAAAAATGCAAAGCCAAGATAGGCATGGTTATAGCTCCCATGGCACCTGTAACTCAGATGTCTCCAGCGCACTAAATACTTTGTAATATTGTATTTGCTTCTAAACTTAGGCCTTAACTGCACTGTATGTACAGTACGTTCTAGTGGGGTTGACTGTGGGTCAGCTTTACATCTGTTTCCTTTCTGTTAGTCTCTTGACCCTATTCTCATCTCCATCACAACTTCTATCACAGGTCCTAGGCTAGATCCTCCTTTAATTCCTCCCCTAAGGAACTAACCAAAATCCACAGCTAAGGCAGTGGATTCTCATCTGCTGCTTCTTTAGAGAAATGTTCTTCCCATTTCCTAGAGTAGGGCATGACTGTGCTGAGAAGTTACATTGTGTTTGCTAATCCTGTATAATTGCTAAATATCATACTGCATTGTGTGGGCCAAAACAAAGCCGTTTTCTGGTGAATGCTGCTTATGAATCCTGATGCTTGAGATGCATATTCAAAACTGTTCAGAGACTACCTAAATGTTCTGCACATCAATTCTTTCTATGGAAGTGCCATCTAAAAATGTCAAATGATGCCAACAGCTTTAATCCAGACTCTGGAAGTCTCTATGTATATGAACTGCCTTTCGTGCATGGAAAGGAAATGAGTGCATGAGTTTTTCTTCCACATCCTGTCATGCAAGGGCAGTCAGAGACCTCATGCCTTGAACCTTTGAATGTAAGATTTAAAAAAAACAAAAAAACCCCATAGTGTTGCCTGCTATGCTGCAGACAGCAAAAGTAACACAAGAGAACCTTCACATAGCACTGAATATTCGGGAAAAGCCCACTTGAGGAAAAGCAATTCTCTGTGAAAATCCCTGGAGTGTTGCTAACTTCTATAATTGGGTGTATGTTCTGAAGAAGATGCACAGAAACAAAACAGTCATCCTGGTCAGACAAAAGGTTAGTCTAACTCAGCATTATGTCCCTGGGTATCCTGTAAATGCAAAGGAAAAAGTATAAAACCAGGCAAGTACATCATGATACTTTTCTAAATACTCCCTCATGATTCAGATATTTGTAGCTTTGAAACTATGCCTTTAAAATATGCAATCCATCCCTCAAGACAAACTCAGGTCATGAAAGGGGAATGAAAAGAAAGCTAAGAGTGAATGCACATATTACCACAGCAACAGCAGTCGAACTCTTGAATCTATGCACAGGAGACTTTCTGTTTTGAGGCAGGAGGAAAGGGTGTGCTCTTATGCTAACCAAGAAGAGACCCTCATGGTTAGGTAGGCCAACGGCAGCTCTTGATTCTTTCCTTTAGACTTATGAACTCACCTAAACTCATAAACTTTTTTTTCTAGATCAATTGTGTGCTACCTACTGTTGTGAGGTAGTAATTAGTTTTCTCAAATGTGGTATTTTCACCTATAGATTATTATTTTGAGTAAAATGCATTAATCTCTTAAGTAGTCATCCAATAAAATTTAGTGAATATATATAATTGGGAAATGGCAAAACAAAATGAGAATTTGACAGTTTTAGCTGTCAGTTCTTTTAAGGTTCATAAATTACAAGAATTCAGGTACTGTAAGAGTCTTCTTTAAGCCAATTATATGGAAAGCCAAGGACTACACGTAGTTACACAGTTAAATAAGGATGTAGAACAATGCCCTTTTATTTTTGCAGTGTTGTGCAACATTCAGAATGGAAAACCCACACAAGTTAATTGGGAAGAAGCAGAAGAAGAAATCAGAGAATTTATTCAATCAGCTCTTTATAGTTGCTTAAAAACAGTTCTGCAAAACAATCCTGAGAATGAGTAGCTGATATTTTTCTATGTTGCATCCCTCAAACATATGTTTCATTTATCATAACTAGATTGTAATATCTGGAGTGCAACATGGTCTATCTAGTGGCAGTTGGGTTATCAAACAATTAGGACTCCAGTTAGTGATATTTATGGACACTAGAACAAGTTCTTTGCAGAAATCCTGTCTACACTAACTCTGCTTTTATAGCAGTAAATAATATTACCACCATGGGATATTATTACTAATTTATCATCCTAAAGCTGACTGTGCTTCTAAAATCACTTGAGAGGGCATACAGAATTCCATAACCCCTGTAACACTGTGCCAAGACTCAAAGGGAGAATGTCCCACATCCTGCCACACTCCTGTAATCCACCAGACACCCTACAGACAGGCCTGCAAAGAGGAAGCAAAATCATTGTAATGTCCTCCTGATGTTTTATTCAAAGTAAAATGTTTGAAATCACTGGAAATGGAAAAGCTGTATTAGCAGACAGAATTTTCTTGTGCTGGTTTCTAAAGAGCCTTACAATATGTCCTGTGGGGGCCTGCGAAATGTGCTGAGAGCTCCAGAGAAGGCAATCACTCCATCTGAAAGAGAAAGCAGAGGAGGAATATGTAAGAATTGTGCAAGGTGAACTGGGGCCACTAAAGCCCTTTCTTGGAGGTGTATGTGCATTGATTTAATATTGCAGTTTATTTCCATTGCATAAGCACTGTTTATCTTGCAAGACTACCCTGGGGAGGAGCAAACAACTCTGGATGCAGGCCTATATTTTAACTAGGTTTCTTAAGACTAACTCCAGAGAAGCAGTCAGACTATTAATAGGACTTAGGTAGAAAGTTCTGGTGTCCTCGCCTCAGTACAGATGTGCCTCCACTACAAAGAAACACAGAAGGAGAAGCCAGAGAACAAAAATCTCATTGTTCTATTTGTTTCTTCCTCACAACCTGTCTTTTACCAGATCCATTATATACCATGTCATACATTGTTATCTCAAAAACTATAAATTCTTAACACTGGGGAGTAGGAGCTACCTTGGTTCTGTGTTTGCATCTAATACAATGGAGTAATTACTACTCTACTCTTTAAAACAGTCTATCAGCCTATCTTGAGACCACAGCTTCAAGCTGCTCTATCTTCATTTCTGCCAGCCAGTTCTTTTGAGGTCTGTAGTCTGCTTAATATGCATATTTGCTCTGAGCCAAATCACCTGATACACGAAGAGTCTCATCCCTGTCTAGATACAATGAATTGTCTGTTACTGTGAAGTTATTCAGAATTTTGCAATGGCAGCACCACTGCAACCAGCTTATTTTATTAGTTCCCAAATTATATTAATTCCATATGCTGCTGTGTATTAATATCTCTCGTCTCTCTTGCCCTTAGAAATAAAAAATATGATTTATCAGCAGTCTCTTTATACTGCCAGTATATAATTGCACATGGGCTAATTGTTAAAGTTCTGAGGGAGCTATACTAAGGGATCAATCCTTTTATTGCTGCAGTAATGAGCTTTTAATGGCTGGCTGGCTGGCTAGACCTTCTGGCCTTCTCGGGGAGGCAAGCTTTAGCCATACCCTTTCTTTCTGCCCATTAATCATTGGTCTCCCATAACAGTATATCAAGGCAAACAGAACTGCACTATTGAAAACAGAGAGCAAAAACCAAGACTCATTGCATCTCATTATCTCCATTAATACATGCATATAATAACACTGAAGATAATTTCCTTACATTGTTTGAAAAGAAGCCCTGGACAGCTCATGGTCATGGTAAAGATATATCAGGCTTGTCATCTTTAGGTCAGTATTTCACATCCTGGCCCATGTAATAGTGACCTGTAGTCATTAACAACTGATGACACGTTTAAAACCTCACACTCCAGGGAAGGCGCCTCACATCACTGACAGCTGTAACTCTCATAGCTGGTCACTGGAGAGCAATAGAATGTTTACAAAAAGCAGAAAAGGCCTTGGCTGTGTGTAATCCCTGCCTAGCAATAAAAAAAAACCATCTTTATATTATCAACATTGTATTCAGCATAAATCCAAACCACAGTCCCATATCAACCACTGTGAAGAAAATTTACTCTACTTCAGGCAAAACTAACACTGTACCTTGTCTCAGTTCCTGACAGTAGGACAGTGGAAGAGATACACATACTTCCAAGTGATAGATTTATGGATGCAGTGAAATGGGAAGTGATCAAGTAAGCTGCTTTTCTCCAGCCTCTGAGTAGGGCAGCAGGCATGCACTAATGACAAACCAGCAGCCCCACTGCACAGCTGTACACCAAGGAAAGTGTTCTGTGTAGTCCAGCCAGGATATTAACAGCACTTGTATGAGCCTGCTCCCTCACTTCCCCATTGACTATGAGGTGAGGATTCTGTGATTCAGACCCTTTTTGGGCAACATACTTTTTTATCCATTTGAAGGAACCACACACTATCTTGCAGCACTGGATTGATGGGAGGTCACACACAATTCTTTTATGTTCTGTCATAAAAAACACAGGCCAGGCAAATAACACTGGGTTTACTGCATACAGAGTAAATTATACCAACATGTCCTGTGTCACATATTATTTCTACCAAAATGCAAAGATTTGGAAGACAGTAACTGATGAGTACCGTGTGTTTGAGGACCTGGTGTGAGGGAAGGGAAGAGCAATCTGGCTCTTCCGTGAGCAGAACATCTTATTTCGTTGCAGTTACTTCATCATCTAACACACAACACATCATAGAATGGTTTGGAATGGAAGGGGCCTTAAAGATCATCTGGTTCCAACCCTCCTGCCATGGGCAATGACACCTTTCAGTAGGCAGCTTGCTTAAAGACCCAACCAATCTGGACTTAAACACTTCCAGTGATAAGGCATCCACAACTTTTCTGTAGGCAACCTGTGCCAGTGCCTCGCCACACCCACAGTACAGAACTTCTCCCCAATATCTAGGCAAAATCTACTGTTTTAGTTTCAAGCCATTCACCCTTGCCTTATACTACATATATATGTCCTTGTAAAAATTCCCTCTCCAGCTGCCTTGTAAGCTCCCTTAGGTACTGAAATTTCCTCTCTTCAGCTGACATGTAGCTATCCTTCAAAGAGGAAGATACAAAAAAGATATTTACAGACTACTTTTTCAGAATAAAACCTCTTTGAATGCAAAGACTATTCTAATACTGCTGAGTAGGAAAGAATCTGGAAAAAACACAGTGATTACACATATCAAATGCTTCCTCATTAGAAAAGTTACATTTAGAGAAGCTAAAACTGCAGTTAAATTTCCTGTCTTATGCACTCAAATTGACTTCTTGGTGCTACCTCTGCACATTTGCTCTCGCCTCTGACACACATCCCTCATGCTCCTCCCCACCTCACAAATTAACAGTTACAAAACAGCCAAATAACTAGCACAGGAGAAGGCAGAGGGCCCTTTTGAGTATTTCATCCTGTATATCTCTCACTCCTAGTCTTAGACAGATATTCTCATCCCTATCCCGGGTACTCTTCCCCAGACAGAGAAGGATGCATGGAAATCTACCTGAAGCCACTCAAGAAAGGTAAGGGTAAGGTGTTGTCAGGATAGTGAAGGCACAGCAGTCCAGTCTGCTGGCTTCAGTGTCTCTATTTTGGATGCGAAAGTACAAAATAAACCTTTGCATCCTAAGAAGATATAGGAACTTCGTGATCTACCTCTTCATAAAACAAAGACAGCAAAACACAGTTCTGAAATTATACATTTACTTCTAGTTTGTTCATCTGGAGTTTAAATTTCTTTGGTAACGGACAAAATATTTTCCTTTCATTTTGGTATGTGAAGAAAAGGACATGATAAAGACAGAAAAGCAGGAAGATGCAGTATTTAATTTTGTTTTAATTCACTGGTGTAAGGAGCACTTCTGGCAGCGTTACTGGTTTAACACCAGACTC
>VWYI01034342.1:2465-26691 GCA_013399455.1 Anthoscopus minutus
CTTTGTGCCAAGGGTCACTCTCTGTAATTTTTATGGAAGAAACGCAGTGGTTACCATGCTTTAATGGAACTATTATTTAATACTTGTAATAATTATTAAAAATTAACACATTGTAGCTCAGAAAGATATGACTTTTTCTGCTATGCTGCCAGCAACTCAGCTGCCTCTCAGGCAGTTTCCAATTAACCCACTGGAGCCAAGGATGTTGCCAAGGATGTGCTCAAAAAAACCTCTGAAGAGGCAGCCCAAGGTTCATCCTTGGCGAATGGGAAGATGGAGGGGACTGGAGAGGGACCATGGACGGGTTCAGACAAAGGGTTCATGTTGTCCATTCTCTGACTCTCTGGAATTTGAATACTGGTATTGGTGGGATGTCTCCAGTTGGATTATTCTTCATTAAAATTTATTTACATAAGTGTTTATGAAAACACTTTTCGTGCCATTAACGCACCCCTGAATTTCTTTCATAACAAATTTAAGTCTAACTTTTTACTGCTACAGTCCAAAAAGTCACTTTTATTATTACATTATGGGTTAAGAAAAACTGAATTAAAAAACCAAAGAAGTGAAAACCCAGGTGAAATATTTAGTGTTTTCCTCACTTGGGTTGGCACGAGATCACTTAATATTTTGTAATCAGTTAAATTGGGAGGGCCTGTAAACCCATTGAAAGAAGGTCTGAGTATTCTGAGTGATTTAGACAGAACTGCAGGAATGATGCAGTAACAAGAAGACCAGTGTTACTTTTAGGAAGGATAAATAAACCTTGAGTTCAAAATGTAAAGTCACTGATTAGGTAGCTGTACTATCTGGAAGTAGGAGGATGATAGGAAAATAAAAACCTCATTATTATTATTGCAATTGAATGGCAAAATAGTACATATTTTTCTGTGATATGTAATTAGGACTGTTGTGTTTAAGACATGAGATAATTATTGCAATTTACCTCAGGCTGATGATGTTGAAATGGACAGCATCTCTTGCTTTAGGATTTACTTCAAGAAAGTTACAGGTAACTTGAAATTTTGGAAGAAGGCTGTCTAAAGCTACAGTAAACAATGGTTCTTCGTAGCTTCACGCCATAGAATTTTACCTGCAGCAAAAGATTTAAATTAGATTGCAGAGTTTTTCTAACTAGAGAGTTAGTGAATAGAACAGACTGTCTGGGTTGTGAAGCCCCTTTCACTGGAGATTTAGGTAATATTCTCATAGTAAGGGGTGTGTGATCGAGATGAAACCACAGGGATGTGAATGTTGAATATCTGAGTAGTTTTGGTCTTTGTCAGTGTTTATCCTAATTTTCTCTTATGGTCCTGCAATTACTCCTCATGGCTCCTTTCAGCTTTTCTTTCTTATGGTTCTTGAGTGTTTGGTCTTGTGCTCTTCCTTTAATTACCTCTGTAATTTTTAATTTCTGTAAAAATGTAAATCAACAACAGCAAAAGCAAGTTTCATATGGGACAAAACCCATTCTTAAAATCAGATGTGAAATTTTGAAGTACTGAAAATTAGGTTTTCATTGAGAGTTTGTGAAACTGATATAAAATGTGAGTTTCATATTGGAGCAGATTAAAATATGTATGCAAAATTTTTTGCACTTCACATTCAATTCAGAAAAGCACTCATTTGTTGAATTCAAGAGAAAAACTGCAAAAGTAATAAAGAGATTGCAAATTATTTAGGCCATGGTGCAGCAAGAGAAAATGCCTGCTGGAAAGTATAAATAGGTGTGCTGACATCAAATTTAGTGAATTGTTTGGTTAAATGGTCCCCTGTGTAAGAATTGATTAAATAATACATAAGATTGGGAAAGGTACGTGGTGATGCCCTGTAAATATTTAAAATAAGGGAGAGTATTTTGAGACAGTATGGGAAACTATTAAAAACTAATGGAGAGAAATAAAATACTGCCTTTGTGCAATTTCAGGAAGTTAAAATACCCAAATACACTTGAGGATGAAGATTTGATCATGAGATCAATACACTTTATAATAGTTTTCCAAGACTAGTGGTGCATAAAAATGTAAAGGTCATAGAACAAGGTCAGAAAAAATGTCTGTCTATAAAAATCTCTTGTGGGTACCAGCAGATGCTTAAATTAGAAAATAAAAGTAGGTGACACTAAATAGCAGCTATACTAATTAACATTTAAAAAACAGAAACATTAGTAGAATGTACCATTGTAAAAACAATGCAGCACCAATTATTGGAATAGGGAACATGGGTTGTTTTCTCCTTCTCCAATTTCAAAATATCTGTCTTAGGAAATGTGATTTCATCATGAAGAAAAATCATCAAAATTATCTGGACTGGCCAATAACTTCATAGCATCAAGTATTCCCTCCTTATTTAAAGAGGTTTTCACAGGTATATTAGTTCAGGCATTAGAATTATAAGAATTCTCTCATTCTTATGCACAGTCTAGAGAGGACAAAGACGGCTTGAAACCTGCAAGAATTAATTTACAAGTCTTTGTGTGAAAGTTGCTGTTGGCCATCACAACACTTGTAAGCACTTCATACAATAAATGTCTGATATTGTCAGTACTTCTAGGCTGAAAAAATTACCATAATCTGGCCTCTAATTTTCAAAATATAAAGTTATACTTGCTGTTATTCTAAGGTATGGTGCTCTAGCACAAGAAATATTTAGATCCCAAAGGACCGTGGCAATATTAGCAGAGGTACTGGACATTTGTATAAAATATCTATTTTAATTGTTCTATTTTATTTCAAATAATAAATAGCAGAAGATTCATCTGTCTAGCATAGTAATAGGTGCTATAGAAATTAGTAAAAAGAAACAAATATTTGACATGTGTATATCCATATTTAGGCAAATTGATGATTTCTGGCACTGCTATAAAATTCTACACTGTAGGGAAAGTTTGCCAGCAAGGAACAGAAGGAGTATTGACTTTTTACTATAATGACATTTCTGTCAAATTAATTATAAACTTGGGATTTATTAATCTAATTGAAATAATACTGCTAAAAGAAAATCAGTTAGGATTTTTTTTTCTGACAATGCAGTGGTTCACAAAACTTGAAGGACATGAGTACAAGAGTATTAGAGAAAATAATTGCTACTATTATAATAATTTTTATGAATATTATTGAAAAGTATTAAAATGTCTATTCATGTCTGTTAATTGTCGTGTCTATTAAAACTGCAGCTGACAGCAATGGAAGAAATTTAATAAAGAATAATAAATAAAGAATTAAAATAATAAAGAAAATAATGGGCAAAGCAGGAATAAAAAAATATTTGTATGATCCTTATTAATTTATCAAACACATATTGGTCAGCAGTCTATCATACTGCAAATTTTTCATGGCACAAAAAGTGTCAATAACAAATTAAATTGAGATTCACTTTCCCATCATGTGTGTTTTTGCCAAACTAAAGAAAAAGTGTTCTCAAATAGATTATATCATTTAAATGAAAGAAAATATGAAATACTGGAGGATTCTATATGGTATTGCACAGCAGGAAGGATAGACACTTTTCCAGGTTAGTGAAGGCTGGAGGAAGATGCATAAACCCAGCTCATGCTCTGCTGGACTGGGCTAAATCCAGGCTGAAAGCCACAACCTGAGGGAAAGCTGGGGAGTTGGTGGGTGCTCAGCATTTATTGAGCACAGGATTCAAGTGTATACTGGCATAAATGAGCACCTCTATTGACACACAGAAACTGGAAGACTTTGGCAAAAGTCAGGGCCAATGCCTTGTTTGTACCTTCGTGCCTTTAGTGAAGGCAATGATCTGAAAACTCTGAACTGGGTTTTTGATGCTGTTTTCTCTGCAGGTGCAGAAGTTAGATTTGGCACATCTGAAAAGTGTTAGCAATGAGAGCTCTTGAACTAAAAAGGTTCCATTGAGTATTCGTGGCATCTTCTGGTTTACATGTGAACACTGACTGAGCAGGCTCCTGGAAGTGGCTAAAGCAATCTTTGTCACCTTATTTTGTATGGGTTGTCTAAACAGTGGCCTCATAGGCACTGGGAAAGGATCTTGTTTGGACTGAGTTTAATAAGTGGTTGATTCTTGAATGAGATGTTACTATTCACCACACTTGTATCTTTAACAGAGCTGTTAACTGAATTCTATGTCATGATACAAACATGTATAACTGAACTGTTATCTGAGGGACATGGCGTGATCTCCTTCTTTTGCTCAGTGCCATGCACGATTTCCTGACGGTTTCTTGGGGGATAGGCTGAAATCTTTCTCTGCACCATGAGAAAACCACAGAGCTCCTCAGTGACTGTCACTGCATATTCATTTCCATCCAAGCCATGCATATGTTAGGTTACACTTCTGCAAGAGGACTGCCTTGTGAGCTGCAGAGCTCAGTGTCAGTCCCAGCACTGCTCCTCTTGGTGTCTCTTCCTTATTGGACACAACAAGGAAAAGAGAGGGGCAGGGGAAGGAAACCTCTGGGGAACCCCAGTGCCACAGGGTCAGCACAACAGGGCTTCCAGACCTGCATCCTTCTGCTTCAGGGCACCTTTGGATCCGTGAAAAGGGACACGGATTTCATTTTAAGCAGATGCTGGATGTGGTAAGCATTAACAATTCATACTTTTCTTGACAAGTGGTCTGAAAATGGTTTGAAGTTTAATGTGTAAACAATCCTGACAGGTCCTGTTGTCGGCTGCTTTGGGCCTAACAAACTGGTTGGCTGACTCTTAAATATTAGAATGGTATTTCTGTCCTGCAACTCTATTAGATTCAGGGTGGGTTGAAGTATCTAGAACCTGACTTATTTCTCTGCAGGTTCTCTATCTCACCATGTGAAAAAAATTGTACCACAGCATGAAGCTTGTTTTTTGTTAGATTTACAAGATGGAAAATAATCAGTGCTGCTTTAGTATTAACAACTTTCTCATGAGAGACAGTATTCACAAGAAAAAATTTCTTTTTCTGCCTTTGAGTAGGTGGGTAATACGAAATCAATTTAGGTCTGGTTGTTAACTAGAGAATAAAATTAACACCACTAAATTCTTTGCTGTATTCCAGAGTTGGATGTTGGAAGCAGAGCTCTTTTGCAGCAGTGGTATGCTGTGACCGAGATCTGCACTCACCCTTTACCACAAGTCTTGTTAATCTGGGCTTTCTAAAAATATAAACGTACTTGATTATCTGTCCCTGTTCAGACTTAGCTTTCTACAGTCTTTCCTAAATTGCAGTTCTTGCTCTGAAAGGGCTTTGTCTGTGTCAAGATGCAAAATAGTTTGGAATGGGATGGGTTTAAATGTTTTTGATACCCCTGGATGACACATTATAGAGAGCTGTATTCGAATTGTGTGGCAGTATTAACTCCACACTTAGATCAAACACTTGGTTGGTTGGCAGAAAATTTGGTTACCAACTCGGTTTTCTCATTGTTGCATAAAATGCATGGCTGTGCTATGACTACATGTTTTTGCTTTTATTGTCTTCATTGCATAGCTAAGATAGTGTAAGAGTTACTCAGAAATGTCTCTCTTTTCTAGAGACATTTCTTTTCTAGAAATGTTTTTATTTAGGTGTTCATTTGCAAGTTCTCTGTATGTTGATCCATCACTGAAGCAGGCAACCCTTGTGTAAATGCAGCCTACATAAATAATACTGTAAATATATAAAAGACATTTATCAGAGAGTAGCTAAATGAACCCTGCATAATAAGAAAATGATAAACTACTTTGTATTAATTGCTAAAAGCAGTGATTCTATTTGACAGAGCACTGAACTGAAACTTAGGAGATCATATTCACTGGCCAGAGCAAATTTGCTTATCAACTTGCTTCATTTTCCACATCTATATAATGGGAAAAATGTTATTGACTTGCTTTTTAAAGCAGTTTCAGGATTTAGTATTAAATCATGCTATATATTAAATATATATTGTTTATAATCTACTGAACAGAGAAATACAAAGCCAAAGTGACACTCTGTGTCTGGAAACTATTTGGAGTAAGGATTTGCAAACTTCCAGGAGAGAGAATTCCAGACTCATGGCCTTTAAAAAGCACTGATAGGATGTGGTGTGTCTAAACAGGGACAAACCAACAGGGATATGCAGCAACAATGTCCATGATAAGACAAAGAGAGAGGACTGGAGCTCTGTACCTGAGTTGCTTTTGATTTATTCTTCAGCCCACACAAGAAGTGTTCCATTATATAAATCACATTTAACTTCCATACAGCTTCTAGAAGTTTTAACTGTTGACTGTATTTTGATTTACTTGTGTCCCCAGCTAATTCCACAACCTCTGTATTGCAAACACAGGGGTTATATTGCTCATTTGAGAAACAGAGTAGTCCATTCTGCACAGATTTCATCCCAAAACCAGATGTTTCCTGGGCTGTACATCAGTTCCCTACCACTCAACCCAATGTCCCAGCCCATTCAGTCAGGGTGGTTGTTTAGCCATGTTCCACAGAACATCTCAAAGGGCTTGATGAACACAGACAAAATGGAAATTATGGTTATGGAAGGCCATGTAAGTTTTATTTCTTTCCCAAAACAGCTTCCTTATGCTTTGATACTTCCTGTTTGAATTCTGCTCTTCCTTGGTTCCCCAAGGCCCTTTACACACCCATCCAGCATATCAACAGTTTTCTGGTGTGATTGAATGAAAATGTATTCATGTTGGTCAGCTTCTTGAAATACAAAGTACGAGAAATATAAATGCAATGAAGCCTGATCAGTTCCTCTTAAACCCAAATAACATTCTCCCTACAGTTTCTCTAAGGTACTTGCCTCTTTCAATATTTTTTATCGTTGATTAA
This sequence comes from Anthoscopus minutus, assembly GCA_013399455.1. Taxonomy (NCBI): domain Eukaryota; kingdom Metazoa; phylum Chordata; class Aves; order Passeriformes; family Paridae; genus Anthoscopus; species Anthoscopus minutus. Next base: position 9,243 of record VWYI01034342.1, read on the forward strand.
TCAATATTTTCTTAGAAAATTCGTAAAGGAATTTGTTTTATTGGAAAGAATTCTTAAGGAAAATAGTTTAGTGATTCTTTATAGAGAAGTCTCTATTCAGTCACAGGTTTTTTGGGCAAGAAACAGTTTTTATCTCAAAGACTGCAGATGCATTTACACATCATGGCCAGAGTGTTTCTTTATAGATTGCTTCTGTTCTTGAATATATCAACTTCCCATTAAATAATATTTACTACCATGAATGCTTTGACTGGAGTTTTTCAGCTGTGAGGAGTATCCATGGAAAGAGAAGCAAAAAAATTACTATTATTATTGCAATACAAATTACAATTAGTTGATTATGCATATCCATAATAAAATGTGTGAATAAAGGTGACTTTTTTGTGTTTGAGGAACAGTCTACAAACTTAGCCTTCATTACACCATCGTGTCTACAGCAATGTTGCAGCAAGATGTTCATTTAGCGTTCATGCAGAAAAAAAATTTACCAATTAAGTTGTAGATCAGTGTAGGTCAGTGAGATGAAAGAAAAATGTGAGAGAAATATTTAGCATTAAATAGAAGTTATAAGCACAAGTCTACAGCCTTACCATGGTTCAGCTTGTATTTAATTTCTTCCCCTCTTATTTTTGGAATAGTACCTTGGTTCATGTCCTATATCCAAATATATCTACACTTTTTTTCCTGGCATTTGGCATAGTTCTGAAATCAAAGAGTGAACCTCAGTATTTCAGCATTCATTAGGGATTACTGTATATGTGTGATGAATTTTGTCTTGCTGGATAGAGTGATGAATATTTGAGTCAATATGCATATGAGACAGGTTATTCATATGCACTGGTTCATATGCAGAACTATAATTTCAAGCTCATTTCTTGACTTCATTGCATTAAAATTCTCAACCACAGTTTTTCATTAATGGGTTTATTGCCCTAATAAGTTTCAGTGAACCCCAGGAAAAGAATAGAAACTCTCATAAGAAGCTCTTAAAAGTTTAGATATAAAAATCTGTAGTTAAAATATCTAATTATTGTAATATTGTGTGCCTTGCAGACGCTGGAAGGGGTGTAGAGAAGTGAATTTAAGGTAGTTCTGCAGAAAAGACTGATATTCCCTTTGCAGAGGTTCCAAGCAATACATCCATTATTATTAGAAATAGTCTAGTGTCAAATTTCCAGAGCAGTCTATCTCATCAAGGGCTGAGAAAAAAAAATCTATATCTTATTTCTGAATAAAATTAACACATCCTTACTCATTATTGCCAAAGTGAAGTCTGGAAGAGAGAGGACTGTACAATACAGTCTCCTGAGAAGAAACACAAATCTAAAATGACATCTTAGACTTAGGAAGTGCAGACTTTTGACTGTCTAGGGACCTGCCTGGAAGAATCCCATGGGTTACAGTCCTGGAGGAAAGAAGGGTCCTGGAGAAATGGTTGGTTTTAAAGGAATCATCTATCCTGATGAGAAAGACATCACATAAAGACAACAGGAGTCCTGCATGGATGGACAAGTTGATCCTGAAAAAGTTCAAATGGGAAAAGAAAATATACAAGAGATGGAAGAAAGGTAGATGACCTGGAAAAAGTAGAGAGACTCTGTTTGAACATGCAGGGATAGGGTTAAGAATGCCAAAGCCCATCTGGATTTGGGTTTGTCCAGGGACTTGGAGGGAAACAAGAAAGTTATCTGCAAGTACTTCATCTGTGAAAGGAAGACAAGAGAAATTTTGGGCTCACTGCCAAGTGAGAGAGGCAGTGTGGTGATACAAGACATAGGGAAGGACTGGGAATTTTGACCAACTTCTCAGTGTTTTGGGTCAGACTGATTTTCAAGACTCTCAGTTTCCTGAGGCCAACGTAAAGTCTGGAGCACGGAAGGCTTAACCTCGATGGAGGAGGAGGAAGTGAAGGAAAATTTAAAAAAAAGTAGATTGTCAGGGAAGTGGATCTAAGTATCTGTTGGGAGCTGCAAAGGAGACAGAGCTGGTATTGAGGAACACGCCTGGTGCAGCTCAGTTTGCAGATTGAGATTCACACTGAGCCTGGGTGGGAGCCTGAGACAAGAGGCCATGAGTGGCCAGCCCTTGGTTAACAAAGGGCACGAGGTGGCACCATCCAGAGGACCTGGGCACTCAGGAGGGAGCGTGGCACGTCTGTGGGGACACTGTGGGGGTATAATTTTTTATTTATTTTTTATGTTTTTCAATTTTTTTCTACCATAAGTCTGACAGAACACTGAGACAACTTGCCCTGAGAGGGTATGGAGTGTCTGTCTCTGAAGATACTAAAAGCTTGTCAGGACATGGTGCTGAACAGCCTGCTTTAGATCACACTGCTCCAGCAAGAATATTGGACAAGGCAACCTGCAGAGGTCTCTTCCAAACTCAACTTTTCTGTGATTTTGTGAATATAAAAGAAAGTACTTTTTTGCATCAGAAAGAGCAGTATTTAAGCATTTCCCAACTCACAAATCCCTTAATCAAAGAAAATGGACTATTATTCTTTTGTAAATGCTCACCCAGAATAAGAAAAAGGACTGTTCTTGAGAGCATTAACTGATGACCTCTTCTTTCTTTATTGTAATTTGTGATAATATGGGATGGTGTTAATGCCTTGAAAATGACAGTGCATTGTAAGAATGCTTTGCAAAATTTTAATACTTTAAACTTTAAGCAAAAGTGGAGATTTTGTTTCAGTTCACTCACATACAGAATTTGCATGAATGTTATGAAATAAATACTAGTAAATACTAAATATATTCTTCCCCTGCTCTTAAAAGCATGGTTTCCCTATGCACATGCTCTACCTAGCATGTTATCTATTCCTAGAAGCATTATTAACATGAACAAAAATTTGATATGATCAGTAATCACAATCAATTGGTTGATTAAGAGTCATGTACAGTAACATTTTCAATAATAAACATTTATAGCAATTATTTATATGAAATATCCATACTTTGTTCCCATACTGCATTTTTCATTTGGTTCCCCACAGAGATGAGACAGTAAACATAAAATTCAAAAATTCATAACATTTTTTATTAGCATTCAAGGATCTTCAGCATTTTGACTATGTTAAAACACTCTGTCAGTTCTCTGTGAGGTTACTAAGATTAATTGCCTTTTCTGTGATTCAAAGAGCTTCAAATGTACTCAGTCTGAATGTGAATTTTCTGTATGTTCATGCTTGTTGCACAATAGTAAAATACAGCCTATTTTGCCCACTGTGCATAAATTTCAAAGTTTATAATAAATCCTAATGTTTTCATATCTCCTTAAATAAAAGCTGTGGGCATGGGATAAAACAGGGAAACCAGTGGATGATGGTGAGGGAGGCTGATTTCCTCTTCCCTTTTTCCTGTGGTGCATATGGTAATTTCTTTCTGTAGCTGTGGACCTGAGAAATGGGATGTGAATAGTTCTGCTAAGAGGAGGGATCTCTGACTTTTTTTCTTAGAATCTCTCTGTTGGTCCTGATGCCAATTTCACCATACAGAAACTGAAGACAGGATATTTTCTTGGCTTGTATTGGTTGCATGCATCTAACTTGCTTGTTTTACAAGTTGAAGAAATAAGTGCATGAATAATAAAATTATAGAAGACATTAATGTTTTTTAATTCATCTAACTTAAAGCTCAACTTTTTTTTTACATTTTTACAAATATTTACACATTAAAAATATTTTGGCACACTATTTCAGGGAAATTTTGGTTCTTGACTCATTGAAATAAGTGGGAATTAGGAAGTCAGCAAGTCTTTGCAAAGCCAATTTTAAATCCTCAATAATTCTTATATGGTAGCTTAAAACCAATAACTACAGAAAGTAAAACAGCCAGGTCCAAATTCTGCTTTTATTTATCTCCTGTGCAGTACGAATAAAGAAACTGGATAGTGGTCAAGCCTTTAAATATTTTAAGTCATAAAAACTACATGAACTGATGAAGATCTTGTAGAAAAATTCCACTGCATAGTTGTATTAGAATTGACTGAATGCTGGGCCTTGTGCTTGAACCACTGGTCATATTGCCTCATTCAAATTATGGAAGTACTGAGATTAATTAAATAAATTTCTTGGCATCTCAGTCTGGAGGCCAGGAACAAGGAAGCCTCAGCTGAGTCTGTAGGTGCCATTGCTGAATTGCCAAAAGCATTTTTGCCATTTCATTTTTTTGAGGCCTGATATGCTTCTAGATAGAATGCTTCTACTCTCTTGAAAACTTGTAATCAGTAACAGAGCAATATTTTAGTGTATAAATGGCATGAATTGGGCTGTGTGTGTTTGTGTCAGTGTGTTGCTATACATAACACCGGGCCATGCAGAGTCCTGCAGTGTTTGCTGTTAAGAGTCACCAATTACTCCTGGTTGTTCCACAGTGAAGTGCTATATTTTCCCTCTGTACTTCGTTTAGGCACTGAGAACAGGATTGCATTTCTGTCAGAAGCTGGTGGGTGATTCACTAGAGATGGAGGCAAGAAAAAAGCTTTCTTCTCTTTATCAGAGGCTGTACCTGTGATCACAGCATCTGAGCCTGGTTTAATCTCAGACCTAGTCAGGCCAAGCAGTGCAGTCTCCACAAATATGTGGAAGTGAGCCTGGCTGTATTTCTGGCAGTGCATCTTGGAGAAAAGTGATTAGAAAGTTTGTCTACAAACTCTTTCTTGCTGTTTCAGATGCAGGCAGGAAGAGCCCAGGTTGTCATTTAAACACAAGGCCATGTTTACATGCCTGGCAGTAAGACTAATTATCACTTTAACAGTAATTGAAATAATTAGATAGGGACATCACTGAAGGAAAATGAACACAGAAATCTATAACACTGTATTTTCCACCCTTTTCTACTGTGTGGGTATACTCTGAAAACCAGCAGAAGATGGCTTATGGTAGTCAAGGGTTACTCTTCACATTGTAAAACACTGGAGAGAAAATTTGAAGCGAAGTTATTTCTTTGAAACATAGTGGGAGTGCAAAGGAGGAAACTTCCTGTTGTGCTGAAATGCTGTGAAATGCATCACATTTCAAAACACTACCATCTTTTCTATACTTTAAACCCACCATACTTACTAAAAAAAGAATGCAAAAGTTTCAGAATCTCACATGTATGAGTGAGGCTGCCTGCAGTTTTAATTTAACTCTATGATGGGATACTGCTTTTTCCCACCAGGGAGGAAAAGGTTAAACGGTTAGTTTTGAGAAATGATTATTTGAAAGTCATAACAGGACTGGGAGAGTAGGGATTTACAACCAGATGATACAAATAAAGAGTTGGGAAGGCAGAGGATTAGAAGTGTTGAGTGTTCTGCTTTAAAAGATTTTAGAGTGAAGGTTTAGTGACTTTTTTGAGACTGTGAGAGCTTGGGGATGCTGGGAACTCTTGCAGAGATATGACAATATTCTGTCTTGATAATGGTGACTCACTTGAGAATTATGATTAAAAGCCCATAATTGATAAAAGAGAAAGATATGCAGAATGGAGGTGGGAAAAGCACTGGATACAGCCTGCACCTCTGAAAACTGAGGATTGGTTCTGGCCTGCTGTGGAGCTGGAGGGTTGCTGTGCTGTGGGCTACCCAAGCAGCCTGCCTTGTGAGCATGCACTGCTCTACAAGCTTTAAATATGTAATCTCTCATTGCTTTCACATAAGGAATAAGGATTTAATGAGAAGGGATCCAGTATTTTGTTTTATTGTGTTCAGTGTGTGGCCCCAGGCTGCAGTATAGGCTGTTTACTATACGCTATTTAAATGCTGTGCTGAAGGCAGAATAATTAACTTCCTCATGGGCTTTTCTATAGCACTCATTGTGGTGAGATTGGAGTGTCCTACTAGGTGAAATAAATTGCCACCTTAATGCATGTTTGTGGAGGAGAGACTATTTCTGCTCTCAAGCACAGACAAATGTCAGGCATATTGTATGTGTGCCCAGTCTGAAACATCTGAGACTTGATTTTTGTGCGTACTCACCAGTATACAATGCTTCATTTGATGTATAGTTCCTATTTTCTCCAGTTGCAGCTGAGACTATTCAACCATTCCACAACTCTCCAACTGAAAAGCTGAAATAAATAGGGAACACCTGTGAGAATCTCCCCTTTGAGTTGCTTTCAGTGTGTTTGAAATTTCTGGTAGAGAAAAGTATTATGTGTAGCTGTACTTTTATAGAAGTGGGATCTTGTGTGCTCCTGCTGTCGTGTTTAGACTTCGATGCAGTGGTTTACAATGCTCCAAGGAGCCAAATGTTTGGAAATATTTATCATCTTTACTAAGCTGGGACAGATGAGTAAAATGATAGAAAAACTTTCAAAAGTGCTCAACAATGCAGACTCCTGTTTTTCAAAAGCACATAACTTGTTTATGAGCTTAGGTGCTTTCAGAAAATTGCTTTCTCTTTTATTCCATAATAAAGATGATGAAGTAAGAACTATATCACTGTTATAGGACAAAAATTCTGATCTGAAAGTGCTCTTCATGTAACTTTTAACAATACTCCAACATTTAGTTGAAAGGTATTAGAGGCATATCTGAATTAAATAAATGCAATGTGAACAATGCTTTGTGAACAATGTATAATGATAATTTATCTATTATGTAACTAAACTGAATCTTTAGAGAAGATGAATACTTCTTGAGAAAACATCATTAACTTTATTGCTGCTAGCAGCACCAGAAATTTTCAGCCTTATGTTCTCACCTGGAACACTCAAGCAAATCAGCTTTTCTGAGGGAGGAGAATACTTGACTTAGAAAAATAAGTTTATGACTTGAAAGTGAATGATTCACACCATTTTAAGCCCTGCACTGAATATATACTACAGAGTGAAGACCTAATAATACAGGCCACCAGGAGTATAGCAACTGTAGTGCTTAAAACTGATTATTTCTTAAATTGCTGCGTGTAATCGAGTGTATTAACATTGATTACTGCTGACACCCTAACAGAAAGAAGATATACAAAAGTGCTTCAAAAAGATGCATAGCAAAGGATAAAATAGTACAGGCAATACCACTTGTGAAGCTGAAGAACGTTTTCATAATTAGTGAGTAATTTGTAGGATGCATAATGTAAAAATGTGCTTGATTTTAATTCTCGTTATATGGTTTCATTTTTTTCTCTATTCCTAATTTCATGTGCTTCTCATTGCCCTTAAATACTTCTATTTGCTGTAATACTTATCTGAGGTATTTGAAGAATATGCTAATATAAATGGTAATGTTTTATCATGAAATAAATAAATTATATTAGCATAATGCCTGATTTGAACCAGCTTTTGACTGTGAACTGACCTGAGATCTCCAAATTCACTTTTGCAGTATCTTTCAGGGGCTGTGGTACTGATCTGACTATCCTTTGTACTTTTAGTCTCTTAAACTTTTGAAATGCAATCAGAAATTTGGCTGTACATTGTAGTTACAATTAAAACTTTTCCGAAAAATATAATTAATCTGCTTTATTACATGACATAAATCTTGCATTTTATCGGTTAATGATAAACTGTGTTTAATCAAAATGTATCTCCTGAAAACATATCTGATCATCATTCAAAGATTTCAATCAATGGAGAAAAGAATTGCTGAATTCAGTGAGATCTTCCAACCTTTGCTTTATAAATTAAAAAATTAACAGCACAGTTTCTTAAGAACTCTCTGGCTGGTTACATGTCTAAAAAGCACTTATAAAAATGTATTTATTGTCCTTTGGAAAGGTTTAACATACTGTATTTCAGTCACTTCTCTGCCCTTGGCTGCACTGGCAAAGTTGTGTGTGAAATTTCATCATGAGGCAGCACCAACTCCTTGAGAGCTGTGTGTGAGACAGGTACCTTATGCTGGTTCTGTAGTGGAAGAAGCTACCTTGGATAAAGGCCAGAGTATAATTTAAAACTGTTTGTATACAGAGCTGATGCACTGGAATTCATACTCTGTGAAACGATGCTTTAACAGTGTGGTAACTTCTTGCACTATGCTTGTGTTCAGTCTTTATTTTTTTTTAAAATTAAAAGCACTGAGCTCCAGCAGTTTTGCTGTAAGGTAATTTCAAATCACTTCGGGTATTCATTTTTCAACAACCACTTTAAAACAGGAACACTAGAATTATGGACAGCCCAAATTTCAGGCTTTCCAGTGTCTTAAGTAGAATTAATGTTGTAGTTCTTATTCTTTATTTTCTCGTTTAGGCATTCCAGAGTCAAATTTGCCCCTTTGCAGCACTCCGAGGAGTTCCAGTGTTTAATTACTCAACCACTATGATCATGGCATTTCCTACATCTCCCATTTCTGATATTATACTTAGCAAAAAGTTTGTTCCTTATGAATTTTTTTTACAGGTTAAAAAAAAAAATTGTAGCTTAATATATGCACATAAGGCAGATTAGGTGTTTCAGTTCACTTCTGTAGTGACCTGAATCAATACAGTGCCCATCCTCTGCATTATTTGCTTGCAGGTTTTATTACAGACTGAATTCTTGCATTCAGATGAACATGTTCTTCGTCAGGTTGCACATTAATCCCTCCAATACTTTTCTAGAACAGCTGTTGAGTTTCACAGAGCAGTTTTCAGTAGGGAATCACTACCAAGTTAGTTGACTCCTGGTACATCTAATATATGCTTTGCTGATGTTCTGTAAAGCTAATCTGTAAATTACTTGCATGCAGTATGAATTGAAATAGTTGTAAAAACTATATTACATGTGATATTAACACAATCAACCTCACTTTAAGATAATAAAATAACTTTTTACAAGTCCCATTTTCCATAAAATCATTCTGATTGACTTTTTAAAAAAATATTTTCTCCTTTAATTCTCTATCAATTGAATCCTCTGTCAGCTTTTTCCTCTAATCTCCTCAGGACTGGTGAACTGGAGTAATCTACCTTGCCCCTTATTAATATTCTCATGTAAGAACTTATATTTTTTTCCCCCAGTACTTTGTTAAAAGCAGCAACCTGTGGTAGATCACTTCAGCATCTCTGTAATCTACTGGTCATAAGTTTTTTAAGAATAGCTGCTTAAAAAAAATTACCCAAAGTTGCTGTAGTTGAACACTAAAGCACAAAAGCTCTGAATCATTCAGATAGATTTAAGCAAAACTCTACAAAATCCCAAACTGTTCTCAGGTTGTCTGGCTATTGTGGATTGTGCTGTGTTTTTTCAGCAGTGTCCTCTGTGACATTCAGGACTGATTCCAGCCCTGAATTTCCTTGCTGTTTTCTCTGCTACAGGAAAATAGAGTGCTTTCCAGAAACTCCATCCAAGATAACAAATGTCTGTCATGTGTTCTGCTATCTCTAAATCTGCATTTACAAGATTTATAAGGGGCAATTGTTAATTTTGTTTGCTGCAGCCAGCTTGCTGGAGAGAAATGGACAAGAAAGGAAATAAATTCAGTATTTGTTGCAGAGTAAAGAAAGTGCAGGAAACGACGTTTTCACCCGTCTTTTATCATCGAGTCTGCTGTGCTCTGGCTGCAGCATCATTAATTCCTGTCCTGGCAGTGATCAGTCTTTTTGGACACCATTAAATTCATTGTGTCTTTTGCTCCTTGCAGACCATTAGGAAATTGGTATAGAATTGCAGTTTATAATATTACTTACCCATGCAATCCCTGCTAAAAAGTTATCTTCCTACACAGAGTGAACATCTTGACTCTGCGTTAATGGCAAAATCATAATTCCATTTATGTAGTGAAAGGATTTTTCTATAAATCTTAATTCCTTGTCAGGCCCTTGAGTTTTCAAGGAAGAGAAGATGGCCTCCTAATGAAATGGAATTGGCTTTTTTTTTTTTTTCTGGTTCCGACTGAAATTGTAATGGCCACTCTTGAACATATTTGTTTTTCTGAAATATTCAGAATTACAGTGGGAAAAGGATTGCTGCAGAAACACTGTGTTTCCCAAAGGCTGGTTTAGGGAGTCAGCCTGCAGAGGAAACTGAACAGGGATTTTAGCCCTAACTCTTGACTTTTCCCCTCATGACTCCTTCTTTCTTTTGTGTTTATACCTGTGTTGAGAGAGTATTGATCCAGTCTGTTAGCCCAGGGCAGGGGGCAGATTTCAGTAAGATGTGGAATTCATTGAGGGAGAGGAGGAGGGATGTGTGGGGAAGAATCACAGCAGCAGAGTTGTATTCCTAGATTTTGCCACAGCAAATTTGAATATCAGTAGGTGGCGATTCATATTCTCACTGGAAAAAAAGTTGAATTTATTAAATTATCTCAGGTGTAATCACTGATTTCTCATTACTGCTGGTATATTGCACTCTCAGGGCTTAAAACACTAGTCCTTTATCCCTATTCTCTGAGAAAATACAGTTTTTTAGGGAAAAAAAAGACGTATCCTGTATTAAGTGCTGGACATGTATTATAGTACACTTAGAACAGAATTTTATTTTCAACTCTGCCTTTCTTAAAATGCTTTTGGAGATCCTGAATGAGTCCAATGCTGTAGCTCAGTGCTGCACAAGCTCTCTGAGTCACTTTGTATATTCTTGACAAGAGCCCAAGCAGAATGCTGGTTGTCAGCAGTGCCCTGGGAAGGGGGATGCCTCTCAGTGCTCAGTTTCAGCTCCTGCTCCCAATCAGAAGATGCTGAACAGTCCCTGAGAGCACCTGAGGCGTCACCTTCTGCAGCTGTGACTGAAATTAGCCAAGCTGGGTTTATCTGCTTTTCCTGGCAGTTCTTTCCCCCCCACTTTCCCCCTCTGCATGTTTCTGTTTTATTTTGGCATTGATCCTGCAGCTCCACTCAGACAAGCTCCTTGGAGCCCACACAATGTGAGGTAGGTGCAGCAAATTGCACAATCAAGTCCATTAAATAGAATTGCACTTCCATAACAAAATATGACAGCTGTCATTTAAAGCGGAGAATTCCCTTCCCCAGCAAGCATATTTTATTCTGCAAAGAGGATATTCTCCAATCAAAAAAGACAGAAAAATAGAAACTATAATGGGAGTTATGTAAATCTAGCTTAATCATCTGAGCAAATAAATGGCTGGGATATGAACTGATTTGTGTGGTTGGTGCCACAAAGGGAGGGAAGACAATTCCTAAAAACTGATCCACACCTCTGTGGCATTGAATTTGTAAAGTAAGATGGGCTTTAGAATTTTATTTTAATTATTCCATCTGGTTCATACAGAAACTCTTAGAGACTGAAAACTCTGTTCAGCATAGGCTTAAATTTCTGCATGACCATTTCTGCTGTGTTTGGATTATTGGGACATGTTCCAGCACTGAGCTGTGCCTGATTATCTGCCAGAAAATCTAAGGTAATCATAGGTAGAACACAGAAAGTGAACTTTCCTCTGGGTTTTGGATTTATCATATGGTCTGTAAATAAAGAAATTATGGTGCCCATACAGCAAAACTCATAAGCAGACTTCTAAGAATAGTTTTCATTCCTTCCTTTGATCAATAACCATTATGAAATACAGATTATACAGATAATTCTGCATATATATATATATATGTGATTTTGATGGAAGGCAGTAGGCCAAAATATGGCTAGCAATATATGTTCTTAGTAGTTAGACAATGCAAAAGAAATTAATATATGTATAACTCTGGCAGGTTTGATAAACATGATAATACAGGAGGCCAAAAGGATGTATGGGTGCAAACTGCTGAAAGCATAAAAACCCTCCAGTATAGCTTGTTCAAATAGGAGCAGAAAACTTCTCAGGTGCTCTGTAGACTGCAAAATATTTGCCTGAGATTTCCTAGGTCTTCAGAGCTCTCACTGGATTAACTTTTAGGTTGTGATTTATAAAAACTGAGATTATTTCTTCCACTCTTTAAAATTTACCTCAAAACCATCAAGTAAAACTGTTCTAATTCAATTGTATAACTTCATGGGATCCTGTGTGAGAACTGTGCTGCACAAAAACTGCTTCTGCTGATAGAAGGAAAGCACTTACTCCTATGGTTACTTTCAGAATCATAATGGGCTTCAATGTGTATTTGAATCTCTCTGAATAAAAGGTGCCTATGCTACTGGTGCACCAAAACCCATCTGTTTAAGAGCTGTGTTTTACTCTGTTCCTCTGTGCTGGAGTAATTTTTGCCTGAGTAGACAAAAAAAAGTTTTTGATAGGTGGTACAAAGAACATATTCAAAATATGAGCTTTCCTATGCTTGGAGGCCACACTGGTATGAAAACTGGAATATGAATTGATGAGTGTTAGGAGAAAAATGCCTAAGTTACAGAACTTAAAAAACCTTGAGCTTTGTTAAAAAAAAAATTATTTACTAATAAAACATTGACTGACTGAGATTAGGGAGAATAATTTTGATGTAGTTTATTTTTTAAGATATTCACTTCTTACAGCTGCATATTTGTTCCTGTCACTCTCTTAAATATTAAATTTCATGTCTCTAAATGGTATGAGTTTGTTTTATTTTCCTCAGTCAGATACTTTAATGCTTATTTTATTGATTCATGCTAAAAAAAGGAAACAATGAGGGGCTTCTTCAGGATACTTGAAATCAGATCAATTTTTTTTCTTTTAAATTGGAAATATAATATACCTATTACTCCAGGATATGTGTCTCTAAGTGCAAGTGGTTGCAGCATACATATTAATTTCCTGTTGTATTTGAATGTACAGGCTCAGCATCCATATTTTATAAATGCTGACACTCAAAAGTTAAGTAGGCTAACATGGCAGTTTTGAAGTAGTAATTTATGTTGCAAGTAAGGCATTATTGAAGTCAAATAAGTGTTTCACACCTCGTGTTATCATGCTCATATTTTAAATACTCGATGCAATATTTGTAAGTACAGCTCCAGGATATGACAGGAGTTTTTAGAGCAGGGGCTGAATTCCTGTCACTTTCTGTCCAATGCTAATTTTAACCTGGTACATAAGATTATTATGCACATAATTAATAGATGAATGACAAAACAAGGTTGAGAAGGCAAACAGAAAGGGATTTCTTTAGACACTGTCTTAGGACTGTTGGAACATATTTCTACCTTTGTTTTGACTTAATTTTAGTCACTAAGAGAAAGAACATTTAAAAAAGAAAGATCTTTGCTATGTGTCATGGGTAATAAACTAGGGAGGACTATTTAGCCAATAAGAAGGACTCAACTCTAAATTTCTGCTTCTTACACTCATTTCTGCAAGGTGAAGTGAGATATGCTTGTTTTCTGTTCCAAAGCAATTTCTATTTTATACTGAAAACATTAAAATAGATCCATCAAGATTTTGGGAAGGTAGAAGAAGATATTCAGATTTCAGTTAATTTTTTTGAATAACAGACTGAATGAACATATAGAACTAGAAATTACAAATGAGCAAGGGAAGAATTGAGAAGTTCCTAAGTGCCAAAATTCACAGTTGTTTCTGCCTGCCTGAATGTAGAGAGTAGGTGGGATTTTCTTAAAATGACCTTTTATGAGCAACTAAGAACTGAGTTGGTGACTTCTGAAGGGTCCTGGTTCCTCTCATGTGGTTGCAATTCCTGGCTGGTGTTCCAGGAAAGGAGGGGTGTGTGCCTGTGAGGAGAGCAGAGCCCAGCCACACCAGGGAGGGTGCTCAGCCTGAGCAGGGGAAGCACTGGCTCCTGCTAAATTTAGGTGGCCCAGAAGTAGAGGAGAGGGTGTCAAGGCTGTATCCTACAAAAGAAAGGAGAATTCCAGAGAAGGAGTTCCTGGAAATTTCATATAATGGACTCCTAAGTGTCTACCATTGGGACTTTTCTACTAGGGAAATGGGGTTACATAACAGCATATATATCTCCAATGTTGATTTTGGGGACTAATATGCAAAAGTTATTGTTTCATGCTTTGTTTTTTTTTCTTCTAGTAGGCTGCACCTTAGTTCTGAGAGTCCCATGTTTTACAGGTTGCTACTAAAGCTGCATTCTAAAAGGGTCATAGTTTGAGAGTGTTCAAAGTATAATAGAAATGAAAAAATAATGTGTATCTTTCATTGTATCACAAGGCCAGGGTGCTTTTTATTGCATATTCCTACTCACTCAATAAATATCTGCAGAACTCTTTTTTTAACAGCTTCCTTTATATGTTTCCACACAGCTGCCCACCTTCTTTCATGCTGTTCCCTGTGCTTGTTTCATACTCCTCCTCTTCTCCATTAACTCCCTTCTGACAGGTGCTCCAGGTCCTCTCAGGAAATGACACAAACCCTGCTGGTGACATTTGCACTTGTTCCTGAGGTCTGGACAGCCATGGTGCTTCCTTTGTTAATAGGATTTTATAACCACTTTAGTAATAAAGGGTGCTTTTAATTTTCTTTTAAAATACAAAAGCCATAAAAAATTAAAGGTTAAGTAAAGAAATTATTTTTAGACAAGTTCTTCATCATGCAGGACCTAGAGCTCTTTACTCATATCATTTAATGACAGCATTAGTATGTAAAAAGGAGTGTAAAAACTATAGTGTCCTATTCTGTTTTTGGTTCTAAAATACCATCCAACTATTGCAAGATGAGCACGGAGATGAATGACTAAGAGTCACACTCTTAGAGCACTTCTCTTATTAAAATTTTAATAAGAACATCAGTAATTTGCACTAATGACTTCTATTTGTATTAGAGAAGACCAAACTATAAATTAGGAAGTAAATGAATGCAAGGAATAAATATCTCAGAGATACTGCATTATGCTGTGTACTTCATTCTTTAATTGAAAATGGTATTTTATTTTAATTTAATTAATAATGATTATCATGCAACAGAATGTGTTTTGGAGTATGCCTTATGAAATAAAAGAAATTCAAACAATGGAATAGTAACTGTACTTTAGCACAAAGGGGCAGGGCAAGGACCATTTTTTGACCTTTGTGGCTTTCAGCACTTGATGTCATAAGTTTGTTTCTGTAAGTGAAGAGAATTATTTCCTAGAAAAAACAGGAGACTTTTTTTTTCCTGGAATAAGTGCAATTCTGTCAAAAAGCTGTAAAAAATTCTGTTTGCATTTCACAGAACTACCCAAGGAAGACTTTTTTAAAGCAAATAATTTGTTCTCCTACATTTTCTATTTTCACCCTCTTTTGCAGGATTGTTTTATTCCACAACATTGTATTTTTGTTCTGTTAGAAGGCAAAGTGTAGTAATAGAATTGTAACTGTCAGGAATACATTTATTGGCAGGAATAGTAAACAGTTAAATTTTTTTCAAACTTTTCCTTCCGAGAAATAACATTTCTAAGTCCCACAACATTGTTTCAGCTTCTTGCCATGTGGCTGATACAATGAGCCTTACTAAGATTAAGGAAAACTATAAAAAAACACTGGAGGGTTTTCTTTGTTTTGTGTTTGTATTTTGAATAATAGGTGGCAAGACATGTTTGACATGAGACTGCAGAATGATTAAACTAAGGATTTGGAGTGCAGCTGCGCTGATGGTATTTGGCAGCTTTATTGACACATTGTATTGCCTCAGGCTTTTGCAGTTTTTCAGTCATTTCTTGCAGTCTGTTTGGGGAGGAAGCACTTAGGCCTGCTTATGAGCTGGGTTTGTCTCTCAGCCTGCAGAGATGAAGCAAAGCAAATGGCCCTGTTGGAGAGAAGGAACAGGAGAGTGCCAACTGAGCCTCTTTTCAATGCTTTACATTAATATAACTTCTTATTAGGTCAAATGTTTCTCTGTGAAACGGCCAGATTTTAATTTCAGCTAATCTGATTATGTTCCTTCACAATTCTTCTCCAAATTTCATTGAAACTCAATTTAAATGCATATTTGAGCTGTAAAAAAGGTGGTGTTCTGCCAAGATATGGTTATTGGGATCATTGCCCTAAACTTCCTGTAACGTTTGCAGACCAAATTCTGGTGCAGTGCATCAGAGGTGGGACTTGCCTGGGCAGTCCCAGCACAGTCTGTGCCCTGCACTGCTATTCCATGGCTATTCCATGGCTATTCCATGGCTATTCCATGGCTATTCCATGGCTATTCCATGGCTATTCCACTGCTATTCCACTGCCATTCCATGGCTATTCCATGGCTATTCCATGGCTATTCCACTGCTATTCCACTGCTATTCCATGGCTATTCCACAGCTAATTCATGGCTATTCCATGGCTATTCCATGGCTATTCCACTGCTATTCCATGGCTATTCCACTGCTATTCCACTGCTATTCCACTGCTATTCCATGGCTATTCCACTGCTATTCCATGGCTATTCCATGGCTATTCCATGGCTATTCCACTGCTATTCCATGGCTTTCCTCGGGTGTAACCCAACACGGGCTGTGCTGCTGCTTCTTACTCTGCCTGTGGTCAGGCCTCCCTTCCTGCTCATAGCAGAAATAATATTAAAGCTATGAGTATTTGCTATGAAAATTTGGGTTGAATGTGCTAATAATGGTTTTTTCTGGCTGTCTGATACACCTTGTCCACATGAAGCTTGTGATCCAGGCTGGCCTTGCTGCTTGAGAACCTTGTGGGGTGGGAAACAGCCCCGTGTTTGCATTTCTGCCACCTGTGGCTCTGCTGATCACGAGGCCATTACTGAACCATGGAGGCCACTTTTAAAAATAGTTTTATGGCACGAGGCAGAGGCATGTGACATGTTCAATAGAAATCACAACAACTTGGAAAACTGCTGTTGCTGGAAGATGTGCAAGTGATCCTGAGGTGAGATTGTGTCATTAGGCATTTAATTCATATTAAACATCCCATCGTTGCTGCTCTAGAAAATGGTTTTTACTCAGTGGTTACGAATAAAAATGTCAGCCTGCCAGGGATTTGAAGCTTTTTTCATTCCCTTAACTTTGCACAGCTTAAACTAAGTGTTCATTCTGGTGTCCTGGCTTTATGAGTGATTTTGAGGCCATTTGCTCTAATTTGAATTTTAGAAAGGCAGCTGTGACACTGTGGCAGTGCAGAGTGACAGTTCTCACTGAGCCTCCCTGTCTCCCTGACATGTTCAGATCTTTAATATCTAAAACTGTGCAGCCACCTGTGACTGAACCTTTACCTTTTCCTCTTCACTGGCACGGGGGTTTTCCCTTAGATGGGCAATAATTACACTGGAGGTAACTTTGTGTTCCTGCATCCGAGTCTTGCTGTGTGAAGCCTCTTAGGGAGTTTCTGCAGGCTCAGGCTGTTGTGATAACTTCTTGAGGTGAATCCAAGCACACTTTGCTTAATCTCAAAACTTCTTTTTGAGGTATAAGCAAAGTATCAAATTATCTTTAAGAAACTCTTCTAATCCAGAATTCAAGATGTGAATTCATGTGTAAAGTTTCCTTAGGGATTTTTTTCTTAAATGAAAGTTTTCATTGCCATGAGTATCTTCCAGAGAAGAATGAAAAGAATAAAAATAGTGACGTTCTTTACATATACTGTTAGCATAATAAAAATATTCACAAAACATGTTGAAACTGATCACAAAGGGAAGTGTGTTGCCAATACCAATCAAGGTTTAAAATGTTTTAAGTTCCCCAAAACACAGATTACATTAGATAGTTTAAACTTGCCTGACAATT
>VWYI01034344.1:7203-65682 GCA_013399455.1 Anthoscopus minutus
ATATATATATTAGTAAAGAACTGTTATTCCTATTCCCATATCTCTGCCTGAGAACTCCGTGTTTTCGAGATATAATAATTCAGAGGGAAAGGGTGGGGGGCTTACAATTTTTTCTGCCTTCCCTGACAGATAACTGTCTCAAAAAACCGGGACATGTGCACTGAAACTACAGGAATGCCTCATGAAAGCTCCTCCTCTGTTTGAGGAGCAAGCAACAATGTAGAAGAAATCGATAAAAAAATGCAAAATTTGGAAGCTTATGCCACCAAACAAAGTGCAGGAATGTGTGAGGGCTTTTTCCTCATTGCTAGAAATTTCACTACAGACTAAGAAGCAAGAGCATTACCTGAACCTGCTTTGAAAATAAAGAGCTGCCTAATTGAAAGTCCTAGAAAACAGGTGCTTGGTGCAAACTGCATCTGTCTACATCTGTTGGGCAAGCCCTGCTGTGCAGTGGGTACTGCTGTGCCCTGATGGGAAATGGGAGTCAGACTGCAAAATCACCTGCAGTGAAAGAATTGTAGGGGATTCCAGTGTGCTGAGCAGAGATCACACACTGCTGGCCTTGCTACATTGTCATTTTCTGTAGGGTGTGTGGGCGAATAGAAAGCAGAAAAACGTTTGCTAGTAGCATTTGTATTGTAGTAAGACACCCTGAGGCTATGTAGGGATATTTCTTACATATGTTCAGCCATATTTGTGATAATTTTAAACTGCAGTACTTGACAAACAGATGGAGAAGGGCAAGAGACACAAAAGTCCTTTGGTTCATGGACAAAACAAGTGTTTACAGGAAGTCACTTGATCAAGGATGAATTTTTTAAAAGAGAAATAAGACAATTCAAGAACTAGATGGAGAACAAGCCAAGTAATAGCAGGTTATGAAAATGTAAGGACACCATTCATTCTGCAAAGAATGAGACAGGATTTTCATGTGAGAAAAAAAATGCAGTAATATGATTAAGACAGGATAGAAAACATATTCACAAAGGTCAAATTAAGATTGCACTGACACAGTCTAATGTTTATTCACACAAACAGAATACTATTTTTATAACGGAAAGTGAAACAAAGAGGATTGCAGAGAATAAGTGTCACACTTTTGTTGTGCATATATCACTGTGAGTTGTTATACTCTCCTCCAAGGAAGGACTATTTCTATAACATCATTGTTTTCTTAAATGTATAGGTGAGAGAGAACCTTAGCAGATGTTCCAGCTATTCTTTTAAATGAAGTTAGAGAATGAGCTGGGACTAGCAGAAGATAGTTCATTCCAATATTATATACTGAAAAAAAGCAGCTCTACCTCCCCCAATACACTCACAGTTCCCCAAAATTGCATAACAAATTTGATTAGTTTTCATTTTTTTGGTAATTTTGCTTCTCTTTTTTTCTCATCTCTTTATCTCATAAAAAAGGGGAGAAATGGAGAATGAGCTAAGAAAGGTAAATAATTTAAGCAAAAATTGTGTTTTGCTACAAGTTTTCAAAATAAAGTGAAACATTTTTACAATTAAAAAAATCCATAAATATTTATTATCTGAAAAACATAAAAAATCTTGACCAGTGCAAGTTACCACTTGCACTGGGTTTTCTTAAATAATGGTGCACAACAAACATGTAAAGTAACAGAGAACGCTGCATTATTTATCATTCAGTTGCTTTCACATCTGGGCATAGCAAGGCGGCGGGTTGTCACAAAAATGGAGCTGTCAGGAATAAGTTGTGTCAGACCAGCCTGATTTCTTTCAATGCTCTTTACTGGCCTAGTGACTGTGAATGGGGAAGAAGCAGAAGACTCAGACCTTGTGACTTTTATCTGGTGTGTCCCAGAGGTCATTTTCATAAAAGAGATGGGTGAACTTGGACTAGATTATAGCAGTGGGATGCACAAAGTGTGCAAGAGACTCTGAAAGGGAATACAGTGTCTTCTGCATCCATGTGGATGGGACAATGGCAAAAGGAAAAGTTCAGGTGAGATAACCAAAATCATTTTTAGTAAGAACAAACATTTGATTCTGTCTCTTGTAAAGTTTGTAGTCTCCATACACAAAAAAAGATTTGATTCCTATCAAGGATGCCAGAGGTTCTTCTAAAACCCATTTTGAGTAAAAGGGACCTGTTAAGGTCCTCTCAGTCTATTTTTCGCAATAGACTTAGTGATGTTCTGAAAATTAAACACATGTTTTGATGGCACATGAAATGAGGTGCATTTGAATTATGACTTTCAGAAGAGGGTTTAAACCTACATGTGAAAACACACCAGAATCAGGCAAAATATGAATACTTCTAAAAAGCATTTTAAAATGTACAAAAATTTCAAATATCTGTTCTACAGAGAAGTTTAAAAGCACGATCATGCTCTCTTCTGATTTTGAAACTCTGCCCTCAGTTCAGGGGATCCTACAGAAGTAGGATTCAAAGCTAGCAGAGAACTTGTCATTGTGCTTCCCCCTCACCAGGAAGCCAAAGCCCAGGGCCAAACCTACAGGTAGTTCCTGCTACCTGTAGAGCAGGATGAGAGGATGGATTCCAGCCAACAGAAGCAACATCAGAGAATTTTTCTACCAGAGAATGTGTTTCTACCATTTCTACGGAGAATATGTTTCTACCATTCTTGCAAAAATTATTATGATCTTATATCACAGGAATGTTTTGTCAGTGAATGACTCAGGGGCATGCTAATAGAAGGGGGAGCTTCTGTTTGTACACACATATCTCAGTGATCAGCAGTGATAGGAAAGCAAATACAGAAACGTTCAGGACAGTTAAATGTGAGTTGAAATATGATAGTTCCTTAAATTGTGGCTGACTCTGGCAGGGTATTTTTAAGCAGGATTTCAGCCAATGTCTGAAAAAGTGTGTATCAAGCAGCCTTGAGCTTTTAATTTAATTTATATCAACCAGCCTACTTGGAGTTTTCAAATTGATTCACCACCACTGTTTGAACATTCTGTGACAGGAGTAATGCATATTGAAGTAGCTAAAGTTCTCCTTTCAGCATGCCTAATTAACTGTATTTCTATCACAGGGAGTTGCAAAATATTAGAATATAAATGTACTCTGGATATCAGACAGCAAATTTTAACAGTTGTGAGTGAGCAAATTTCATTATTTGGCTATGATGTCATCTTCCTTTTTCATGATAGTATATTCAAGTGTCCTTCCTTTTCGAAAAGGCCAATGAAATGATAAAAAGTTCTCAATTCTCATAAGTGCATGTGGTCGTGTTTGTGCTTAAATAAAAAAAGATACCACAGTAGTCTTGGAAACACTGAGAGGATTCAAAAACATCAAATCAGTGATGCCATCAGGAAAATTCAGGTTGCAGATAATGGCCGAATGGTGAATACAGAAAATAATCTCAGCAAACATTATGTATGAGACTGTTGCTTGAGCATTTTGGAAAAATTAACATGTTTATAACAATCTGGAAATCACCTGCATGGGAGTTAAGCATTCAGAATATCTCACTTGCTCAGAATAATTTATCCAGTTCCAATATTTACTGTTACATACTCTAGAATTGAATTACTTATATCTAAGCAACCGTAATTGGAAGAGTATTTAAATTCTATTTTCTGTCACAGGTTTCTCTATGACCTTGAGCAAGCTGCATAAATTACATTTTGTGCATTTGCCCTGCTTTCCAAATTCAGCAGTAACATAACTGATCAAACTGTGAGGATGAAAATTTTCTGATGCATGCAAGTAATGTTCCAGCAACATGGGCACCTAAGAAACCCATACAGAGCTCTTTGGAGAGAGAACTGGCAGTACAGAAACTTGCACCATGGAGTTGCTGTTTAGGTCTAGATAAGCAGCATAGAGCTGAACCGTAATCCAAAGGCCATGATCACTGTTGCAACCTTATGTTTCCTCTTGTATTTCAGCCTTGATTTTAACCTGTTGTAGCTATGAAGCTTCTTCAAGAAAGGAGAGACAAGATTGAAGTCCTTGAAGCCTCCATGTCTGAAAAATGTCACTTGGTTTATAAGAGAAACAAAATGCATCCAGGAAATGAGAAAAGTATCAGAATACCCACAGGCTGCAAATAAAGTTAGTCTCACTTAAAACAGCACAAGCGGGAAGAGTTAAATAGACACAGTTCCCATTTTGTCTATTCCTGCACACATCACTTGGGCTGCAAGGAAATCAGAGCTGTGACAGATCATTTATATTAATACAATACACCTGCCAAATTATTTATACACCATAAGCATCAGTCTGGAGAAAGTGTACTCTGGGAACTTCATTGGTAAGAAGAAAGGCTTCACTGGGAGGAAGGCATGTTAAAATAGTGCAGGACTTTGATCTCAGATATACTCTGGTAAACAGAGAGTGATGCCATTGAAGCCTGTGGAGTTAGTTTGGATTCACACCAGTAAATGTGATTGACAGGAGAAAAAGTGTAAAATTGAAGCATAAGGTGATAAGTCACTGACAAGAAAATTGAAAAGAGTTAGTGTTGGATTGATCTACTCTGTATGTTTCTCCTGGAATAACTGAGCATCCCTACAAAGATTCTTTGACTGTAATCAGTTATTTTCTAACATCTAGGTGTACTTTACCTTTAAATTACTGGGTTCTCTTAAAGTTAGAAAAGCTAAATAATATTTACAGTTAAAAATAAGATCTTTTCATAACTACTAAAGAAACAGAAATATTTGGTAAACACTCACTGATTTCTTTAACACATAGTTAGTTTTATTATTAAACAGATTTTATATCATGTGCCTTGCTAAATTTAGAAGGAGTTCACATATCCAGATGTCAACCCTTACTAATAAAGGGCCTCAGATCTGCTCCACACAAGGTCTTTCAAAATTTATATCTTAATCTATTTTGAAATTTAGTGTGCTCATATTTGGTTCCTTAAAGAGAGAGGTTTTTGGTACTGACACGAAGAGGGATTTAGGGGAAGCTGTATGCTTTATTCAGCATAGAATATTTAATTTACTGTGTTTGATCTGCAGGTCATTAAAGTTTATTGAGCTTCTTTTTTCAGCTGATTGCACTGACTTCAGCTCAGGCCCCATTACCTATGATTTCATAGGATCACATGCTAATGCATGAGCCAGTTCCTTTGCTCTTAAATCAAGCTTCACATAGAATTTCCAGTCAGCAATATTCCTTTAGCTTCCTTACTTTGAGTTGTACTATATGAAAGTAAGTGTACTCTCAAACCAGAAGAACTTAACATTAATCACTATGAAAGACTATTAAGCAGAAATTAATTAACAAATCAAGGACCAATTTTATTTCCAACCCAGCGATCTGCCTTTTTTTCAAACTGATACTGCGTAACAAAAAATAATCTTTCACATTGACAAATTCAGAGAGACTAACAAAGAACACATTTCTCCAGGATGCATATCTTCAATGACTACATAGGTGTTAGCTTCCGCTTTCTAAGCAGAAACTGGTAGACATACATAGTTTATAAGAAATAAATAATACAAACAATGTATTGACTCTTCCATTTTCAGAACAGGAGAAGCAAGCATGAAAAATGCTCCTGTAATAGCCATATCTTCAAAGGTATTATTAATCAGTTATCCACCTGCTCAAATCAAAGGAAAGACTGTCCTTCATGCTGGTAAGTTTTGTTTTACACCCATTTTACCTTACCCTCTTCAAAATGTGGCCTGTGATCTCTGATTGAAATATTCCTATTGACCAATCTACAACATCTCCAATGAAATTTTGTTGAAATGCAAAATTGCTTAAGATATGAACCACTCTTTTTCACTGGAGTTTCGTGCTAAAAAAAAATCCAAGTTGTGTTGCAGAAAAAAACCCAAAATAACAGGAATGAACATACATCCCCCAAAGGACCTCGTAAAGTGTGAACTCTTGGATGACAAGATCCAGAGGTAACCCAGAAAAGACTAAATGAGGATATCATAACACAGAAGCAGGGGAAGAGTGCAAGGATTTGCACCTGACCAGCTCAGAAGAGGAAAACAAGAACTGAACCTGAGACAAAATATAATAATATGAACAGAGGTTGGGAAAAAAGAAAATCCACAAGAAATTGTGGAAAGTGCATGCTCAGCTGAGGCAACTGATGAACACTTTGAAGTGGATGGGTGACACCTGAAATCTCCTGCAAGAGAGCAAATCACCAGGTCTGCAGACTTGCACATAGAGAGGGTTCCCACAGCTGCTGGGGCAGGGCTACAAGAACTCTGTGCTGCCCTCGACTTGAAAAGGAGACACTGCAGGGTGAAGCTAATCCTAGTTTTCTCCTAGAGAGGATGAATGGAAATCAAAATACTTTTGAAAACCTACCTGTGGAACAAGAAAGATTCTCCATAGTAACAATGGGAGGACATTTGTGTGTTGTGAAAAGTATTTAGTCTCTATTATGCATATTATAATTTTACTCCTGCTTCCCTTCATTCTTTTCTTGGTCTCATGATCATGTTTCCTTAACAAAGCAAAGGCACTTGAAGTACTTTGAACTGTGGCTGATTAAAAATCGTATGTCCTTGCACAGAATACAATTTACATATTTATAGACTTATTCCCATACAGTTATTTTAAACTAATACACAGCTAACACCTTTTGTTGTAGTCAGAGCTGAACAATTATATTAATTGGGGGAATTTTTTTTTAAATTCCCAGGTTAAACAGATCAGAAGATTCTCAGTTCTTATACAGCTGTAAAGTGACCTACTATTTTAGATTTCAAGAAGGACTAGAGCAAACAGAAGATTGCCTCTGTTTTTCAGATGTCTAATAGTAGGTATTAATACTACAACCTTGACTTGCCTCTGACCCTAAAACCACTACTTCCTAAGTAAAGTATTATTTCATTCAGAAACCACTCAGTCATTCACTCATTTTGTAATTTCATTCAGGATTTTGGAAAAGTGTTATTAGGTAAAAAAGTGACCCAGCACCTTATGTTTCTGCCCCAGGAAGAGACAAGGGGTGGAACAGACATCAGCCAGATGGGAAGGTGTGTGATGTTTCACAGCTCAAACCCCACCATTTCCCAGTTCCTTGTTCCTTTATTTGTGTTTGGAATGATGGCTGCAGGATGCAGTTGAGCTCCCAATGCAGATTTACACAGCTCCATGAGCAGACATTCCTATAGATAAGGGCTTGCTTTTATATCCAATAGCAACAATTATTGCTAAAAAATGGGTTAACTTTGAGTTTTACAAGTTACTCCTTTAAGAGCAGATTATTATTTGATTCTGTCTTCTGTACTAGTAGAAGAAATTCTGATACTAGGGTTTTTTGAAAATCATAGATTTCTTTTGTAATGACACCATGTATTTCCCAATCACAAAGAGATTGTTATGATACGGAAGTATGAATAATGCTGGGAAATTACTTGCTTTGTCTATATGTGGACAAATGTAATAAACTTAACAGTTTCATCAGGTGATTATAGTTTTAAATAGGAAAAAAACACAGTCAGAGTAGTCATCTGTGGGGGACATTAATTTTGGTTTAGAGTTTGGTTTTGTGATGGGGTCTTTTTAATCCAAAATAAGTCACCACCTAAATTTCACTATCAGGATAGTAACCAAACAGCTTTCCCTAATACAAAAACATTATTTGTGAGATAGAAGGCTGAACTAAACTCTTTGATGAATGGTTTAACATTTTCATTTTTGTATTCTGAAAGCAACAGTACCCTCAATGAGTTCTAATTAAAATCTTTCTGTGGCTTGATGAAATACTACTTACTGAAATGAAACCCACATCAGCATGTTGGTTAATTTCTAATCATTTACCCTATAACAGTAAAATATACTTTGCAGTCTCTTCACTTGCTAATCATGAGGGTGTCATTATGCAGCCTCTGCTGTCTACCTCCAGAAATAATCAGTGTAAAAATTACTTGAAATTTAGCTGCAAATAGTTGTCCAAAGAAGAGTTCCAATCTGCTACTCTAAATTTAATTAAGTGCATATTCAGTTTATGCTTTTTTTTCACCCATAATGAAGTTCCTGTTGCACATTGGGAACAGTTTAAATAGATTTGAGTACAAAACTAAGAAATTTAGCTTGGTGTAAGTGTGTGGGTGTCTGTGTGTATACCTGCTATGTGAGCAAAGGAAAGGGAATTGCAACATCATCTCATTTCCCTGTACACCTGTAAAGATGATCAGCCAACACAGGAGGTATCAGTAACAATGCTCTACATGTTGAGAAGAGTGAAACCAGAAAACTAACTGGAAATAGCCTAAGCACCACACTAAAGAAATTATTTCTGCTCACCTACAGCAAATCAGAGGGATGGAAATACTGACCAGTGTATGGAGATTCAGCAGCAAAGTCAGAAGAAATGTCTGAAGAAATGCAGCTATTCTAATAACTGCTTTTTTTTTTTAATTTAAAACCCCTTCAATTTCTTGCAACATCAAAATTATTTCTTTCTCATTTGAAAGAAAAACTTCTTCTCAGCCAGTCTGTGAGACCTTGTGCCTCAGCTAGCAAAAGTGTCTTTCAAGCACCTAATGACTCTGGGCTTTCTTAACATTCATGAAAGTATAAAAGAACAATAGAAATAAGTTGGTTTAATACAGTATTTTTTCTGTTACAGGCCCCGATCTGTGTAGTGAAACCTCCTTATGCAAAAAGATAATGGAATGCTTTCAATAAGGAAGAAAAGTACAATTCTGCTTTCCACAAAGAAGAGATCCATCTTGAGTGGTTCTGGAACTGAAGAGTGATATTGTAGAACAGTGACCACACATAGAGTTTTATGCATCTAACACTTTTTGTAAAGGGAAGTGCTAAATCAAAGCTTTTTATGTAGTGTAAATAAATTGAAACTCTTTCTCCTTATATTTCTACTTCCTCTGCTTAGTCCAAGCCTGACTTGCTTGCCAAATTTTAAATACCTGTCACCATGAAGTATGTTCTTAGCCCTTGGATGATGCTTTTATTCTAGTGAATAGAATTTTTTGCCTACTTAGTAGTTGCCAAACTGTAAAATTGTTAATAAATTTCTATTACTGTCAGCTTCCTCTGGCTCCTTTTGTTTTAGCAAAATTGGATCTCAGAGGAGACACATATTATTCCTCCTTCATGTCTCAATAATAATTAAGTAATATGGACTTTATTAAGTAAAAGGTGAGCTCTGCAAATATATGAGTAGGTAGCATTGACCTCCTTCCTATGACTTATAGATTGGTACCACATAGCATTTGCTAGATCAGTATCTTTTCATTTCCCATACTGTTCAGCACACCCTACTGCATGACTGGGAATGTTTTGGACTTGCAGTAATTTCTTCCTACAACAGCAGCCAGAAAGAGCTGCTACTGAAGCAGATACATACAATTTAAAGTACTCTTACTAAGGCTGCTATAATTCCCAGTTAATAATTCCCAATAAATAAAATAAATTCCCAATAAATAAAATATAATCTCCAATAAATAAACCTTCTTAAGCAGGAGTAATGCCTATCCTTCCCCTGACTGAACTCAGCCTAACATTCAAGTAGTGCGTGGTTAACAGTATGAACAAGGAAGCTCATACAAGAGGTGAGGATTGGAAACCTTGCCCTTCATTTAACCTTTTAGATATCTAAAGAACAGAGATATTATTAAGATCTGCTGATGGCCTATGTCATGTTAGTCTTGAAAATACATGTGTGGCAATGAGCTAGAAAGAGGCTCTTACACTGTTAATACACATTTTATGTATTTTTCCTGAAAAAATGTAGTGCCTGAATCATGATGAAGTCTAACAAAACAAAACTCTGTATTTCCTGTGCTGGCAGCAAGAGCACGTGCTGAGATGCAATTGATCCTGGCTGGAAGCTTTCAGCAAGAAATTGTGATAAGTAGATGAACCACCTTAAGGCATTCCTGCTGTGTTGGCTTCAGGTTACTCTTAGATTTACTTCAATACTCTTGTGCCCCACAAAGCGTCTCACACTCTTCTTGTGTGAGCTGAGAGGAAAGAACAAAGCTGAAAGCAGAATTACACTAATGCAAAGATTTCCAAAGTGGAACAAATGAAGACATTTAAACTGTGTCTAAACTGCAGGAACCACTCCTTGAAATTAGTCCCTTGTTTATTCTGGGCTTGTGGGCTGCAGGGAAGCCACAACACACTGCAGGCAGGTTCCTGTGCTGCAGACCCACCAGGCATCTCCCCTGCCATCTGCACAGATCCTCAGAGAAATTACAGCACTGTGAAAAATTGTGAGATTTTGTCTTCTTAACTCAGCACAGACGTGAAGTACTCAGTCATTGGTAATCAACAGGATAGTACTCACTAGGGCATGTGACTCTGTATGTAGACTGCATGGTTAAATAGAGCCCCAGTACTAACTAGGGCTCATCAGTAATGTTGTGTTCATTATTAAACAGATCAAAGACTGTCCAAATCCTTTCTTTTATATATACATTTTCTATTGTATAATTTAACTTTCATGATTACCATTTCAGAGTTATTAATTCTTATCAGCTACTTTAATTACTTTAATTTTACTTACAACTCATTAAAATGGTATTGTTTCACTAGATATATTTACTGTAGTCAGTACTGTAGCAATATTCTCCATTGTTCATTCAAACTAGCCATAGGCTGCACACTTAACTTCACTAAAAATACCACTTTTTTTTTTTTTCAATTTATGAGCAGCACATGTCACCAAAATCTTTACCATTTGGTGGTTTCTAACCAGCATATCCACAATGCAGTTCATTGAACTCTTGAACTCACATTTTCTCATCACGCATTTCCAAAAGCGAGCACATCTCTGTGGCATCAACTCCTATAATACTATTACTAAATAGTATGTCAATAACTGTCCAACATCTAATACATCTTCATATAAAGTTTCTTTTCAATAGAAGTTTAACTGAGAAAGAGACACACTAATTAATATGCATTTCATGTTAGGCACATCTTTAAATAATTTATATATTTGTTTCTTTAATCTTCAAATCTAACACATAATGTGAGGTCTTCTTTTGGTGTAAATATGTACAAGAGCAATCAAAAAAGCTGTGATTTTATTCAATATCACAGAATTTGAACAAAAGTATTTTCATCTACACTTAGAAAAAAATATTTTATTATATTTTTCTCCAGAACATCAACATGAGAGCATTCATAAAGTGAAAATTATGTCATACAGCAAGCATGTAGATACATGAGACAGAAAAGATGAAAAATGTATCATTAGCTCAGGGCACTCCTCAAGAGCTCAAGAGAGGAGATTTGTGCTACAAGAGGGTTAAATTCTGCAAGATACAGAGCTCTCTGGAGATTATTTGGCACAGAGAGCTTTAAGCAGATCAGTATCTTCATTGCATTTTCGATTTCAAACAATAAGAGAATGAATGCAAAATGAGAGAAGATTTATGGAGATGTCATATTAGTATAAAAAACAGATAATACAAAAATTCTAAGGAAGTAATTTTTCATCTCATGAATCCTTCTGTAATTATGAAAGAAGCTTTACTTGCATCTCTAAACTTTTCAAAAGTGCATTCACTCTCTTCAAGTTAAAAATTGGAATGCTGTAAATATATGCAGTGCATGTAACAACACTAAGCAGCTATGGCAGGAGTGCACCTCTGGAACCACTGATTAGCTCCATGCAGCTTTTTGAGTGCCTCACTGTCTCCTTTTCCTTATCTCATGCTTTTGCACACCCACACATTGCAAAAGGTAAAGGCTTTAAGGGACTGAATGGAAGTTTAGCAAAGGGATTAATATTAGTGGCACTGTGCTTCATTAAACTAATCTGGCACTGATCAGGGGCCTGTCAAGCACTCTTAAAAGAATCTCCTTTTTTATTGGATTGTGCGAAAAAAGATAGGTTCCTACAACATTCTGTAAAGGACTTAGTTGTGCATATGTTATTCCTCGCCTCATTAAAACAAGGAGTCTCATCTATTTTTGTAATTATATCAACAAGTCCTAATCTTTGAATAATCAGTCCTGGATTTTGAAGCTAGCTGACCCTTTAATATCTGCTATGTAACCCATCCCTAAAAAGACATATATCAAAACATTGTGACCCTTAGAAACAAATATAAATAATGCATATATCCACAGACCTAAAAGGTAATAAAGGCACAAGGCCTTAAAGGATTTCTGGTTTATTCTGCTCTAAGAACAGAACCAGTATGTGTTAGCACAAAAATACAAAAACATAGTTTAATCCAAAAAAGGTTAAAATGCAATTTAATTACAGAGGCTAATTGTCTATTAGCATACTGGGGCCTCCTCTGGTCCCCATGGACTTGAATCAGGCTCCCACAGAACATGTAAGGACCAGTCCAACCTTGCAGTTGTTAAAGGGAATTTCCTTCAGGGAGGCAGGTATCGAAAGAAATCACATGGCTGTTTATGGCCTGGTGGAAGATGAGATGATGGGACTTTCTTCTAAACAGATATCAAAACCAAACCCTACCCCATCAACAGGCACTTATTGGTGACATTTCTGACAGATTTCCTTTAAAAGGCATCCCTGCAGACTAGGATGGACCCATAAAATTTATCCAAAAGTTGTCAGTGTGACAGTTTTTATGACAAATAATGACTGACAAAATAATTTTATGACAAAATATGACTGAAATGAAGCAAATGTATCTAAATCCCTCTCTAAAATGAACAATTTAAAATCAGACATTCACTTGCCATTTAAACTATACCTGTATTTAAGGTATCCTTCCCCAAGGTAGCTGTGACAAATGTTTGGTCATTTCCACCACTTGTGCACATCCCAGTGTGGAGGCAGTGACTACAGGGAGAGGGAGTGAGGAACAATGTGTAGCTTATCTGCCCAAACACCGAGGACAGTCAGGAGCCAAATTTTAAATAATTTCATGCTAGGATTTTCAATAAGGCTTAGGGAAGTCAGGGATTCACTTTCACTGGGAACTATGTGTCAGAGTCCTTTGAGCTTGTCTAGAAAGCTCAACTTAAAT
Source organism: Anthoscopus minutus (assembly GCA_013399455.1). Taxonomy (NCBI): domain Eukaryota; kingdom Metazoa; phylum Chordata; class Aves; order Passeriformes; family Paridae; genus Anthoscopus; species Anthoscopus minutus. Next base: position 20,125 of record VWYI01034344.1, read on the forward strand.
TAAACATAATGGTTGGGCATTAATCTTCTCAGGGTGGTGTTTCAGCAGCCCAGTTTCTTTTGACAGGCTGCCTGCTTAGAAACTGGTTCCTTAGATTAAGGCCCGAGTTTCCAGCAGGAATCTCAGCCTGTACTCTCAGTGGCAGCAGGTCTCTATTAATAGCATTTGTGGTTTGTTTCAGTCCTAACTCTTTACAATACTGAGTTCCATACTTTGGATATGCTGGACTGTTATAACGAAAATCACTAAAAATTTTCAAAGCCATCATTACAAAATCTAATTCAATTATAGGGGAGACTAAGATCTGTTCTAATGGTTCAAAGCTGTGCTAATTTAATAAGCAGGCAATCACATTTTTGACTGAGTGAAGCAGTAAAATAAAACCTTTTATGCTCCATTTTCACACAGTGTTCTTTTTTGCAGCTCCAAATTACACATCTCATAGTTGGAAAAAAGTCATCCTGGATTTAACTTGTTAATCAAAATTAAATACTAAGAATTCTCCACACCAGACAGAACTATGGCTCCTCCATAGCTACTCCACCCTGTAGCAGCCTCTGTTGGCTGATGCTAACAGCAAAACAAAAGAGGGCTGGTGGAGATTTTCTCTTACCTTTGGATGGGACAGGTTTGTATCAGGTGACTGTCACTGAAAATTGGGAAATGGAAAGGTCCCATGAGAGACCAAGTATTGCTGTTTAACACAGGGTAACTAAGTATTCCAAGGTACTGTGAAGGGTGGGAGAAAAAAAGGGAGTAGAAGGCTGGATACATTTGGGAAGTTACAGGCAATAGCTAATAAAGAATAAGCTTAAGAAGAGGAAGCTGGAATCCAGGAGCAGGGGAAATGCAGGTGGACGCCTGCATTTACATAAATGCAGGTGGAGGCCTGCATAAACACAGGATTTATTCTGTGTTTAAAAACCTGGTGTTCCCCATTCCAGGAAGAAGGAAAAAAAAGGAAGACTTTCATTTTCATGTCATGAGGGAGTTGGATTGACAGGGAGTGACAATGAGTTTGCCTTGGCCAACTGCAAAGCGGCCATTAATCCAAGGCTGTGGGAAACATCTGGTTAGGTCACGGTGAGGAGGGTGGGATGATGGGAAGAATTATGTTAATGTTATGTTAAGCATTAAGACATATAAGGCAATGTCCTGCGTTCCTGTTGATGATTGGTTATTAGTGTTCTATGTATTGTTATGTTTTCCCCATTTCAAGGTCTTTTGAAGTTGCCCTATACTGTTGTTCAGTTTATGTTATTTTGTCTGCTCCCTTATCAAAGCTGTTTTCTGGATTTTCTCAATCTACCTCATCCCTGTTCATTTATTTCATTTTTGCCACCCTGGCTGGTCTGAGGATTGTCGCAACACCAGCAACAATGTTCTATTGGCCTCATGACCTTACAAAGACTAAACTATACTTCGCTTTTAAGGACTCCTGTCAGACAAAGTGCATGGAGAGATGCAGACTTTGCTGCCCTTTTGGTGCCCCCATGGAAACTCTGTAGAAATCCTGATGTGCAGATTGAATCCTGAGTTTCTGAAGGTCCATGTTCTCAGGCCTGCTGTGGTGCATGGCATTGCTGCTGAGAGAGAGAGGGAAACAATTCCCAGCCAGGCAGCAGAAGGTTCATTCTTGTTACTGCCATCTGTGCAAGCCACTACACACAGCACAAACCAACCAAAAAACACCCATGTTCCACAGATGGCCTTCAGTTACAACTTGCAGTTTAAGAACTGTGCTTCGTAAGTCTAAAGACTTGCCTTTCTCCATGTCCTTTCAAAAGTCTCAGATCAAGAAGAAAGATAAAATGGCCATCAAAATTAAAATCAAGTTTCTCAGCAGACATGATCTGAGCAGAAGACACAGATGTTGTGTCAGCAATACCCATGCATAGTTACATCCCCATTAGAGATCCATTGGATCCCAAAACATCAGTGCAGAAATAAGAGCACATTCTGTAGAAATGAGGTATTGTGCTTGGGGTTTTGCTTGTTTGTTTCCCTAAAAATAAATGATTTATCATTTTTTCCCCCAAAAGAAGTGCTCCATTTCACAATTTTTCCCAGGAAATCCAATAGTTTTTGCACCCACGGCGCTGTGAAGTCCATATGAATACACCAACAGCCAATTTACCCGACTTCTAACACCATCCAAAACAAAACATTTTTACCTTTGGACATGGTGAATAGGATAGAATGAGCTAGGTGGAAATACTGAGCAATTCCTGACATTCATTATTGAACATTATAAGTCCTCATAATTCCTGTATATTTCATATTATTTCAGTTTTGATGCTCATCACAAATTTTCCTTATTTCATTCAGCAGCTGTTTGTTTTTTACTTCCACGGTATTATAAAATCTGATTGTTTGTTTACAGTTATTACTTATATGTTTTAATGGAGAGGAGGAAGCCAAGAATTTAAATACTCAGGAGAACTTCCTCCATTTACAAAAGAATACAAACAACCATTTCTAAGAGTACTTTAGTCTTTTATCATCCTTGTTGTGTTCTTATTTAATAATTCACATTTTTCCATTACCGTGCTGTTATTGGCTTTGTAGTCAGCTTTAGTATAGCACACCATTTTTTCCAGGTAGTTATTTGAAAATAAGATATTAGAGGCCTGCTGTTCCTATCAGCAGTGATAGTCCCCAGCAGATCCAGCAGCAGTGTCAGGGGATTATTTGGCAACACACTGTCTTCTTCTTGCAAGTCTGTCTGTAGGTACTCCCAGGAACATGTGACTGTAAGTGTCCTGACAAGGACAAATGGATATCCTTCTGTACCATATTCACCTCCCCAACCTGACTGAGGGTTTTACCATGAAAAACAACCTTCACTGGTGTCAGTAAAACTGATAAAGCAATTCAGAATAATTCCATCTGACAGTTTGCAAAGAGATTTGTCTAGGATTTGCAGACACATTTTTCCCAAGTATTTAACTCTAATCTTCTAATCTTGGGATTTTCTAGTATAGCACCAAGTCCTAAATCCCAGTCAAATGAGAGTGATGTAAATTCTGACCTAATTAAATGTATTAATGGGTAGTACAAAAAAAAATCCCAAACCAAACCAAACAAAAAAGGTAACTAAATAACACCACAAAATTTTAATGGTAGTTCAAGGAAAAAATATGGAAGTGATTGAAATGTTTTTCTCAAAGGACCTATCTAAAAGTTAATAAAAGAAGGAGCAAAGGAAGATTTTCCTTTCATTCTCTTTTCTTCCAAAAAATGGGCACAGAACTGCTTAGTAATTTGCAAAATTCATGAAGGACGCACAGGACAGAGGCATCCCATAATTTTACTCTTATCTCTTGTACCAATCCTTGCTACATAAGCAAAATGTGTAGGAAATGTCTCTGTTGCACCTTGATAACTTCAATACACTTTAGTTATAGAGTTGGCAGTTTCAGTTTAGCTGAAAAGCAGTTTCTTAATATCCAATGTGCCAAAGAAGGGATGCAGTTACTAAAGAAATAAATTGTCTAAAATGTAGAGTTTCTTAATATTGAATCTTCCAAAGAAGGATGTAGTTACTACAGACATAAATTGTCTAAAATGCTCATTATTTTATCAGCAATATAAAATTATAGCAACTGAGCCTCCAGATGTGCCTCAATAATTTCATTCAAAACTTCACTGTGTAAAAACTGTCAAGTCAACAATCTCACTGTGGCTGGCAGGAAATTATTCCAAGGTCAACATGTTACATAAGCAATCATGAGAAAGCTTATCTGAGACTAGGCAGCTCATGCTGACTCCCCATCATGCAACAAGCTCAATTTACCTCTCAGCCAAAGTCATACTCTGGTTTCACTCAAGTCCTGTGTTAGCTCCCTTAAAGACTTTTTACAGTAAATGCACAATCTGAATTTGTTAATAAAATATTAAATATTATTACCTGCTTTCACCATACCTGTGGGAGGAAATAAGATAATTTTTGAAAATAAATCTGCCACTATCTGGTTTTTCTCAGCAGACATGTATAGGAAAGATGATCTAATTAATATTTCCTTTTTTGTCTCTGAAGTAATTTCACATTCAGATTTATACTTTCATAAATTTCTTCATTATGAAAAATGAAATATTAAGCTATAATTCAGACTTAGCTTTTTTCAAGATTTGGCTTTCATTATGTTTTGAGCAACCTACTGCTCCAGTTTCTCATGTTCAAACATTTGAATTCCATTGCACTTCTGCTGCTTGGTTGGGTAAAGTGTTGCTCACTCAAAAGGAGGCAATACTCCTTAAGTGAACAATGAATTCTATTATCTACATGGGAATTGTTCTTGTCCACATGAAAAATTACTGTTGCATTAATAAAATACTGCATGAATGTTCATGATGAAGCAAGTAAAAATAATAGGGATGTAGACAAGATGAAAAGGAAAAAAAGCCCCCAAATAACCCTTGCAAACAGGTTTTCAGCTTTTAATGTCAGCACAGAACTCTGAATGCCTCATGGAAAAAAAGGGTTAAAGGTGAAGTGATAAGCAAAAATTTATCTCCTGTGTATTCTTGTCATTTTCCTAGGAATATAATATAAGTAAAAAACTATGAATAAATAACTAAAGTTCTACAAACATTGTGTACAACCCAATGAATATGGAAACCCTATGTATATTTGAAATTATTTTCTCATCTGTGTAAGAAAAAAAATCAACATTACATTTTATAATTCAGGATAACAGAAGCATTATCAGTTCTGTTGCTAGCATACTAGCATTTATATATTTTTTTAATTTTAGCTAAAAATAACAATATAATCAATAGTTCAATAACAGCTGCAGCTCAGGATAATTCATTCCAGTATTTTTGTTATGTTGACTTAAATACTTATCCTTTTTTCTCCAGTGAAGAAGAAAATTCAGCTGAAATGTTTTCTCTCTGTACAATCCTTATTCTTGTCCTGCCTTGGTTAGCTCCCTTCTTGTTATTAATAGCACCCAAGTGAAAATATGGGAGTTCTGTGGCTTGCCTTCTTAATAATGAATAAAGGTGATGCATTGTATGAAACTGCCTCAATAATTTAAAAGGTAATATCAAGCAAAGACTAACTATAGTGGTGTGCAGAAAATATATTGCACTGAAGAATGACATATAAGTTGCAGAGATGTTAAAATGCTAAATTCAAGTACAAAGTTCATAGTCTATTAGAAATATTAAAGTTTGAACACTAAGCATGGCTACTTTCCTACTTGATGGAAGTTGCAAATTATTTTCTATTCTTCTTCTTTTTAGAAGAGATATATTTAGAGATAGTCATTTAGAGATGGAGACACTTTTGACAGAATAACCTTTGACCTTCAAATCTACTTAAGAGAAAGACAAAAGAAAGGGATAGAAGAGTTCCCTATAATCACTGCTTCTGGTTTTAAATGTACAAGCTGCCTAATATCCAGAAAATGGACAAGCAATTCACTAAAAAGTGACTTCTCTTTGATACTCAAAGTCTAAGTTATACAATAGATCTGATTATTATTACTTCTGATTATTTAGTGTGTAAGTATACATTTATGCACAGGTTGAATTATGAAATTAAATAACACACGCACACTAACAAGAGGTGGCTCATGCCTATTGTGTTTCATGAAAGCTTCTTCAAAACCAGTAGTGAATAAGGCTTCCAATGCTCTCCCCATCCTATGGGACTCGAATTCTAGCCAGGTAAAGAGATCAAATGAAAAAACAGTACAAAACTGAATATAATTCTGGCAGAGGCAATAGTAACTTGCATAGCATAACTTTGTCATCCAGTCAGTGAAAATCAATAGATTTAGACCAATCACACTTATACTCTTAAGAAGCAGTTTCAAAGTTATACCTAGGAGCAGACTTATTCAAACTTATCGCTTTTATAAAAAGTGATCAAAAAAAACAGCACTCCAGTATAAGAACTAGCCAAAAAAAAAAAAGCTAAATACATTCTTTGTTGAAAAACATTTGACCAGATATATTAAAAGTGTTTTGACTGTGTGCAGTCCCCCCTAATAGAAAAAGGATCTAGACACATTAAGGTATGGCAAAAGATTTAGATCTGTGTTTTATTATTATTCATCCTGTCCCTATGGAAACAGGCAATGCCTGTAAGGGAACACAGGTACCTCACTCCCTTGCACACAGTAATTGTCTCAAAAGAGTAAAGTGCATTTTTAACAGGGACACAGCCACATACAGGAGAGAGAAGGATAACTCAGATGGGCAGTGCAAACAGTTCAGCTTTTACACCAGACGTATCCCATTTCCCAGGACATGAGACAGGACATTTGAGAATGACACCATTGCTATATTTACAGTCTAGCACTAGTGGGGAATTTGTAACAGGCAGGAATTGCCAAACTGTTCTGGGGCAGTAGAATTGTAAGCTGTGCTTTACGTGCATTTTCAAGCAAAGTTCCAATATAGGCCACAATGACGTGGCACATATATACCATTCCTAATTTTGTATTGATACAAAGTTAGATGACAGAGTCTAGAAGTAAAACCATGCAGTTCAGAACCTTGGAGAGTCTAAGATGCAATATGCACACAGATGTAGACTGCAACCTATTGTACAAAGGCATCAAAATTGGTTTTAGAATGATGACAGTTCTGCAAAATTCAATGGATAGGCAAGAAGGCTTTGAGCTACTTTGTCCTAGTACTGATGATATGTAATGTTATGACTGAAAAGAGCAACAATAGCAACATTTCAGTGTTATACTGTGATTATTTTCAGTTAAAATAAACCAAACCAACTCAAACAAACAAAACACATAATATTTTCTCTTAAGAAAATACTGCCACACTATGTTGTAAACAGTGATTTACATTATGTATTCAATAGTTAGATATGAGTGTATCCTGTTTTTTCTAGCTAATTTTGTCAAATGAATGGTTTTGAATATGCCAGCTTAACATATTTTTCTCAAAAGCTTTCTCTTTCTTTACTTGGAGTTAATGGTCTTTGCACAGAGTCCATATATAGGAATTTCAATATAAATTCAGAATAGCCACGTTATTGCAACAGTGGTCACCATAAAAATGTCATCATTTACATAAGAAACAGAATGATGGCACCATCCTTCTAACTAACTAATACCCCAATGCATCCAAAACCATATAAAGCTTCAAATAGTTCAGAAATAAACCAGGATTTACTTGACATTTTAGACGGAAGGAATAATTTGATAAAATTTCTTATTTTTGAGCCCTAATACTGAATTTAATCCTCCATTTCACACTAAGAAAATGTAGTGTTTAACCATATGTCCTGGTTTAGGACAAATTTGGGAGAAAACCTCCAAAGGGGGCCTCTCCAGGCAGCAAACCCACATGGCCCCTCCCCCCAATCAGTTCGAGAAGGACTCCTTGGAGAGAAGTGGAAAGAACCTGTTTATGGAACAGGCGACGCACCCCCAGCACACAAAATGAACAACACCAGATAATAACACTCTTTCACCGCTCTGAAAAGATGACAAACTCAGAAAGTCTCTCCTGGGAGTGGTCGCTCTGTTACCGGTCCCTCCGATGCTGGGGCAGCTGCTGCAGGCCACAGGGTGCAGACTCTTGGTGTTTCCCAGATCCCAGTCCAGAGCAGGTTCAGGTGATTCCAGAGAAAAAAGGGAAAGAAAAAAAAAGAGCAGTCCAGGGAAAAATTTGGACTGCTTAGATCAACTAACTAATGAGCAAAAAAGCAAGAGCAAAGCAAAGCCAGAGCCAAGCAAGAGCAGAGCCAGAGCAAAAGCAAAAGCTGCACTACCTACTGCCGCATCTCTGTGTCCCGCCAGCCACTGGGGGAGTGAGCAGACTGATAGCAAAAACCAAAACAAAACTTCATCCTTCAAAGCCAGTCTTGAAGACACAGAACATAATATCCAGTGTAAACAGAACACACGATTTGGGATACAAGCGTTGTAACATCACCCTAGGACACCATAAAATACATTTTAAGATGTTAAATCTGCTTCACTTTCCCCTTCATTCACCAAAACAATAATTGCAACCTTTGATGCCAGGTTTGTTTTATTATCTCGTTTAGATAAGGGAACTTTTGGTCAGTGACTCAGAAGACTATTATCTTAAAACTTTGTGAAAAATGGTGCTACTTCAAAAGTGCAGTGAAATAAAAAGATGCTATTGAACCTTTTATCCTCACTGGCATCCTGTACAAACCAATTCACACAGTTCCCCAGCCCTGCCAGCTACTACTAAACTGACTCTTTTCATTTTTTTATGTGAAGGTGTCAGAGTTCAATACTCTCTGACCAGAATATTTTGGCTATTCCATGAATGGAGGGGTTTATTTAAAGATAGCATGTAACAGAAAGCATTTCTGACTTAGCAGGTCACTATATAATGTACATTACCACTTAGCAAAAGATTTGAAACAAATTTCAATCGCAATTCCAATATGATTTCCAGTACCAGTCCCTGGATGATGGTGTCACTGCACTGGGAAGGAGCTGGGAAGTTACAGTCAGTTCAAGCTCCTGCTGTCTTTAAAAAGCTTTTGGCAGCTGTTTAGGTTTGTCACCCTTGTTGGACTGAGTCACCTGCTCAGTCCTGCCTGGCTGGCCTGGCTGCCCCAGGGACACACCCACTTTTTTGCCGAGCTCCAGGAGGAGCATTGACGGCAGCGATTGGTGCCAGTGCCACCTGATTGCCTTAAACAAAGGCAGCCCCACCCTGCTGGTCACACCCATGTGTTGGTCACAACCTGCAGTGAGCATCAGACACACAAGATCCTTCCCTGCTCTGAGTCTTCGGTTGTTTATGGATTTACTGGTCGGACCTAGAAGATTAAGTTTATGGAATACATTGTTATAAACCCTACCAGAACTGCCATACGGATATCTCTCCTACCCTTGAACTGCTGTAGAAACCCAAAGGATACTCAGGTGGATACGCATACTTTTACTGTAATGTACTTGTCATTTTTCATGTACCAAACCTGCATATGTTGTCAAATGTCACTAAAGATCCATTCAGGTTGCAGAAGCTAGACAGGAAAAACTGCAAATGAAGCAGCTTCATGAAAAATGCTTATACAGATAAGATACTGCAACTCCATGAAGGAAACGGGGCAGTCCAAGTCTACTGTTAGTCAGTTTTGGGCTTTAAGCAATCTTTTAAGTGATTTCTTTGTACACATTAAAAGGCAATTGCCCTCCAATGAGGGTATCAATTACTCTTTGCTAGATGCATCTTTGGGATTTTTCTCCAGCTATAAAGCCATTCTGCAGTACTTCAGAGTGATTAACATTGGAAAAGCCATCTAAGATCATCAAGTTCAGCTGTTAAAACACACTGCCATGGACTAAACCACATCCACAAGAGCCACTTTCATACAATTTTGAACACTTCCAGGGATGATGATTTCAAAACCTCCCTGAGCAGCCAGTTCCACCACCCAACCCCACTTTCAGTGAAAAAAGTTTTCCTAATGTTAAATCTAAACCTCCCCTAGTGCTACTTCATTGAAAATTAAATTAATTCTTTATTCAGTATAAACATTTGCATAAACAGAAGCCAGGATTTGCAGGTTATAGTCTCAGGAAATTGTTTTTTGGTGGGAATAAACTACAGCATGGAAACGGTTATAGATGACAATGTAATATTGGCTTTTGCATTCTTAATGGGAATTTATTTGCATAGATTAACTTTTCATATCATGACTATTTTGATATTAGTATGGTTTAGACTCACTTTTAACTGCTTTTGTATAGTATAATCTCAGTTTATGTATAGTTCATATGAATGGCAATGTAATAAATACATTGTCATAGGAATTAGCAAACTGTTAAAAATAGAGACTAAAAATACCTCTATGTAACCAACTTATAGAATAGTGAAAAAACAATAATTTTCCTACATCTGTGGACTGACATCTCCAAGTACAAGAATGATGGGAACCATAGCATCAGTATCCAAAACCGTGCCACAATGGGAATACACGAAGACCTAATCTTCGTGTAATAGAATATCCTGCAGGCAAGTCAGAAGTTAAAAACCAAATGGGAAGAGAACCTGGAATATCAAGAGTTCCCAAGAAAGTTGGAATAAAAAAAGCCACATGAATATGCATGAGCCTCAGAGACATACAGTATAAAGATAACACTCTTTCCAGCCTACGATGTGCTCTCTGGTTAATTGGCCAGAGACACTGCAGCGCTTCATATTTTTCTTTTTTTAAAAAATTTTATCCTTTATTAAACTTTTTTAAAATTCTAAAGCGTGAACTTTGTTTTTCACAGGTACCCTACAGTGTTCGGAGTTTGCTATTTTGCTCTCTCTTTGCACAGCTTCTTGTTTTAAACTCAAGACCCACTAGATCAGATCCACACCAGCCACAGTAACTCACATCTACTAAAGGCAAGCTTTATTATCAACTCCTGGCAACATTTCATGTTTGGATCCTTCTTGCAGATGCTTTCAGAGTTTACAGTCATTACTATTAGAAATTGTCAGAAGATCTTATTGCCAATTCCCACTAATACTGCTTCTTTCCGAAAGCAAAGATGGATGAATAAATTCCAGATATTTTATAGGTCAGATCATCTGTGATGTTAAATGTTTTCCTCATATGCCACTGAGTCATACTGCTCAGGATTCAGCTCCTTATTTTCCTTTCTTCTGTTAATTTTTCTAAACCAGATACTATCACACCACAAATTTAACAGCAGAACTGTAACAACAGTAATCATGCAGTGCTAGAAGGTAGTGATTTTATTTTCCTGGCATATAATATAAAGTTTCTTAGAAGATACTAGTATTTGACATCTAATTATTTAAATAGATTTATTGTTACTACATGATGCTTCTGTAATTTTCAACAGTAAAATAATAGCAGAGAGAGAGATAAAGAGATTCAGAGAGAGGGAAAGAGAAAGAGTGAGAAATCAGGTTTGTTTTACAGGTTCCTTCCATATTTCAAATACTTTATTTTCATTGTTTATCCTTGTGTAACTCTGGAAGAAAAAGGTGAGCTATCCAGGCTGAAAGGTCCTAGCTTTAGGACATTCCTTTCAGAGCACAAGTTGCAGGCTCTCCACATTGTGAATGAAATCTGAAATGAGTTAATGTGGCAGAAATGCAACCTTGAGGCTACAGTTGTCACAATATATGTACAGATACACTCATATCATTCCATTAGATCTTTTTTCCCTGAGATGCTGTTATATAACCAAACTCAAATTTAGCCAGCTCTTATGCCATTATACTCCTACATGGTTACAGGGGCAGTAAAGCATAATTCCTTGACAATTCCTCTACAGATCAACAAGTTAATAAAATTTTAAATGTATTATAAGAAATTATTTACATTAAATGTCTTTTTGATTCTGGAAATAAACTGTCTTCCTAAGCACTTATAAAAATCTGCATCTTTAGGCAGTAACACAATCTGCAATAATTTCTCAATGTTTTTGTTCATTTTAACTTCTATTAATGAAGACTTTTAACTGATATAGAAGGATCAGATCACAGGAACAGTTGTTCAGCTAATAAAGATGTTAATTCCTATTAGAAACTCTACTAAGCTTATTGCCTGGGTGCTTGAAAAGAACACAACAGAGTTATTAGGTGATAATATAATTGTTCTCTCTTTATAAAAATTGGATTTCATGTTTAAAGAATGAAGATGAAATGCAGAAAGAAATGCAGAGTCAGGAAATAAAAATTTATTTTTTTATGTGTGTACCTAATTATTAAAGTTTTAATAATAATTACATGTTTAATAGCAATTTTTCCCACCAGTACTTTTTAAAAGTTTCTGATGGCTTCTTCAGTTCTTTGTGATATTGATCTATTGAAACTATGAGGAGAAATAGAATTCAGAGATGATGTGAAATAACTGAGATTTTCCTGTTTAGGACTCCATTTAAGCAGCAGATGAACCAGCTCTGGGACAGGCAATCCCTTAAAGTTCCACAGAATTTTGAAGACCTATGGTAAGCATCGTTCTCGTCAGCCAGGCAAGCACAGGGCGAGGTTTTCCTCCAGTGAGCAGTGGGGTGATTAAAAGAGGGCTCTGGCCAACAGGAGTGGGAAAATGGGCGTGGCACATCTCTGAGGACATAGCACATTCTGAGGACATAGCACATCTCTGAGGGTGTTGCACATCTCTTGAGGGTGTTGCACAGCTCTGAGGGCGTGGCACATCTCTGAGGGTGTTGCACATCTCTTGAGGGTGTTGCACAGCTCTGAGGGCGTGGCATAGCAGTTTGTACGGCAGTTCGTGCTGGCAGGGCAAACAGGCAGGTTCGCAGGTTTCCTCCTGCCAGCGGGGTTTTTAGTTTGTTGTTTGTCATGTTTTTGTGTTTCTGTTGGTTGGTTAATTGGTTTGGGGTTTTTTTATTAGTAATGGTTTTGACACAATCAAAAACTGTAGTTAACACAAGTGTATGTAGCCAAATAGAACCCTCCCAAAATGACATGTCTGTCCAGACCCCTTCCTGTGCTGAGTGTTTGCTGTTATCAGTGGTACCAGGGGATGTTGCAGAAGACACCTGCCTGTGGCATGAACAGATGAATGACCTCTTTCATTGGTAGCCAAGCTTAGGGAGGAACTTGGAAGACTAAGGAGTATTAGGGAAAGTGAAAGGGAAATAGATGGGTGGAACTCTGCCCTTCCATCCTTGAGGGAGGCCCACCAGGAGTCAGAGGACTCCCATGCTTCCCACTGTCAGGCAATAGGAGGCCACCTGGTGCACGAAGGGGAGTGGAAATGGGTTCCCACACAGGGAGGTAATAAAAATTCCTCTTAACTTCCATCACCTACCCAGGTGCCACTTCAGAATAGGTATGAGGCCCTGGATCTAGAGGGTCAGCCAGAGGATGTAGAACAAAATTATCTGCCCAGTGAGCCTCTGAATTATGATTCATCTGGTGATGGATCACCACCTTTGACATCAGAAAGAAAGAAGGGTAATCAGAGTGGGTGAATCTGGGGGGAACAGAGGGCCCCTATGTCAACCAGACCCATCCCACAGACAGCTCCCTGCGGGCAGGGCATGGGATATTAGCAGGATACTCCCTGGGTTGATTCAGCCCTCTAATTATTACCCACTGATGATACTTCAGTGATGAGGCTGAAAAAGAGAAGCATCAGGGCAATTAAAAGGGACTTCAGGAAACTCAGTGAAGTGGTTGATAGGGCAGGAACACAGATAGTGTTTTTCTCAGTCCCTTTGGTGGCAGAGAAAAATGGTGAAAGGAATAGCAGAGCCCACATTATCAACAAGTGGCTCAAGGGTTGGTGTCATCAGCAGAATTTTGGGTTCTTTGATCATAAGACAACTTTCTTGGCACCTGGCCTGCTGGAACTGGATGGGCTCCATCTCTCTGTTAAGGGCAAAAGGATTTCAGGCCATGAACTGGAAGAACTCACTGAGAGGACTTTCAACTAGGTTTGAAGGGAGAAGGGGATGCAGCTGGGCTCTCCAGAAGCAGGACTAAGGGTGGTAGGGCAGAGTTAGGGGTGAAATCAGTAGCGCAGCTGAGGTGATGTACACTAATGCATGCAGCATGGGTAACAAACAAGAAGAGCTGGAGGCCATTGTGCAACAGCAGAGCTGTGGTGTAGTCACCCATCACAGAAATACGGTGGGGTGGCTCACATAGCTGGAGTGCTGCTCTGGATGGGTTCAAACTCTTCAGAAGAGACAGGAAAGGGAGAGGTAGAGGGATGGCCCTTTATATTAGGGAGGCTTTTGATGCCATGGATATTGAAACTAATGATGATTGAGCTGTATGCCCATGAGTAAGAATCAAGGGGAAGGCCAACAAGGCTGACATCCAACTGTGAGTCTTATTGTCCACCCAGCCAGGAAGAACAACTTATTCTATAAGCTGCTGGAAGATGTTGCAGGATCACCAGCCTTTGTTCCTGTAGGTAACTTCAACCTGGATGTAGGTGACATCTGCTGGGATCTCAATACAGCAGAAAAGAGGCAGTCCAGGAAGCTTTTAGAGTGTGTGGAGGACAGCTTTTTGTCACAGCTGGCCTACCAGGGAGGGACTATGTTAGACCTGCTGTTTGCAAATAGAGATGGGCTGGTGGGAGATGTGGTGGTTGGAGGCTGCTTGAGGCAGAGTGATCATGCAGTTATGGAGTTCTCAGTATTTGGTGAAATTAGGAGGATCATCAATAAGATGTTTACACTGGACTTCCAGAGCGCAGACTACAAATATGTTAATGGCAAAAGGAAGGATAAGACCAGTCTTTGCTCTCTACTGGATATAGGAGGAAACTCAGTAACTGCAGATAAGGAGAAGGTAGAAGTGCTTAACGCCTTCTTTGCCTCAGTCTTTAGTGGGAAGATGACTTGTCCTCCGGAGAGCTGTCCTCCTGGGCTGGTAGATGGTGCCAGGGAGCAGGAGGGTCCCCCTGTTACCCAGGAGGAGGCAGTCAGAAAACTGCTGAGCCACTTGGATATTCATAAATCCATGGGACCAGATGGGATCCATCCTAGGGTGATGAGGGAGCTGGCAGATGAGCTTGTGAAGCTTGGACCAACAGTCCTGGCTCACTGGTGAGGTTCCAGATGACTGGAAGCTGGCCAATGTGATGCCCATTCGCAAAAAGGATGGGAAGGAGGATCCTGATTAGTCAGCCTGACCTCAGTACCCAGTAATGGAGCAGTTTATATTGAGTGTCATCATGCAGCACTTAATAGGACGGTCAGGGTATCAGACCCAGCCAGAGTGGGTTAGGAGGGGCAGGTCGTGTTTGACCAACCTGGTTTCCTTTTATGACCAGGTGACCCGCCTGGTGGATGCAGGAAAGGCTGTGGATGTGTCTTTTTGGACTTCAGCAAGGCCTTTGACACTGTCTCCCACAGCACACTCTTGGAAAAGCTGGCAGCCCATGGCCTGGACAGGAGCACTCTGTGCTGGGTTAGGAACTGGCTGGATGGCCAAGCCCAGAGAGTCGTGGTGAATGGTGCTGCATCCAGCTGGCAGCGAGTCACCAGTGGTGTCCCACAGGTGTCTGTTCTGGGGCCTGTTCTGTTCAATATTTTTATTGATGACATGGATGAGAGTACTGAGTCTTTCATTAGTAAATTTGCAGAGGAGACTAAGCTGAGAGAGTCTGTTGGAAGGGAGGAGGGCTCTGCAGAGGGACATGGATGAATGGATGGATGGATGGGCAGAGTTCATTGGGATGAAGTTTAATAAATCCAAGTGCCAAGTCCTAAATTTTGGCCACAATAACCCCCTGCAATGCTACAGGCTGGGGACAGTGTGGCTGGACAGTGCTCATACGGAAAAGGACCTGAGGATATTGGTGACAGCAGCTGAACCTGAGCCAGCAGTGTGCCCTGGTGGCCAGGAAGACCAATGGCCCCTGGCCTGTGTGAGGAGTGGTGTGGCCAGCAGGAGCAGGGAGGTCATTCTTCCCCTGCAATCTGCACTGGTGAGGCCACACCTCGAGTGCTGTGTGCAGTTCTGGATCCCTCAGTTCAGGAAGGGCTCTGGGACACTTGAGTGCATCCAGAGGGCAACGAGGCTGGTGAGGGGCTGGGAACACAAACCCTGTGAGGAACAGCTGAGGGAGCTGGGGTTGTTCAGCCTGGAGAAAAGGAGACTCAGAGGTGACCTTATCATTCTCTACAGCTTCCTGAAAGGAAAGTGGGGGTCAGTCTCTTTCTCCAGGCAACAACTGACAGAATGAGAGGACATTATTAGTATTAGAATAGTCTGCCCAGGGAGGTAGTGGAGTCACCACCCCTGGATGTGTTTAAGAAATACTAGATGTGGCACTCTGTGCCATGGTTTAGTTGAGTTGGATTAGATGATCTTGAAAGTCTCTTCCAACCTAGTCATTCTGTGATTCTGTGATCACTGTTTTCCCAGACTGTCTCAAGACTAGGCAGGATGCTCAGGAATAAGCATCATTTAAAGTTCATAGCAGTTTTCCAACACTTGATTCAAATTTTTTTATGTTTTTTGAATTTTAGCAGTCAGCATTACTGAGAGAAGCTTCAGAGCTCCTTAGAGCAGCCTTTGGATGCCTCAGGTGGGATGGATGCATCGGCCAAGATCAGCAGCCCCATTCAGAACTGCAGATTTGGCATCTTTTCTGCATCCAGTGCTGAAATGTCTGGAAGAGACTCAGCATTGTTGAGTTCCAATAATAGAGGTCCTGCTGTAGCTCCATCAGCTTTCACTAAACTAAGGGAACACACCTGCTACAGTGAATAATTACAGCTCTCACTTAATCAAACTACTGCTTCCCTTTTCACTATTTTATAAACTGTCATTATGATGTGGACCTGAAAAAGTTTTCTCAATGTGCAGTGAAAAATGATCATCATTAATACACTGACTATTGAGAAATGTGATTGTCCTAGGTACATTTGACTCCTTTTATGTCCTGAACTCATAAGTTTGTTCATAAAACTGTTATTTTTCATAGCCTTTGAAGATTGCTTTCAGTGAAGAAAGAAAATATATGTTATGTAACATATTTTTTGAAATTAATTTTTAATATTAATAATTAGTTTAGGTATTAAAAGAAAAGTAGTTTGCCATAATAGGTGGGGTAGCATAAACCCCTAGCAAACATTTAGGCATAAACCCCTAGCAAACGTAGTTTAGGCAACTTTTATTTGGTATAAAATTAAGTAAAAATCATTTTGCATTCATTAGAGAAATATCATGCTTAATATTGCACTGAGTTGTGAAATAATGATCTGCTAAACTGTGCATTTATCAGCTACAAAACACCGCCACTCTCTTTCAAACCTTATTACAATATTTCTAAACATTTATCTGCTAAAGAATAGTCCCTCGCAGCTTTATTTGTTCCATTTTCTTGCTAATAGTATACCTTTAATTTTCATACCTTTGGAAATGCAAGGCTTCTGCTTCTGCACACATCTCTATAAGCATCTGCCTCCGATGTACATGCACATTAAGAATTGTCATATGGGTCTTAGGTGCCTCTAATTTGCAAGTGCCAAATTGCTGACAGACTTCTGCAAGATGATAACAATGTAGTTCTTTCTTTAAAATTAATCTACAGCTCAAAAAGGTCACTCTACCTTATTTATGACAGTTTTTCTCCTTCAACTAACCAGACAACTTTCCAACTTTTCCAACATTAATGTTCTATTAATAGTAATATACCCAGCATATCATTTTTAATATAGGGCCTCAATTATGATTTTCTGAGTTGATTTTTTTTCTGGCAATTTCCTTGTTAAATAAGAAATGTTATATATGCCATAGACTGCTATGTATATTTACCATGGAAATTTAAAGGGACTCTCACATTCATCAATAATAAGCAGAATTGTATTCATGCTCTTACAAGGTGAAGAGACCCTATGAATACAGACTGAATACAGACTGGCCTGTCCCTCCCCTTGTTCTCCTTTCCAAGGACCCTGTTCATAATTAATTATAAATATATCTTACTTTCTGTTTAAATATTATTATTGCCACTCTGGCCAGCTCAGTATTGCACTAAGTTCTGTAGTAACCCATATGCTTTGTATCTTTAGGGGTGAATATCCACAAAAATCTGTCTCTCTCCTTTCCCCTCCACTTTCTTCCAGACTGATATTCCTCTAAATCTTGTGGGAGCTAAATGTATCTCAGACTTGTATCTTTCTATCCAATTGAGCTAAAGTTGGGTAGCAGCTTTAAAAATGATTGGAAAGAAGAGTGACAGCCAGATATACACATACATACACACACATAGGGTACAAGCAATTATGGAAGAAGCTGGGTTAAAAGCTAAGTTGCATCAGCACAAACATTTGATTGTAAACCATGCAGAGTGAAATTAAGTGCCGAAATGTAGAAAAACATTTCAATTTCTACGGAGGTTACATGCAGTGTTGATATTTTAAAATCTGATTTCTAACATAAGCCAGTGATTCATCCTTTATTTCTTGTGAGAAAATGAGAGGTTTCCATCATGTGACATTTCTGAACTGGCAGACCAACTTGTACTGAAGCTCCATTTGGTGCCATTAAGGAATCAACTGTCTTGAAGTTGTTAGCTTCTGAAATTCCCTTCTGTCAGCGAATCCTTACTATTTATACAGTTTGGAAAGGGAGATAAGTTTTGTTGCAACAGAAGAAATGCTGCGCTGCAGCTTGTTCATTTTTTTTTCTTTTGATTGGCATGTATTTTTCTTCATAACTCCTGAGCAGACAGCTTTGACCATGTTTTTGTCTTGTTTTTCACTTTGCATTTATTACTACCCTTAGCAAGAGGGCAGTGGCTCTTCCTTTAGGTTCCTTCTCCCAGCAGAGATCTAACATGCAACAAAAAAATAAGCAAACAGTAAAAATGTTTTCAAAATTTTTTTAAGCAATTATGAAATTGTCTTCTGCTTCCAGGGGGAAGAAGTTGCATGCTACTCCTCTTAAAAATAAGCTTGACAAACTGCTACAAGTGTCTTCCCTCCAACATGTCTACTGTTTAAAATACAAGTTGGGCCATATTTATAGAGTGGTTGACATCTTCCTCTTTCCAGTCCTAAATGAAACCCATGGCACTCCTTGGTCAGGCTCTCCAGCTGTAGCCATCAGCATTTCAAGTGCTTCATCTGAGAGTTGGAGTTCCACTTCAACTGAAAGGAAAAGAGTGCATAGACAGGTGATGCAGCTAAAAATTCCTGAGCACCAAGATGTAATAGCATGAGTTCTCTCTCTTTCTCTATCTCCATGGCTATAGACAAAACATAAATGCCTGATGCAGACTGGTTTCACAGTCCTCTTACATTTAGCTGGCATTAAGTGAGTTTAATTCAGGTCTATGGCATTTTTCCACACTGAGGTGGCAGAAGTGCTAGTATTTTCTGGGAATTGCAAGGCTACATTTTTTTTCATTCCAGATTCATACAGCAGATGTGCTAAGCTTCTACAGATATAGCAACTGCAGCATCAGAGCTATATCCAGAAATGGTGAGTATAGACTATATCTGAATACAAAGGGTTTATCTCTGTGATAGAATTAAACTAAATAACTCTGATAAGTTATTCAATATATTTCATATTTTCTTTCTTCTTTAAAGTTTAAATCATAGAAGAAAATTTTATTAGCGAGTATGAAAATTTTCCAAACCAGTAGATGAGGTTGGATCCCAATCTCCTGTGCTGGATGGCATGCTTCCCCAATCAATTGCACCTTTTCATACATGTACCCATAGTTCCATTACAAAGTTCTTGGTTTTGGTGATAGAGTTACAAAAGTGGATGTGGTGAACTCAAAACAGCAGGAGATGTGTGAGGCAGAACGGCAGTGATGCAAGACCAACATTGGTACCAGTGGGATCAGTACCAGCCCAGCCATCTGGAAATACGATCCCTTGTTTTGTAAATATGTCTCAAAATCAGTCTTGCTGTTGACACGTCATCTGACTAAGATAATACAGGGAGATAATTTTTGGGAATATTTACCTGCAGCTGTTTGGAGGGTTCATGTGGTAAAATCTGCTCTTTAATTACTTATCCACAAATACTTGTTCCAAGGAAATGCCCACTGGTAGTTCATAAAAAATATGTCGTTACTGTTCAATCATGCATGCATTCAGATGAAAACTGTCCAGATGCCAGCAAGAGAGCCAAGCAAATTGAATCCAAACTCCATATCAAATGAATTCAGCTCTGGATTGCTTTTGAAGAAAATATTAAATGGTAAACTTCAAGACATCATTATAGATACCTCTAATAGACCCATGTCTAAGGAAGTTAAAAAAAATTAAGTCACTTATTTTAAAGTCTTAAATATTCATTTTATGAGTAAATAATGTTTTCTATTAGAGCAGCACTTCATTATTTTTTCTCATTTTTCACATCAAACACAAGAGTTGAAGCCATGGTGCAAATTTTTCACCCCAACAGTCACAATCTAATGGGATTCCTGTCCTCACAACTACAGACCCCACAAGTACTGGCACAGCAGTGCCACAGTTCCACTGTGTCTGGTCCAGTGACTGGTACAGGAAGTTCCACTGTGCAGCAGCTGCTCTGGGTGTGTTGTGGACCTGTACTTAATATGGTGGATCAATCTTTTCATAGGTAGAAACAGGAACACTCTGATTTCAGCTGCAGCAAGGCTTTGCTTGGCTGACTTATTTTGTCTTTGTCTGATATTTTTGAATGTTATTTTGGAAGTTTATTCTTTACTTATCTTTCCCCATCTATAATTCCTAAAACTTTCTCTGTTATCAGATCTGGATGACTTTGTTTCCCGTGCTGAGGAAGCAAGCTCCTGGACATTATTTGCCCAAATAATTAACACTGGGTATCTATTTGTGCTACCTCTGCTGGGCAACACCCTGGCTACTACTGCAAAACAAGAAGGCTCAACACCACATTAGGCTAAAAATGATTTATGAGCAGATGTAAAAGCTACAGACATTGCCAAGAAAAAAAGTAACAAATGTCAACTGAGCTTTGAAATGTTCCATGCTCTTTCAGCTGAGGTTCTGGTAGAGCAGCTAAACATACTAGAGTGTGAATTGTATCCTTGTAACCACTGATTGCTAATTCCAGAGGCTCGTGTTACTGAAGCTTAACCAAATGAACACTAAGTGTGTTCATCAACACTGCTGAATGCTGTTGTGTTACTGAACAAACACGATCAAGGGAAGGGTTGGGAGAAGAGAATTTGGCTGCTAGTGATAACTTCCAGTTGTGAAGCAATTATTTAGATAGCAGACCTTAGTGGGAGAATAAAGAGTTTAGTAAGTGTTGGATTTGCATAATAGTAATACATGTCACTTTAAATTTCCTCCTGGCATTTTCATGCACTTTTAAAATGAATCCTAATTATAAATGTTATACAAGTCTCACATAATGTGAATTTACTTGTATGTACATTTGCATTACCCTCATTTAAATGCATCCTGATGATTAACATTAGTAGCCAAGCCATTACGCTAACTGCAGGAGTATACTATACACCATCTTTTAGAAATTAAATGTTATGCACATTAAATGTGCAGAGAACTCTAAAAATTCACCCCTAATCAGCTGTACAAAAAAGAAAAGAAACAAAAAAAAAACCTTAAAGTGAAATCAGGATTAAAAGTAAAATCAGGATTAAAAGCAAAATCAGGATTAAATATTGTACTTGACATACTTAATTTAAATGTGAAAACAAAGCATTTTTTAAAAAGGCAAGACTCATCACATTGATTTTTGATACTGTAAGTGGAAGGAAGGATTTTCAAATAAGCCACTTAAAGAAAATGTACAGAAACTCACTTTCTTATATGAATTTTTAGACTACAGCATTCCATTTTTCAGGTACCATGTGACAAATATGAATGACATTAAATTTCTTTTAGTACTAGTATGATTATCCTGAGCTAGACCATTTTCCAAAATGAGTCACTGCTGCCATCTGGAAGTCAGTGAATTGAATTAAGATGTTTATATCTTACGTGAAGACTAAGAAAAGCATGGTAAAAATTGTAAATATAACCTGAGGTGAAAGACCATAAAAACATGGATCCCATCCATGTGAAAATAGTAAATTCCACATTGCAAAATTTACTAAACTGTTGTACAGATTGTACAACTTAGTATAATCAGGATATGTATTTATTTAAATAATTTGATTGTTTTTTCCTTTTTTTTTTTATTTCACCAGAATGGTTTATCTTTATCATGACCTAAATTCCTGAAACCTCTCAATTAATATTAATAAACTTTCAATCCATCCAGCAGAAACTTCACAATGTGAAGATTTCCTCATGGAGAAATGATTCTTTCCAATTTTCCATTTTCTGAGGACAGAAAATGAAAAAACAACCAATAAAACAAAAAAAACCCCAACCAACCAAAAAACAAAACAAAAACCCAAACCAAAATAAACAAAAAACCCACAGATCAAACAAAAGAATCACATTTACTTACATGCATAAAAAAGTTGCATGGAGTCTACTGGCATCTGTCAAACAAGAAGAAATGTTTCCCACTATCTATAGCATTGAATTTTCCTTGAGAAATAAAATGATAGAGTGTTTTAGTCAGAAAACAGCCTCAGAAAAAAGGCATTAACATATGATTAGTACTGCACTCGCATATCCAGCTGCCTGATCCAATTATCCTAATTTAAAAGAATAATTTATGTTTTCTAATAAATGCCATGTAGAAACTACATGTGGCTACATTGTGTCTTCTAGTAATTTGCACAAAAAGTTTGGACAATCCAGAGGAATAAATCTCACAGACTTTTAAAAAATATTGAGACATAGTGTCAGTTTGGAAATAGGTGATCTTGAGGTAGGCCTTTGAGAATTCTTCCATCAAAGACAAACCTCGCAGCAATATCTGTGGCACTGGTTTGGTACAACCTCTAACACTGTCCCAAGGTTTGCAGGGATTCCTGCAGCCTCAGGGCTGCAGAGCCCCCAGAGCCAGGCTGAGCCTCAGGCCCTGGCACCTGCACCTTTCCCAGTCCCTGGCTGTAGATGGGTTCCAGCACTGCCTGAGTGTCTGGGACCTCTGCAGCTGAGCAACCTGGCAACCTTTCTGACTGGGAGCTGCAGCAGCGGCAGTATTCCAGGCAGATGTCATTTTTCTTTGTGTGTGTGTTTTTTGTGGGTTTTTTTTCCTAATTAACATTTTTGCATGGCTAATTAAATTTATTTAAAAAGCTATTTCATTGCTCAGTAAATAAAAGTTCATTAAAAACACATTATCGAATGCTTAACAACACAATAAGAAGTATAGAAAGAGTAAGTTAATGATCATGTTTGTACTAATATAATAGTATGAGAATGCTCATTAATACAGTTTATTTTAGGTTGCCTCAGTCAACTTTATTATTTAATTCACATTACTAACATGTTTTAATGATCTTTTATTTATTCGGTGAACAATGAAAACTGATGATGTGCAAGCATTTGTTTAAGGCTTTACAGCTTGTTATAAGGTTGTATTTGCACACAAGAATTAACACACCAACACACAAGAGATTTTATTGATAGCACCAGGAAATTATACATGACTAGCTCTGAAGTGGATAAAGACAAAATTTGAGCAAAGGATAAACAGGGCCTTGCTGACACTGAGGTTTGGGACTGAACACTCAGGGAAAGTGTGGTCACAAAAAGGCACAGGCTGAGCACTGATGTGTCCCTAAGCAGAAGCTGTCTGATAATTGATAACATGCTTCCAGGAACCTCTTTAATTCTGGACATGAACATGTTTCCCCTGGAGTTGCAGGAAGTTTTTCTTTTCAGTTTTGGGAGAATCAGATTTTCCCCTCAAGCATGTATGCAATTTAACAGTTCTCCCCACACATAACATCCAGGCAGTTCCAACTCAGTTCTTCAGCTCCTTTGTACTACTACTTTAACTAACTTCATCAATATTATTTATTCATTATGGGTTGTATGGAGGCCAAAGCCTGATTCATGTGTTGGTTTGATGTTGGTTGATATTTAGGAAGAAGGAAGAAAACCACCCACAGGAATGGTTTTTCTGAGAGAAGCTCCTGGGAGCTTCCTCTGTATCTAGGAAAGGCCAAAGCCTGTCTGAGAGCTTTGTAAATCATTGAGAAGCTGGGTCCGCCTCCATTAATATCCCATTTTAAAACCTGGGAAGCTCCGAAAGTCTCCTTTGGCTTCCGGCGCCGGAGGGTGTCGGGTGCTCCGGAGGGCGGCCCGGTCCTGCTCGGCCACGGCCCGCATGGCCTGGGCGGGCTGGGGCAGGGCTGGACCCCAGCAGCTCCCGGGCGGGGATGGGAGACGAGGGGCCCACCCCACCTCCAGTCATTGCTGGGCCAGGTCACAGCTGCTGAGATCTCGGTAACACCAGGCCCTGCTTCCGGCCCCTCCGGCCCACGGTGCGCTGGGATGACCCCGGGCTCTGGCCCGGGCCAGGCCACCCCCCCTCCCACCGCGGCCTTTTCCAGCAGCTGCAGGACAGAGAGGGAGAGGGGAACCCAGCACAGCTGCAATCATGCTCACCAAGACCTGCCGGCCTGCGTGAAATTTTAACCCTTTCAGTGCACAGATGAGACCTGCAGAACACAATTCTTCCCTTGGGTGAGAGAAAAGCACACAGTAAGAACACAAAGACACCAGGGTCAGTGAAAGAAAGAGTTTAAGTTTTAGATGGAAGGAGAATGAGGAGATGTCCAAATATTAGAACTGAAAGTTCTTTTGGTAATACTATGAAGATGGACTATAGTAAGTATAGTATTTCCTTTAATTCATAAGAGAAAAGTATGGGGGGATGATGGAGTGTTNTGTGTTCTTGTGGAGATTTCTCCATGGCGTTATGAAAGAAAACTCCTCTCCCTATGAGAACTGAGGAAAGATTATTGTAGAAGTGATAACTGATTTAAAAATCCCAGGTTCTGTTTTATGTTGTCAGGTGGGAAAAGAAAGAAAGTGGGCAGGGGAGGGAAAGTGTTCTGGAAGTTTCATTCTGATTGTTTCTTTTTTTTTTTCTATTTTTTTGTTTTGTTAATAAAGCTTTCTTCATATTCTTAAAGTTTGAGTCTGTTCTTCCCTTCTCCCAAAATCATATCTCACAGCAAGAAAGAAGTGCACTGGTGAGTTTAACTAGCTCTAAACCCGCCACATTATTTGGTGCGTTGGCCAGGGAGTTGAAATTGGCAAATCTAAATCACTACAATTCATTAATCTCACAAGATACCTGTAAATGGTTTAGTCATCCAAAAACCAATTGCTGCTTTGTATAGTTCATTCTCTCAGGGTTAGTGGAACAGTAGAAAACTCAGTGTATTTTGCATGTCACTGTTTCTTACAAAGGTATTTACTTGTGTGCTGAAGAGAGATATGTGAACAAACATACTTGTGAATATAAATTATATTTATTGAAGAGACTGTTTTGTCTTCTGACGTGCTACCAAAGTAACTACAGACTTCCTTGCAGCACACAGAGAGATGACATAGCACAGTGTGTTCCATAAGTCACTTCGAATTCCCATCAACTCCAGAACTGCTTGATAAATTGCTGGGCTGAGTTAAGTTTCCAGTTATCACAGTCTTAGGTAATTTCCTGAGACACCATAGCTGCTCATGAGAAATACATTGTAACAAGCAACAACATGAGTAAAAATAATGTAAAGATTGTAAAAAGCAGGTAAAAATATAATTTAAATTGAAACAGTAGGGTTCAGTCTCTCAACAGGAAGATTCAGTACCACTGAAAGGTGTTACCTTAACAACAGTTTGGGATTAAACACAAGAGCACAAAATTCAAAAATATGACTTCAAACTCTTGTAGACTTTTATTTTCACACAGCAAAGAGAAGTTTGCTGTTTTTAATAAGACCTTTTTTGTCCACAATGATCTGTATTTTCAGGTATCTCTGCTTTGTTGCCTGACAGAATACTTCTGATGTGGCACAAGTTCTGCCTCTGAGGGGTTGCTTTACAGGTACTAGTTTATTCATGGGGAGTGAATCTATCCCTGGAGTGTTTGTCTTCTGTGTTGAAAGAACAGTTATGGGTTTTGTTTGTTTGTAAATAACCTCAGTATGGTTTCAAAATGAATGTGAACTTGATAACTGTGTTTGTCAAACATGTAGGAAAAACTTGTGTCATCAAGAATCAGAAGCCTGAAATGGTGAGTATGAGACACAGGAACACTGTGTAGCTCTCAAAAAGCAGCCATTTGCATAAAAAAAGCACACATTTGACAATGCACAGTAAGAGGCAAAGTTTTGAGCATCAATTATTTCCCTTCTTATGGCAGTGCAAAGCATCTCACTCCTCCTGCATGAGAATTCTGTGGAACTTCACGTGCTTTGGCTTGCCTTGTGTTATAGCTGTGCCTTTGCCTCCCCTGACAAGGTGTGCTCATGGGAAAAGCATTTCCTCCTGAGATCCTGAATTCCTTCTGTACTTATCCCCATCTTTTCTCCAGGGAAAATATACAGATCACACTGATGCTGATGCACAGGAAAGGCACTTTGAAGACTTGTCATTGAACAAATGACTGCATTAAAAATAAGACATGATCAAGAGCAATGATGTTATTCTGAGAGAATGAAACTTAAATGGGAACTTCAGGATGCCATTTGCACATCCACCTAAAAATTGACCTACAGGAAATCCTACATTACCAAAATGAGCAAATGACACAAAAGTAACGAATCCTTAGTTGAGACAATAGCCATAGTAAATAGCTGAAAACCAACACTAGATTAAACAAATTCTCACACAATTTGAAAGTACAATAAAGAATGATTTCACTGAAATGAAAATATATTTGAAAACTACTTGGCTACAGGAAGCCAGTTTACGTGAATGACATTTATTTACTGGAAGGACTCAGCTACTGACAGAAATGAGAACATTTAATAATGTCCTTAAGGGACTTTATTTCTTCCTGAGATTATCATGACACCAGAGTCAGGCATTGGGATTCTAGAAATTTCATAAGAAGTACCGTGTTATGATAAGTTTTGGTGTCCTGGGATGTATATATTATATCAAAAGAACTAGATTCCCAAAGAATGCTATATAACTATGTTTGGGTATGACATAGGCAAGGCTGCAGCGACACTTCCTTTACTATTGTGCCATGGGGCCTAGACAATGGACTGTAATGCATTTATTTTGCCATGCCTATTCAGAGAGCACGGCATCAAACCTCCAGAGAAACCAGTACTGCCCTTGCCCAAATCCATAGAGAATAATTGCACTTTCTACTGTAACGAAATTTAATTTTGCTTTTAAAACTCTTTACAGAAAAATGGTGGCCAGCAAGAAGAAATTACAGAATGTCACTATAGCTTCTTGAAGTGTGGATTTATAAATAGGGGCTGTGAAAGACTCAGACATGTAAATCTCTAGAGTACAGAAGTGTAGGAGGGATAGAGCAATGAGGGGTTTGCAGAGCATTTCTTTTTAATTATTTTTAAAGTGGTAAATCCACTTTAAAAGAAGCTGTCTCTCAGACAAAACAGAAGATGGGCATCATCGTTGCCCAGAAGTTTCTGACATCTCTAATTTCTTTAGTCCCAGGGCTTTCTAGAGAGATGTGAAGTCTGGGTTGCTGCAGGAATCTACAGCATTCTAGGCCAGTCCTTTAGCAGCACCCAAGAGTGTTTTATTAAACTAGCATCTGACAAAATTTTCCCAGCACACAAGCAGTGGATTCCCTTCATTTTCCAAGCCCAGTAACTGCTTCTGTGCACTATGCTGCTGTTACCTGGTGATGCTACAAGACTATACCCTTGACAGCTTTTACTTTAAACTTTATTGAGGCTTACATACCTGCATACAGACAGGTTATATTTACTTCTCTAACTGAAACTGGCAGCTCTTGTTGATATAAAACAGAGGCAGAACCACTCTGGGTCAATTCAATTCACTTACTGTTTGAAAAAGACTGTTAGACTTCATTTCACTGTTACAGCATTCTTCTTTTAACCTTCCAAGTTGTCTTTACTTTTTCCCCTCACATTCTTCTCTTTGGAAAACAACTTAATTCAGATTCTCACACTACTGTTAATTAACATTGATTTAATTTTCAGTTAGGTGTACATTTCAAGTAAAGCAGTAGATACATAAATTCCAGGAACGGGGCCAACCAGCATTTATGCCAGACAAATCATATAAACGATACAAATCAATAAATAACCCAGAAAGAAAGTAATTTCAATCATTTAAATAAAAAAGTTATTTTAAAAGTACCATTAAATACATGTCATCAAAATAATATTATGCAGGTTAACTTTACTGGTGTCTTTGTTAAGGAAACTCCCATCAACTAAAAAGAATGGTTATTTCAACATAGGCAAAGGAGAACAGTCATTAAATGAGTGCTAATGAATTTCTCCTTTATTAAAATATTGTCAAACTAGAAACTGTGATCTCAGCTCATTATAGCAGTAATTGTGTTTACTAACTTATTTACTCAGCAATAGCTGAGGTACTCATTGGAATTACTTCAATACACAGCAGAATGGAGTTGAATGGCAGCAAAGAGGACAGTGAAGAGCTCGCAGATTTAATTTGCTAACTACATCCAAACTATTCAAAGATAAAAAGCTGATTTCATCAATTTATTATGGTTTACAGATGCAAATACAACATGGCTCAAGACCTCTGCCCTCAGCCATTCTCTGTTCTGTGGCAGTGAGCACTTCTCACCCTGGTTTGTGTTCTTTACTGCCCAGGCAGCAATGGCAATACCCAGGTATCCACACAGCTTGAGTACTAATTCCTCCATCCTCTACTATCATTCTTGAGGTCAGACATTAACCAATAAGGTCATCATTCTGCAGAAGGAAAAGATTGCTGAATCAGTAGTGAAAGTTTTGGGAGATTGTTCAGACTGCAAAAAAGATGAAGAAGGCAACTCTCAGTACTCTATTTTAGGAATTGTGGATATTTTGAGAATTACTGCTCATTGTGTACTAAGCATCAGCAGCGCACCTGGCCCTGGAAGTAAGTGCAGCATTGTGTCATTAGTGGACACAGAATAGAAGAGTGGATTCAAATCACAACAGTGAGGTTTGATCCCAATGAGGCAGGAAGCCTTTATTTCAGGGTTTGCAACCTCTTTTATAAGGTGTTCTCATACAGGTGATATGATTGGCTAAAAGAACAACCTCTCTGGTCCCATTGGTGGAACAGGAGAAAAGCACATTCAGAACGTGTGTGTGACATTGTTTTCAGAACCAAAACCGATTTACAAAAAATAAAGTTTCCCAAAAGACTTTTCCTTGGGAACAAGCCAGCCACTGACAGGTTGAAAACTCTCTTAGGTTGAGAAAATCATGTCCACAGCACTGTGCAACTGAGTGTAAATAGATACTGCTCTGTGTGTGCCTGCAGAGTCACCAGACCAAACACACAGTGGAGTTCTCAGTACTGCATTGGTGCTGAGACCTGTGTGCTAAGCAACAGAGTGAACAAAAACCATATCATTTGTCCTATGAGTCCTCTCCTAAAAATGAACAGCAAAATTGATGTCCATGAGTATTCTGTTTTCAAATAGAGCAAATAGTGGCTTATTCAGCATCTGAAAGTGCACTGTAACTGAAATCCTACAGTCATCTACAGGTCCTTAAAATTAGTATTGCATATAAAAGGTTACTTTTGCACTAAAGAGCATTTTATAAGCTATTTATACAAAATTGTCATAAAACAGACCTAATACAGCCAATTCTATGGTCAACTCTTCCTGGGATCCCTTCTGGGTGAAAATGTTGCCAATTTCATCTACAAATATACAACTGTAATTCACTAGAAGTCTCTAGATTAAATTCCTTATGGAGTTAAGGCTAGTATTTTCCAAATAAGAAAATTTAGCACAGGTCATCACCTAATTCAGGAAGAACCTTTAATACCCACTAGAGCATCAGGAACAGAAAGCAACAATATCTTTGAAAAGCTGCTCTGTACTTCCAATTATTGTTTTATATTTGTAGCACTAGTAGATGATGAAGACATGTATTATTGATGAAGTGTGGGCAATTTTTCTGAGCTCAGTTTTTTAGCTGTCTTTGAATTCCAGCTTTCTTAAGAGTGCCAGCATGGAATCCACTGTGAGATGGGGATGAAGACTTGAACAATATTTCAAAAACAAGTACATGCTTGAGGGTGCTTCCCTTGTACTGTGCATTAGCTGGAAATTTTTTAATAAAATTCCTTTTGACCTACATGTTATTATTGAGGATCACAATTTCTGCAAGCAGATTGTCAAAAATGCAAAATGCGAGTTCTTTGCGGTAATCTTTTATGGTGTCTTTATAAAAATATAATTAGCTAAAAGAACAAGTTAGAAATCATGTTAATATTAATTGTAGCAGATGGAATTTTGAGGGGAAACAAAAAGGCTAATTTAAATTTCTTACTTAAAAATAGAACTGTACCAGCTGCAAGTTATTCCCAGCCAACTTGTATTCACTGAAAGTGAAAAAAAGACTGTCATGCTCATGGGCAGCCAACATCCTTGCTCACAAATCTAGAGGCAGCAGTAAAGGACTTCTGAACTTGTGATGCATTGCACACCAACCCTTCTCCTAGAACATGATGGTTGTGTTAAACTGTGTCAAATTTTAAAGAGATTTATTCTGAGGATAAGAATTTATAGCACTTGTCACCATAGGTGATATTGCCAAAGCTGCGCAGAGTATCAGCAATTAGCGTACTCTGTAGTCATATCTCTGAGCAGAAAATGTGCTTGTTACCCAATACAGGTCTGCTTGGTATAAATAATTCTAGCAGTTTTAAGTGCTGATTTACTTTAGAAACATGGAGCCTGATCTGGCTTCAAATTTTTCAGACTTCTGAGGGATTTGTAAGTGCTTTTTGGTTCCTTTGGCTAGCTGCTTTTACGAGATCGTTGTATTCTCATTTTGGGGGGAAAATCCTCTTTTGCCTTTTAAATTTCTAGATGTACACATATGAGCAAGATCTGCCTTATCAGAGACAAGCCTTTCCTACTGAAGGTTCATTTTAGTTCATTTCAGAGTGATTCCTGGTATCCATTCAAACTCAGTTACTTCCTCTGAAGTTTGTCTAAGCCTATGCTATTCAGGAGTTTGTTTTGACATTTCTCCCACTAAATTACAGGGTGTCTCACCTCTCTGAAGACACAAATGCCATTTTAGCAGATCAGGTGCCACCTTTGGTAGCTGACTAGCCCACTAATTTGACTCAATGTCATTTAACTTCTCTCACATGGTGACTCAGTTCATGCATTTCAGTGTAATGCATCTCTAGTGAAAGAATCTTATATTGTGCATCTGCTCATAAATTGATTAAAAATGCTTCAAAGAGACTCATTCAATGGATTAATGCATGCAGGTCATTACTGACTGTTAACTGAGATCTGAACTGGTGGAAATTAATTGCTTCAGGATTAAATTAGCTTGTGCTAAGGGATTCTCACAACTTTTGAAGGAAAATTCAAGAGCAGCACCATCTCCACATCTCTAAAGACTGCTTTGAACTTCTCTACTCTTTTTAGAAGGCCTTGTAGACAAAATATGTTCCTACTCTAAATCTTGTTGCATAAACTGGCGTTGGGCATTTCCAAAGACTGCAACTTATCCTTTCTTATCAGTTTCAGGTTTTATTTGTAGGTGATCTGCATTCAATGTTGCTTGGATATGCTGCCAAGAGAGATTGAAATGTAAATTTCTCAGTTTACCTGACTATATATATGATTCAACTAAGTAGGGAGTCTTTACTCCAGTAAAATTGCAGTACCAGCAATTTTATTGTTCCTAAGAACTCTCATTTGAGTGCTGCTCATGGGATTTCAAGAGTTAAGCACTGTTTTCTGTGTATGTTATAGAATTCCTTGCAATCTCACCTTGCAGCCTTAAAATCCAACTGTACTTTATTATCAACTATTTAACATTTATTATCTAGGGTTATTTGAAACCTGCTTTCTAAATAAAAAGATGGTTAAAGAGGTGGCAAGATCAACACAGGTGTAATAGCACTATATTCTCATGTCTCAGCCTCAGCTGATATAATATATACCAGTTTTATAGTGCTTTTTATCTATACTTAGCAGCTTTACACTGGTTGAAACAGAGTTAAGTAATTCAATAAATATCTGGTTATGTCCAAAATAACTGTTGGGAGGTGTGAGGGGAGAGAAGAAATTAAAAAGAAATAAAAACAAAAATAAAAATTTTATATACCTATATATATATATAACATCTATTGGGGTGCTAGGCGCTTTTTTGGGGGTTTTTGCCCGGTCTCTGGCTTCTCAGCGTCTGCGGCTAAGCCGAGTCCACGTGACTCAGGCAAGTCTGGGCATGCCACGGTCGGAGCAGGAGCGAGAAGCGCAAAGCGTCCCCCAGCAAGTTAAAAAGCCAGCTCGTTTACCTTCTGAGGGTTTCTCTTTGCAGATCCCGGACTTAGGTTTCGGTCCCGATTTTATTAAGTCCCATTCGCGACCTCGATGTTCATTCTCAGAAACCCCGGTTGAAAGAGACTGTCTCTCCGCCCACCATCTCTCTTTTATCCCTCGGGCGGAGCAAGGGGAAGGGAATAGTTAGTTTACCAATCGAAGGAGAGGGGGCGTGGGGCAAGCCAGATTGACATTCGTGTAACACAATCCCTTGCTGTTCTCCCTGGAACTCTCGAGGGTTAGCCAGAAACCCTGCGAGACTTGGGGACATCCAAAACAAGTGGAACACACCGCTACAACATCTATGTATATATGTGTGCATAAGTACACATATTTAAAATACTCTGCTGTGTA
Organism: Anthoscopus minutus; assembly: GCA_013399455.1. Taxonomy (NCBI): domain Eukaryota; kingdom Metazoa; phylum Chordata; class Aves; order Passeriformes; family Paridae; genus Anthoscopus; species Anthoscopus minutus. The sequence goes on from VWYI01034344.1 coordinate 52,303, forward strand.
TTTCCTTTAAAAGTTTAAGTTTATTGACTTTAAAGGCTTTATTATTTCAAGACGAGATCAGAATAACTTAGAACTCCTTACATTTTGAAGTAAAACAAAATCTGACTTCAAAATGGCACATGGCAAATTCAGGCTGACACTAATCACTATGGACAGGCAGATTTACAATCATATTTATTTAGCTTTACAATCATACCCTTACTACAACATCAGAAGATGAACTAAGAAAAGTCTTACTGCAAAACCCAGAAGAGCATAAATGTTCTGACAATAAAGCCCTTTTTAACACAGAAAATATAAACAGTGTTTCCCTAATCCTTGTCAAGGAAAAAATAATGGCAAGCATTTAGAGTGAACATAATATTTGCATAACTTCATTAAACTGGCAGATACTTTTTCTAAAATTCCATTTAGCTATCTTTCATTTGAGGTGAAATACATTAAGCACTTGTGGAAAAGGGTTTAGCCACTAAATCTAAAAACTAGGTTAAAAATGCAGAGTACCCACTTGTAGCACATGGTAGGGGTGTGCAGCAGCTTGAATGTGAGCCCTGAATCCTTAAATGACCATCAGGAGGATATAGTTTTGAAACTATAACAAGAATTGTTTATGCATTTTTTTCTCTCTCCCCATATACATATAAATATATATTTCTCATGCATATACATACATGAACATACACACACACATATATATATGTCTGTTAAAAATTTGTATCTTTTCCCATAAGATAGGGAAAGAAGTCATAATCCTCAACCTCAATTTACTATTTACATCTTTACTGACTGCAGCAACTTAATCCTTCTGAGTGCAGGGAGATCAGCTGCACTGGCTGCACTGCCATAAGGCTACCACTGAGAGTCCTGGAAGTTTTGGAGAAAGAATGGATTGAAGGCAAAACCAGTTCTCCTTATGGTTTATGGGGGGGGTTGATTGGTTTTGTTTTTTCTTTTGCTATCACTTTTTTGGTTTTGGTTTGGTTTTGTTTTTTCTTTTGGTTTTGGTTTGGTTTTTTCTTTTGGTTTTGGTTTGGTTTTGTTTCTTCTTTTGCTATTTTTTGCAAAGTCTTTTGCTAAAACTTTGTAATAACACCATCACTTCGCAGTCTGCTGGGTCTTGCCTTTAATGCTGCTCAGCACAGGCATTCTTGCAGTCATAACAGGTTTGATGATGTGAGACCTTTCATAAGCTTTATTTAGAGATTTTTTGTTCTTATTACCCTTAAATAACAGCTCTTCAATGGCCAGAATGTTTTGGTTAGTAGAAATTTATTATCACAATTATGGATTGATTGATTTTCCATTTCACTTTTTACTCCTGATGTGCTTATCTTGCTCCTAATCAGGGAAATTTAGCTGGCTAGGGATATCTTCTGGACAATAAACTGATTTCTCACAAGACAAACAAACCACAACAGAATTAATTTAACATTTCATTAGAGCTTTAGCTCTTTTCACCTGTTAGAAAAGTCTATCTGGGTTATTTAAAAAGTGAAACAGAGATGTACAATCATGTCTACAACAAAACCTCTGTTACTGAAGAGTGCAAGTCACCTCCCATCACCAGCTTCTAAAATTTCAGCATCTGGCAAAACTTATCAATGCTTTTTTTCTTCTCTAAAAAGAAATCGAGTACTTACAGAGTGTGGTTGCACATCTGTTATGGAAGACATTTAAAACAGCTGGGATTAGTAGCACACAAAAAGCACCATTTTGCTCCACTATCCAGGAAAATCCTGATTCCTGGATGAGCCATGTACTTCTAAAAATCAAAGTAAACAATAAGATTCTCATCTACTTTCTCATTATGGCTAAATTAACATCACAGCATAATCTTAAAATCAATGAGATATAACTCTCATTGACATCTATAAACATATATGCTAATAGTGAATATAGACAATTTGACATTCAAAGGCCTTGAAGACAATTTTTAATCCATTTAATCTGGTTATGAAAAAGGTGTGCTATAATTTATTTTGCTTAGTTTGGCCAGTATTTAAATTATTTTAAGGAATTTTTCATGGAATCCTGCAACTATTGTGATGGCTTTAATGCCTTTGCCTTAAACTTTAATTGGCAATGGACAGAGCCAATCCACAGTATTATTTAAGAAGTAGTTTTCTGCATAGCTCAAGAAGAGAATATCATAAAATAAAAAAATTCAGTGGTGAATGCACTGAGCAGTAGTGCCTAATTTGAGAAGAAGGTGGGAAAAGCAAAATCTAATTATGACATGATAAATGTAATTATAAAAAATACTCTAAACAAGTGTGACATGTTGTAGACATATTAGCAAACAAACTTAAGGTGAGGAAAATAAAACAGTTCTATAGAACTTTGCATAAAACTTGCTATCACCAGATATCATTGAGACAAGTGGTTTCGGAGAGGTCAAAGGAAAGATGAAACTCTGCAGTCAAGCATTTCCTAGAGAATACAGAGCTATTAAACACTTCTGGGGCTAGGTCATGACATAACTTTTGCCTCAGGTCAGGAAGTGTTATTGGTCTCATACAATAATCCTGTGCAGTTCAAGACTTTATAAAGGCTTCACTTTTTTTTTTTTAGAGGGATGCATTTCCCACTTCCAGACACCAGGATGCTTGAATGCATTGAGCATTGCTCTAAAGTAATGCAATTGTGTCTATAGCACAACAATGAGATCTGCTATTATGGCACTTCCTCAGTCACGGGGAGATCATGCATTACAGGCATTTATAGCTCCTGAACATACTTAGCACCTTGCTGACTAATCTTATCAGTATTTTCACCTTGCAGTGTGTATATTATATTTTAATCAGCAGCACCTTATGGGGGTTTTTCTTTATCCTTTTAGTCTCGGCTTCTATTTAATTTTCCAAAGTCTTGAATTCTTCGAAGTTGCTTTGTTTTCTTTCTAGAAACTGTAGAAATCTGACCCTGGGGCAGATGCATTTTCTCAGCATTGCCTTTAAGTGCCATAGCAGCTAACATCTGTCCTAACTCATTGGATTATAAAATGATGAGATCTTAGGAGACATATGACAAGTTAAAATGGATGCCACAAGGTAATTGCCACAAGTTTATAAAATGCACAATGCTTTTCAAGAATGGCTATCCCTTACCTGCCCTGTTTCCTAAACAAGTAACCAACTGCATCAACGAGTTCCTGATCTTTTAAAAATAACCTTTGTTCTTATTGCTTGTCCCTGCAAGATACCTGCCTTGTGCCCAAAATAGTGAGACCATTGATAGACAGTGTTTGGAAATGGCACTAGAACATTGTACTTTGAATGTTGCCCTCTAAAGTCCTCCTAGGAGGTGCAAATTGGAAGAACAAGTAAAATTAGCCAAAATTTAAAGATTGCTTTTCTATAATGAATCTTGTTAAAATCTGTTACTCCAGCTATCTCTTGATCTCTTAAGGGTTTTGATTATATGGAAATACACCAATTTTATTCCAGTATATCTGCAAGGAGCTACAATGTCTAAAATATGCTGAAAGATAAATGCTCTCATAAATACTGTTAAAAAAGACATTTGTACAGGCACTGCTTCTGCATAGTCACACCTTTGCTACTTGAACAACAGAGAAGCAATCAAATACCATGCAGAAATGGAATTCACACTGGCAAGCCAAGTACTACCCCAATACAGTAATAAGAATGTTATCTTTGTTTGATTTGTTGCACATGATTCAAACATATTTCAAAAATTTTTAAAACTGGAATTTAAAAGCATCTATTACTACTAGCATTTAGTTTTCAAATTTTACATGAAATGGCTCAAGATTAAGTAGGGAGAGTTAAGACTGAAATAGTAGGAGCTCCTAACATGCTAAAAGTAAACATTTCCTAAAAATTCCTAAGTTAATGTCAAAGGAATCCTTTAGAAAGTGGTAAAATGCTATTTAAATACTGAATTTGATAGTTGAATTTGTTGTTATTAGTGAAAATCACACATTGATAAAAATTGATATGACACTGAAAACCTACAGAAAAACACACATACCTCTCCTTTGACCTTCTGTGTTACCCAAAATATGGGAATTCAGTGAAGCCAGCACCTATGAAGATACTGAGATGTTGCATTTGAAGACCAGCTGAGAAGGACAGAATGTCCTCCCAACCCCTCTGCATTTGTGTCTCCTCATCACTCACACTGCACTGGGAGATCCATCTTGCCTTCCACTGAGAGGCTTTGGAGACAGAGGATGAAGATTTTCCTGTACCTTTTGGAAATTTTTAGCCAGCAAGCACTCCTTGATGAGGTGACTCACAGGAAGCACACAATGTCTGTAATGATCATTACTCTCAAATGCCTCTTGTAGGTGCAGCCCCCACACTCCAAGTCCCTAGGAGGCCTCAGGTGGTGTCTGGTTTTGTGTCTAACAAGAACTCTAAATCAGACTCTATGGACATTAAAAATGTTAGAAAATAAAATACTGATAAAAGGAGAGTTGGATCTGTTTCTCACAATTGAACTGCTGGATGCCATATTCTAACAAATGCAGCTGGATTTACTTTAGAGTCTTTTCCTTGAGAGTGTTTTATTAAAATAAATAAAGAGCATGTATTTTACAGAATATTATATATGCAGTATTGTGAATTTCTGTGAGATTTTCTCAGCCTCTCTCAAGCACACAGCATTTGAGTTTACAGAGGAGGAAAGGAAGTTAATTTAGTTGTACATTTTGAAGGTCATGTTGCTGGATCACTTGTATAATTTATTGTAGCCTGCATTGTATTGGATTTCTTTTTCACAGCTGTATCCTTAGAAATTCTACAAAATACTGCTCAAAGAGAAATCCTTTCAACATGGGAAAACATCTGACTTACCACAGCAGCTCAAAATAGCAATATTGTGACATGTTATGTCATCAGTCAGTTGGTGAATATCATCAATAGCTACCACACACACTAAATAAATTCTACAGGCAATACAAATAACTGCGCACACAACTGTGTGAGATTCAATCAAGTCTTTGGGTTTGCCATTTGTGAGACCACATTCCTGTGGATTTCGTTTGTTCCTTGGCAATGTAAGGACAGGAAACTTTGTTTTGCTCATGACAGCTGATTACCTCATTTTATACTTTCTATAAATTCCCAGGTCTTAAGCAAAACCAATTCCTTTTGACCAGTCATGGATTTTACTACTTTTGCCTCAGAGACCCTTCAAATCACCTCCATCCTACTTGCTGTGGTCTTCAAATGGCCTACACTGAACTGAAACTTGGCTTGAAAGCATCACTTGCATTTCATCTTTGTTACAGCCCCAACTTTTAAGCCCAGTTTCTCAGTTGCTAAAATGTTTTACTGGGCTGTTCTTTGGGTCAGTGGCACTATCTGAATAATGGTACTTTCCATGAACCATGGACACTTGTAACTTAACAATGATAACACTGTGAAACTCAATTTCCAAGGAGAAAATCGAATCCATGACAGATGGAACTTTGTATCAGACCTTCAAGGCAAGAACAGGACCAGCAAAACCAGCTACTTTAGCCCCTTTCTATGGCCATTGGCAAAACTTACATAAAGTCTGCCACCTATTGCCTGAAGGTCTATATTCATGTTTCAAGCCTAGTTGCAAATTTGAATATATTCATCCTACCCCTTCACAAGCAGCTCTAAAGCTGACAATTCCTGTTTTATGCTTCAATTCCTTGACAATATCTCAGTTGTGAGAAAAGAGAAAAAGCTGCTGCTTTGATAAATCAATATATTGTTTATTCCTTTTCTAAGCATTAATAGAGATTCAACTTCTTTTAAAGTTTATAAGAAAAAGGGGAAAACATAGCAATTATGAGACAAGATATATTATTTCCCCTTCTCATTGCCTACAGATAAACAGCAAGACATTAATATTGACAGATGTGTGATAAGGTATTAATCATCCTAGGCCACTTTCAATCACTTCTATTCTATTCTATTCTATTCTATTCTATTCTATTCTATTCTATTCTATTCTATTCTATTCTATTCTATTCTATTCTTCTGATCCAAAAGGTATAGTAAGAGTGTTTTCCTTTTTTAACTTTTTTGCTCTCACTTCTACAGCATGTTAATTGATAGTATGGCCAAAAGCTTGCAAGAATTAAGCAAAGAGACTAACTTAGCCCAGAAACATCGGTGATTTTTCATCTTTCTGTCTTTCTCTGCAGAAAGTAATGAATTAGATGGCTAAAACATTTTTTCTCCTTCTGATCTTTTAACTGGATTATCAATGTCCTCCTTTGATTTTCTCAATGGCTTATTTTAGGAGGAAGGGATAATATGAATTCTAAGGCTGCTGTCTCCTTTGAAACAGAATTTTAAAATCTGTGATACAAGAGGGGAAAGGATTCCATTGAAAAAAGTGGCCAGCCTTGGTCTCAAGGGTTGGTCTCAAGCAGAATAATCAGTTGTGGACATTTGGAGTTCAACTGATGAAACAACCAGTCAGAAGATGCTGATTTGGATAGAAAGACACTGGAAATTATTTTAATATCTGAAGAATAAAATATAAGAGGCAGACAGGGGATAGCAATGAGAAAGAGGAGAAAACACAAATATCATGAAAATGGGCAAAAATAAACTGAAACACTTTCCAGCATTTATCTCTATTGAGTATCTGTACTTAGCTCATACACAAGGCTGCATCCCATTGTCAAAAACTGGTTAGCTCAGCTATATTTGGCATGCATCATGTCAGGCAGGAATTTTAAATTTATTATGACAAGATTTTCCTCTGTTCTAAGCAAGGTGAAGCCACTCTGACATTACAAAACCCATTGTGAGTAGACATAACATGGTAGAGGATTAATTTTGTTTGTCCCTGTTGGTTGGCAAAAAATAGCACAGTTCTGCAATATTGTAAATATGAGATCAAAATTGTGCCAGTTAAAGCAAATACTTCAAATGCAAGCTCAGAAAACCTCAAATATCTAGCTATTAAAATATAGAGAGTATTTATAATACATAAAGCCTTACTAAAGAATATGAGGGAAGCTTAAAGATATGCAGGTTTTCAGCTCAGTTGTTCATGCTGTCACACTGAAATGGCAAATAACAGTTTGGATAACACCTGCAAAATAACCCTCTATTACATCTCTCTATGAAACATGTTTTCTTATTGAGTATATTGAAATAAGTTACTGTGGAAACATGCACTTTTCATTTAATAATCTAACTTTATTATGGAAATAAGGTTTATGTAAAAAAGGAGAAGGAGAATAAGAAAACACAAGGTATTTCATCTTTGACCCACCTGATTAACACCAGCACAGATCTACAGATAGCCTGCACTAGTGTCACACCACAGAAAGGAATTAATTTTTAATGTTAGTTTAATATTTATCTGTAAAAGAAATACTGCTAAGCAAAATTTTGCCTTAAATACTTCATATAGATCTTGAACTCAGTTCTGAAACATACATCACAACCCTCATTTTGACACATTAAGAAGCCGGCAAGTTTTTTAATTGTTAAATTTCATGTTGGACTGCCTGCTTTTGAACAATGGAAATTTTAAATGGAAGTAACTTGGGATCTAATATCTTGCATGTGGACTGGAGTCTTCAGCATCTTTTAACTCTAAGTGTTCCAACACCGAGAAAATCATGGTTCAAAAATTGAGGATTATTAGTACCATAAGCCTGCATAAACTTAGGAGAAAAAATTACCTACACATGGATAAGATTTAGCGCACTGTTTAACATCTCTTGCCTTCTGGCTCTCTAGGAGTTTAGAACATATACACTTTAGTCAGAACATTTGCACTATAGATCTTTGTTATATATCTCTGAAGAATACTGAGGATTAGTTTATTTTCAATACAATCTTGTTGCAAGCTTACAGAGCACATAGTAAAGATCAGAAAAATGTCACAGATCACAAGTACCCACAGACCCCCAAATAAAATCAAGATTCAAAATAAAAAAGCATTGTCTTTAAATTACATAGATGAGATTTCAAAAATATCTCAGAGACTAAATTTAACATTTTCAAGTGAATTATCCACCTTCTGAAATTTTCAACTATGCTATTATACAGAGATTTTGACATACACACAATTTGATAATTATTACTCTACTTAATGTCTTTATAGAGTCACTTGGGAGCTGTGGCCCCAGGGAAAGCAAGCAAAATTGAGGTTCTAAGCATGTGAACTAGAAATTCATTGTGCTCATTTTAACATGTTCTCATGCTTTCTTTCATTTTATATGGAAATAGAAAGCAAATCTGGATCCATCAGTATGTGAAAACATCTAATCAGCTCCCTTCACACTAATTAATCATTGCTCCTGCAGCTAAGCATATGTTCAGTCCAGATTAGGGCCCTCATATCAATCCCCCCAAAAATGTAAGGATTCTTTCTATAGTGGCAGTATAGGCACTTTGCATTCAGTTTTAATTATTATTGAACATCTGTTTCCTCAAACACCTATACATTGTTTTTGAAATTATTACTATATTTTGGTTTGTGCTTGTTCAGAGTCATCTGCACAGCTTCTGTACATATGATGATGTTTCATTTACAGCAAGCAATGTAAAACTATTTCTGGATTTAAACGTTGTTGCAAGATTTTCACAGTCTCACAACAAGGAGAAACGTTAAAAGTGCATGATTGTCTACCAGAAAATGGATTAAGAACTCTTGCATTAATCTGTAATATCAAGGCAGAATTCAGAAAAGGGGGTTCACTTTTTGTTCATTTGAATAACCAATTTCAGGCTCCATTTACATTCAGAAGATGGTCAGTATCTTCTTGAGCTGAAATGCAGAAAGCTGGAATGACACAAGATGATTATTTTCTCTTTCTTCATCATCGTAACAGATTGTTAGCTATTGTCACTAGCAATTTCTTTACAATCAAGTTCTGCTTTGATTTAGGGGCTTGAAAATATTGCAGTCATCCTAAAAATTGTTCTGAAAGCTGCCAAATATCACTTCTTTCTAAGTTTAGAATAGTGCCTGGTACAATCAAAAGAAAAACCATTTCAAACCTCATGAAAATTGGTCTGTTAGGAGCAGGGCATGCTTTTCTGCACATGCAGACTGTTGACTCTGAGAGAATTACAGAGGAGATCATATCTCAATACCTCAATACCTCAAGATCAAACGTGCTTCTGGAACCTGAATATGGAACACAGGGAGGAAACTCAGTCCAGGCACCATGTATCAATTATAGCTAGGAGGCCCCCAGAGAACCACATTACCTCCCATTAATTATGAAGTATTAGCCCTAATCTCCTGTAGTGTGAGAATATTGTTATACACTGCTAATAGGCCCTAAAGGAGTGGTTCATTCTTTGCTCCTCCATTGTTTGGAGTTTCCAAGCCAAAACACTGTAAAGCTACAGAATCTCACCTCATCCAATGCTGCTTCCTGTCTGAAAAGAATCCCAGTTAAACCACAGATGGTGTTTCTTTAAGAGACCTGAAGAAGAAGCTTTGCAGAGAAAATAAACACACAGCAATAAACCATAGAGCCATGTTATTTATCCTCAGATGCTATCAGCTTCTACTGAAATGATTGATTCATGCTGAAGATGTAATTCCATTTCTTTGCTAAATGGATTCATAATACTTTTTAAAATTTCAGCTGATAGTACTTTGGCTTTTTCTAATATCTTTCTTTTTTTTCCCTTTTTTCTTTTTTTTAAACTAATTCTTAGCTGCTGGTTTTTGTTTTGTTTAATGAAAAACTGTGACTAGGGGCCAAATTCAAAAAAAAGGAACTGACTTTGGAGTTTAAAGGAAAACCCACTAAAAACAGCAAATCTCAAAAGCCCCAAATATTTTTTAAAATTGGTAGCATGAAACTTGCCTTTAGTGGATTAATCTCCAGAAATAAAAATTAAGTGAACAGATATAATCACTTCTTCACAAGCTTTTTCACCCACAGGTATCAAGAGAGACCCACTGAAAAAACCCACATTCCTCATTTGATTGATTTCTGCTCAAAAACTGTTTTAATATAGAATGGCAGAGAAATGGAGGGGAGAAAATTCTCAGTCAATCGAACAGAGGTCATGGATGAATGCATGCCAATAATTTAATACATAATGCAAATAGTAAATAAAGAAGCACAGCTCAGAGAACACGAAGGCTTTCTACTTGCAGCCAAGTGCAGTCAAATGTCACCTGCTTTCGTGCAGAACAGCTGAGGAACTGTGGAGGAAAGTATTTTGCAAAATGATTGCTGTTTATACTGATGAAAATTGGAAACCATTAGCTGTTGCTTTCTAGCTTCCACATGCAGTCACCAACAAATAAGAAGCAGATTGACAGCCAACATTTGTTAAAAATACCAGTGAATGAGATATTGCTCTAAGAAAAGAGATGACCCCACAGACCACAGCCAGCCAGACCAGCTGGATTCCTCTGAGTTCCACACAGTGAGTACTACTGCACATTCAGTGTCACAGGGGGAGCAAGGGAAATAAGGGGATTCATGTCTGTGATGTGATTAGACATTGCCAGCCAACAAATACACCAAAAGCCTTGGGATGGAGAGAAGAAAATAAAATACATGGGTATGGTTCCTTAGCATATGCAGTGTACAGTAAGCCACCATTAATAAAGTTGTGTTCTGTGAATAGTGGATAAACAATTTTGATTTTGCCCACATTAATTCAAGAGCATCTTAGCAACAGTAAAATCCACCCGAGACACTGGTTAAGTTTAAACATAGCTTTAAGTAGCTGAGTATTTCTATGGAATGCGATGATCTTATGCAGTTGTGAGGGCTGGTACAGAATCTAGTCTGAGAATGCTACTCTTCAGCATAGTCCAAAGAGAAAGAGGATAAAGTATTTTGGTAAGAAGTTGTTTTCTTTATTAGAATTTTCTAGAAAGAAGCCAGTTCTTCTGTGGGTTAATATTCATATGAGAACTACTATGCACATTCTTCCATTTTTTGAGATAGTATTTTAATTTGATTTTAATGACTGTAAATTGCTCCAAGACATTTGCAGGAGTACTGCTATATACTTTTTGATTACATTATGAATTTTTAGTATGTCACTTTTAGTACAGAGGAAAAAGATTCAGAGATGTGCAGGTACCAGAAAACTGTTTTTTTCAGCAACAAAGTGGCCATAAGGCAGTGCTAATACTCTGTGCAACCCTGACTTGTTCTTCTCCCTCTTATTTGCACAATGGTTTTACATTCTTTTGTGCTTTTCTGTGTCTTGATTTGTGTTTTTCTGTGTCTTAGGTTTACATGCTGGAGCTGCAGAAGAACCTCGTTGTGTTTGAATTATTTTTAAAGAAAATATTTGACTTAGCAGCCTCTGCTCTTGAAAGCAAGAGGTTGCAGTTCTGACATTAACCCAAAAAAGCATAAAACTCTGTCATGAAAGGTACTACACAGAGCCATTGCTCCTCATAGCTGACTACCAACATTGCATAAACTGGACATCTATTTAGCGGTTAAAGCTGTAAGATTACTCTTCTGAGGGCCCACCATAATAAATCTATTCAATGTATGTGAGTTAGCAACTGCATTGGTGTTTTTGCCTGAAGGGAAGGTGGTGGCAGTCTGCTAGGCTCTGTTATACTTGAAGTATTTAATATTGTTTTATGTCACTGTTGGCATATGGCAAAAACAAACAGGCTTTAGAAATTCACTTATTCATACTGCAGCCTAAAACCAGTTTATCAACATCAAGTTAATAATGGAAATGAGGAAATGGCTTTCCCTGTACAGGATTGGTGGAGACTGTGGCAACGTAATTTATTAAAATCTTTACGCCACACCTCTCACAAACTACTTTCCTATCACTATCCAGCCTTTCCTACTACGAGGTAAAAGCAAACGTTGAATGAGTCTCACAGAACAGGTCTCTGCAGCAGGAACGCAGGAATTCAGGTCACCAGCAGAGTTGAACACAGTATCCCATCCACTTTGGTTATCATTTATGACAGATGAGGCTCTAGGTCTTTACACAACCTGTCATCTCATGCTTGTGGCTCTCAGGCTCAGGAATCTAAACATCACACCTGCATGGTCAGTATTGAGAGAGAGACAATCTAAGTAAAAAAATCAAAGAGATTTCTTATATGCTTATGTACGTTCTGTCAATCAAACAAGGAAAAGCCCAGACTAGAGACTTTCAGCAAAGTTGCTTTTTAAAGAATGATACAGATTTTCTAGTATCCAAACATACTACATGTGTATCATTTTCATTAAGTGCCCTGCCGACTTGGGAGTATCATGCTTCACACTGTTTTTCTTGCCTGGTATAGTGCTATAAACTGTTATCTGATTTTAGCTCAGTCAGTCATAGCCTAACATATCTCTCCATCATTGACTCTGCTGATAATTGCCTGGAAGGATGCCAGGGGACAGATTAATATCTGTTCTTAGTATCACCACTCCAAATACAAACAACTTTCTGTATTTCATATGAGACAAGGGAAATTGCTGACAGGTATTTCTTCCTCTTATTTATGCCAAAAATTTTTGTTACTCTGGGAATGTGGTTACTTTTGTTATGAGTCCAGAGGACAATTCCCACAATGTAAAGTTGTGTAGCTCTTCAAAATACCAGTGAAAATTACCACTTTGGTTCAATTGGAAGTGCTACATTAATTACACGTGACCTCATTGTATTGTCTTGTGTTTCAGCCTGTTTTGACATCAGCTAAGTTATCCTTACCTATGAATTTATTAGGATCCTAAGTTTTTCTTAAAATCAGAGAGAAATTATTCACCTTGATACCTATTTGTAGCAGAGTATAAATATATGTATAAAAATAGGCACATGTGTATGTGTCCACACAGGTGCAAGTTCGAGCACAAGAATATATCATTAATTTGATATCTTATAATTTTTATTAGACAAAGCCATTGTCTACTGATAACATTCATGCAGAATTCTGGTTGGTTTATTTCATTTAATGAAAGAATTCACAAGCATCTCTCCACAGAGGTTACTAGGTATGCAGTAGGGTGATGTACAACCCACAGTGTAACTGTGACTGGTTCCTGGGCAAGAACATTCCCATTACAGTCTAACCCAGACTTACAGATATTTTCAGCCTACTCTCAGTAAGTGATCTGATTAATAGCCTTATTTCTCCCCCTCAAAATGGAAAACCATATTTTACATTTTTTGTGGAGGAAAACCTGAGGCATAACGAATTTGAAGGTTTGCCTAAGCTCAGCCCCTATGCAGTGCCTACATCCAAGGCAGAATGGGTTGGAGTTCCTGCCAATTTAGCCACTAATTACCAGAGTAATTAAATAAAACTGGATTCTTGTGAAGCTGAAACTCAAAGGAGTGATATATTATCCTCTTTTTCAAACAGTTCCTGCAGTTTATATTGGCATGCTTCAGTATGAACAGTCCATCTCCCCCACCCAAAAAGGGCTTCCCCCTGAAGAGAATTTTGGTGGTTTATATG
>VWYI01034345.1:0-20388 GCA_013399455.1 Anthoscopus minutus
CTCTATGTGCACATTCCTAAAGGCTTCTGACAATACAATTCTCACACTGTTGTAGTGGTAGGTGATAGGGAATTACTCTAAGCATGTGTCTTTATCCTTGTCCAGTTTTCCCATTTTCTCCAACTTCTATGTCCAGCTACACATTTCCATTCTTCTCCCTCACCTCTTGTCCATCTTGTCTCCTCCCCTGAAAGCACCTCCCCGCTCCCTATTTTTGCTGCCAGCACAGAATAAACAGAAAAGGGTGGATCTGCCACCAATTACAGACCAACTTCCCTGTAGCATCTGTCTGAGCAGAGGTCTCTCCTCAAAGCACAGGAAGCTTTCACCTTGCTGGAGAAAGGGGCACAATGGCAGAAAGTGGTGAGGCACATCCCATCCAACAGCTCATCACAGCAGTCTGGGCTCTCCTGCACAGAGACAGCTGCTGGGCTGCCTAGGATGCAAGGATTCACTGGCTGCTGAACCTGCTGGAGCAAGAGGGGGATCCTGGGATGAGCCATATCCAGCTTGTTACTGCTGAGGTCTAACACTTGTAACTCCACCAGGTGCCATGATGCAGCCAATACAGAAAATCCAGGGCCGATTCAGATCTGCCTGCATGGAGCTCCCCTTCATGGAAGACTGCTCACTGAAGCACAAGAGTGGGGCAACATGTGATCCATATACACCAGGTATATGACTCATATAATCATCTTTTATTTGGGTTTCTTTTTGTTTGTTTGTTCATTTTTTGTTTCTTTTTCTTTAAAAGCAGTGTGTTAATATCAGGCATTTTTCTATGTTTTCAGACTCTGTACTGGTCTTAAAAGGAAATAAGTAATGCTTAATGTACAAAGTAAAATCAGAAAACTAGAAAAATCTGGATAAAAATAAGCAAGTTGCTGTCAGGGGTACAGTACAAATTAGTAATTAGATGTCATCTGAAGTGCAATACCACTGCAGTAAGGATAAGTCAAGGAATAAAATAAAAATACTCTATTTTAAACAAACAGTATATATATATATATATACACACACATATATATTTATATGTATATATTTTACAGATAGTAGACCCAGTTATATCTGTAGAATTGTAAAAACATATTTACAAATGACTTTTTTTAAACATCACATATACATCAGCACCATAGTAAGAAAGAAAAAAGCCCAAATCAACCCAAATCAAATAAAATCTATTCTCTAGTACTTGATCCCAGTATGGAGTATTTGGAGGAAGCCTTACAAAGACAACAGAGACTCCTCTCCACCACATTTATCTTCAAGGCCTGTATTTCCTCAATGCACACTGGCTTGCATTGGCTGCTGTGTGGTGTATGTATGTTTCTAAGTTTCCCTTTCCCACCTCTGTGTTGAGAGGTGAGACCTGATTGCTTTCACCCAAGGAACAGGTGCTGTGCTGTCCCCAGTATTGTCTCCTGCCCAGCAGGGTGGCTGCCTTCTCACCCTGTCACAACTGCCACACAGGTGTGTGCTCCATGCTCACGCTGACACACACAGAGCCATATCACCTGGTCCCTTCAGTGTACTGCTTCTCCCGTTGTTTGCCTATCCTTTCCGACTAAGAGATGCTGACCCACAGGATGAACCAAAAACTTTGGCTGGTGCTACCTTTCACTGAATTAGGGCCCAACCTGGCTCCTACTGAAGCAGCAGGCATGCTAACCCTGCTCATCATCCTCAGGAGGAGCTGGAATTGGCCCTTGTGCTGTATTTTAAAAAGGGGTCAGCTAAAAGAGATGTGATTAAAGCCATTTTAAAAAAATGTAGCAGTCAGGGCAGACTGGATTGATGGCTCACCTTGAGCACATTAAAAATGCAGCTTGTCCTGCTGCATTGTAGCATTTGGAAGAGGTAATTCCCCCCACTAGGCAAGCCCAGCAAGGGAAATTGCTGAAAAGAGAGCTTCAAAGGGGCACTGACATGGCTCCAGACTAATCTGCTCTCCCTCTTTAATGTGATGCATGTCAGTGCTCCACAGGGAAAGGCAGGATGTGAAACTGCCAAGTGCCAAGGCCCTCAGCCTCCATGGAATTCAGGGGCTCAACATTTGGCATCGCAGGGCCCAGGGAGAGCAGCACAAAAGGAGGTGATCAGGAGCTGGGGAATTGGGACTGACACTAGTACACTGCTGCAGATTACGACTCATGGCTCACAGAGGCCAACGCTGGGCTAGAGGGTGCTAAAGCTTTGGACTGTGGGTCATGTTAATATTTTTTATATGCATAACTATATAACCTGACAAACAGCTCTCAGCTGAAAACTCTAAAGAGGTAATAGGTTCCAGAAAACAGCCTCCAACTGCAGTTTGAGAACCCTGCTGTACACACTCAGAATGGCTGGTGAATTCAATGTTGTGTGAGATCCTTCACAGCTTCATGACAGGGCTGCTCAGCACTGGTCTAAACAGTGGAGATAGTGATACATCCCTATTAACTAAAACCTTATTTGGGCAGATCCCATGTTTGTAATATCAATTATTTTATCCACTCATGAATGTTCTTTACAGTAGTCCTTCACTGACTCCTGTTCTTTAAATATTACAGTGAATTTTATTCCAGCAAACCAGAGGGATTAGACCAAACATCTGTTTAAAACTGAACATATATTGAGATGTTATTCCAGACACCCTGAGGTAATACTACTTGCCAAACCTGCACTTTTCAAGAGGGGAGGAGAAAGTCTTCCTGTGTGCTGTATGTTTTCTCATGCCTGTTCTCTACTGTCTGGCCCTTTGTGACTTGCCTGAAAAAAAAGTGCAGCCAGCTCAGCTTGCTTTACACTGAAAGAACAGGAGGGGAAGGGAATGAACTGAGAATATACTGGGGAGGAAGGAAAGGAAGGGACCAGCTGAGGAGCTCTGCTAATGTCTCTTGGTACCTCTCAGCCCTTCAACATCCCAGGCAGCTGGGCCATGCAAAGTGCTTGGGAAGCACTGTTTCAAGTCCCAAGGTGACTAAGCAGTTCATTAAGTTAACACACCACTAGGCTGTCTCCAGTCACATAATCAATCTGCCCACACAACAGATTTATGTTCTTCTATGCTTGTAGTGGGGTTTATCACTCTGCAGTGAAAACAGTGACTCCCTGTGACTGTTTAGGTTTGTCACGAGAGTGTTGCACATTCACTTAGGACAGCCCATAGCCAGCCTTATCGACTTGGCTATTGCTCTCTGAGACCTGCTTGCCTCCGGGGTTAAGGCCTTTTCTGCCCAGGGCCTGTGCAATGGCCCCTGGATATCTGTAGGCTATGCTCCCAGTCTTCCATATCCTTCCCTGGAAGCTGCAATGTGCACAGTCATATAAGGTGGGAGATACTGGGACCACTCCATACCACTGTGCAATGAGGCCTTGTTTTAAGTGGAGAGAGAACAAATTTTTCCAGCCAGACACCATAGCTGGCTTTTACAGTTTCCCCATTCTACCTTACACACACACAGAGTGGGTTCTGCCACGCAACAAAGATTGCTTGGTGACAGTTTTGGGATGCTGATGTTTCATCATTCCCTGAATCTTCCAAAGTTGGCTACAGATCAGCTTGGTTTGCACATTTAAAAACAAAAGAAAACAAAAGAACCCCAAACCAAACCAACACAAACAAAACCCAACAATCCAGGGATGGGGAGAACATCTGACTCCCTCTTTGCTTGTTCAAACGTAACAAAACATAACCTAAACTCCAGACTATATAATCTCATTCACTGGGGATTTCCAAACAACTCATCAAGTTCTTGAATCCACTCATCCCCTGGTCTGCCCTTAATAATGGAGTCTACAAGGTCTGTGCCCTCTGCTAAACTGGAGAAGGATCCCCCTGCTCCTCCATTACTGTAGTTATAAGGTAAGTCCTGAGTGGGATTCCTCTCATAGGCCTGACCTTGTCCACTCTGAGCAAAGGTACCACCTGGCATTTGTTGCGTTGGGGGTTGACTGAAGCTTGACATGGCAGAGACCCCTTGGCTTATTGCTGGCACCACCATCGGCCTGGCCTGGCTGGCTGCCTGTTGCCCAGGTAGTGGTTGCAGTAACTGTATCCCCAGTGCTGGGTTCAGGGCTCTCACTGTCCCACTTGTGCCCACAACTGTCTGACTGAGTCCCTGTAGGAAGTGTGGCTTGGATAGCTGTGGCTGCCCGGATGGAATCGCATATGTGGTACCATCGTTGAAAGGCGCCATTTCACCACTAGTCCTTCCAGGTATGCCTTGCAAGCCTTGCTGCTGCCAGTTTTGTGTTCCTTGAGGAACAGTCCCCGTCAGGTTTTGAAGTCGTGGTCCTTGTGGCCTTGGCAAGACTTGGCCCATAGGTCCTTTCATCTGCTGCTGATGCTGGGAAAGAGCAGAGTTTACCAGCATGTTCTGACCAAAACTGCCAACTATTCCCACTACTTGTCCAGAGGCAGGCTGCTTTGTTCCCTGGGCTTCACTGTGTGTCATGTTCATGCTACTTTGGTTTGGGTGCTGAAACATTTGGTTCATCCCTGTGCTCATGCTGTACATTCCTGGCTGGCTTGAAGAG
Source organism: Anthoscopus minutus (assembly GCA_013399455.1). NCBI lineage: Eukaryota > Metazoa > Chordata > Aves > Passeriformes > Paridae > Anthoscopus > Anthoscopus minutus. Next base: position 4,519 of record VWYI01034345.1, read on the forward strand.
GCATTGCTGTAAGGAGTCATGCCCATATCCAACTGGCCCACAGTGGCAGGTAGTGTGCTTGGGGTCTGGGAAGGACCCATGGCCATCATGCTCACGTTCTGGGCCATCATTCGGGATGTTCTCATGCTCTGGAGTGCTACTTGGCTTCTCACAGCTACCATATCCTGGGGTGAACCTGCACCAAAAAGGGAGGAAGGTAAGAAAAAGCCCACAACCCTTTAAATCTTAATTAACACACTTTTGCATAAGAGACAATCTGTAGGAGAATCCTCAGCATCACTTATCTTTTTCAGCTAGACATAATTCAACTACTAGCAAGCAAACAGGAAAACTTCCATTCCAGCAGCTGAACCTCAGTTTACCATTTGAAGCTCTCTTTTAAATATCTCCATTGTCTTTCAAAAGTAAACCTTGAAAATAGAAATGTCAGTTTCAGAAGGCAAATCAATTTTTTAATAGCTCAGGAGGCATGTATGAATGGATTTTCTATAGCATTGCTATTGATTAATTCTATGGAAAGAAGAAAAATCAGGTTTTTGTGGACAATTAAAGCAGGGAGAGTGTATTAGTGAATCAATACTATAAGCACATTTTACTTCACCTTAGGCCAGTGATGGGAAACTAGAAAATCCTAGCCTTGTTAAATTCCACACTGTGACAGAGAACTTAACCATGCTTGTGTCTTACTTGCAGATGTAAGGGGGAGCTATTGATTTCTGGGAAGACAATATGCTTCTATATTTGCTGTCTTTAAAAAAAGATAATTACCTGGAGCTCAGATTACACCATGGGTTCATTGTGGATTTGAGTCACTACCAAATACAAGTCAGATTTGGGTCACTAACTAAATAGTCAAATTCTTCAGTTTTGAGTCACTGACTAAATACAAATTAGTCACCGACTAAATGCTTCACTCGGCAGGTGAAGCTTAGGAGTGTATGAGGCACACAATTGCTCCAGGCTCAAATATTATTAAATACCAGGTGTAAACATAAAATCATTACAACAGAATCTGTATGTTCTTAAATCAGCCCTTGTTTGATGTCTGTCAGTGGCAGACAACCGCCTTGATTATCCCCAGGGAGTGGAGAACACTGGTTCCCATTATTGATGTTGGCCTGCTTTCCATGAGAAAAGGGTCTGGATAAAGGAAGCAACATTTGTGTACATGTCATTCTATTACATAATGCAGAGGATGGCTACAACTCCATTTTCTGCAGCACCACAAGCTTCAGGTGGGCGTTTTTAGCTCCAGCACACAGCTAAATGGAACATTTTGTAGCATGAAGTGAGATCATCTGGATCTCACCGGAACAGGCCACATGTAGTAGCAGTTTTTACTTTATTCATGCTATCAAACTGCTTTCTTAATGATTGGCACTGGGGTTCCCTTGGTTTTTCTTAACTTAGATCAGCTCCTTCCATGATTAGAAACAGAATTTTTATGATGACTACAGAAAAGGCTTCAGATACAGAAAATGTTAAAATCTTAATGCCTCTAGCTATTTTTAATTGAAAATGACAGTTGAAAAGCTCCAAAGAAGTTACTAACAGCAAGTGGTTCACATACTACTCTTGTTAACTACTGTATTTGGCATAAGTGACAGGAGATCAGAGAAGGAGTAGTTAAAAGAGAAATGCAGCAGATTTCAATGTTTTAGGCCACCTGGTCTCATTTACGCAAAATCCATTGCACTGGATTACATTTATGTGACTAAAAATGAAAAAATGGTGAAGTATTTAAATTCTTTCATTTATGAAAATGAATTCCTTGGTCTGTCAGACTACACTAAACTCTCTTCTCTGTTTATTTTAAAGAATACATACAAATGGCAGTGTTTCAAAGGAGCATGAATGCAGAGAGATTGTATTTGTGCATCTCAGTGGATGCCTGTGCACACACAGTTCTTGATTTTGCAAATTAATTATTGGGGGAAAAAAGTAATTTCATACAGAACTTACGATGCCAAAGCAAAAAATAAAGAGGTGATTAGAAGAAGCCACCCTGATATATACCAGTAGAAGATGTGGCTGCCGGCTCATGTCCTGGGAACCAGAATGGCAATGTGAAATGTCTAGAATTGCGTCCCTTGTTTTCTGTTGCATCTACATGATATTATCATGAATATACAGCACAAGTGTGTGTTCACTTCATGTCTATATAGAAATCATGGTTGGTGAAGACATCCAGCTGACGCTTTGCACCTAAAAAGCTCAGAATTAACTTATTTTCCTAAGCCAAAATGAGTGCACTTACAGTCTTCAGTTATCTGGGAGCACATCAAAATAATACTTGTGCTTTTTTGTGAGATCATTTAAAAAAATCTCTATTTATATCTCAGATATTTCACACCTGACATTTATCAGTCCCCTCTCCAAATAAGCATGACCGCTCTGAAATTCTCTGCTCATTGAATTAGATAAAGTGGGGAATGAAGGAGGAGCAAAATCAAGATACAGTCAGAAATGCTAGCAGGAAAAAATCCTCTTAAGAGTGGAAAAGCAAGCAGTTTTGCTGTTTTCACTGAAGACGGCAGAAAGGAAAATATAAACTTAACTGAATATGCTAACTTGGCCATTACCCTTTGGTGAAATATGTGGTGTATGCAACAGCCTGTATCCTCTTCTGGCACACTGCTTAAACTCTAGTAGTCACAAACTGCGCAAGCTTTCACATTTACTACCTTAAGGGCATTGACTCCAAAACAGGAAAAACAATTTGACTTTTACCTTGGAATTGATTGACCTGTTGCACTGGATATGGGCTTTGCTGTTGATGCAGATGCTGCCGAGGCAAATGTGACTGCTGCTGCATCTGCTGAAAATGAAGGACAGAAAGAAAGCAGAAGAGAAAGAGATGATTAATTAATTTATCAACTGGTGACAAAACTTCAGAACTTGCAATGGTTGTTGTCTGGTGAGGTATTCTGGAGAGACAGGCAGAGTCATCTGGAGAATCCTCCTCAGAGCACTTGGGCTACTCAGCACTCAGACTCTTTTTGGCTCAAAAAGGAACATGCACTGAGGCCAACATCACTGCTCCTTACTTACAGCCATTTCATCCTGACCTCTCCAGCATGAGTTTAACTGTCTTCAGGCAGAAAGGAGAGGGAGGGATGTGAGCTAACTTTGCTTACCCAGGTCTGAGCAACTGAAAAGAGCAATTGTAGCCACAAACACACTTTCCTTCCCTCAGTCCTGCCAAGGTCCAGAGGTTTGTGTTCCTGGTGCAAGACTTTGCTCCATGTGTGCACTTACAGCACTCAGCTGCAAGGATTACTGTATCCTGACTCAAGAACTGCAGCATTGGAACACTCCTGAGCCAAAGAAAGGGATTACTAAGGCACATTTCCTTTTGTGCTTCAGTGAATGATATTTGGGGAGTGGTGAGTGCAAAATGCTCCTTTTATCCAGACCACATTGTTCCTCTCTGGTTGTTTTCTGCAAATACTTGTGAATATTTTAAAACAGAATCAAGGGCTGATTATAAAAACAGAGCTTTCAGATGCTAAGATGTACTCAAATAAGCACTTACTGAAAGGGCATATCTTGGAACATCATCTGCAGCCGTACAAATATTGTGTGCAAAACCAGTGATGTTAAACAAAGGTATGTGAATGGCAGAGATAGAAAAGGAGGAAGTACCAATCCCTGCATTCATAAGTATGTGTTACACACTATCAAAAAGAAAGAGGGACTCTTGTTAGATACAAATTACTCCAAAGCCTGAGGACTGTGACTTTACCACTTTTCATCTCTGAAAAGTGTGTCAGCACACTTGACAGCCTCAGCTTGGTGGCTTTTAAACAGTTTTATGCTTGCCTTCAGCATCCAAGTCACTGAGTGGCTCTTGGCTTAATGCATGTGAATTGGCCCAAACCATGGGATGCATCACTGCATCCTCACTCTAATACACTTGTTCATGCTTGAATCAGTTCAGGCATCTTTATCCTAAGTATTTCTAGGAGCATCCTTCCTGTTCCCTGAGAGTAAATTTTTCTGTTTCTCAGGAGCTACTGAGGAAGGTATTTATTTTGCTTGTTAAGTTATTTGAAGTTAAAAGTTTCTGTATCCTCCTCCCCTCCCTGCCCCGCTTTTCCCCTCGGGACAGCCTGCACACGCCCAGCCCATCCCTGCTGTTCCTGCTGCGCCAAACCAGCACTGGCCCTTTCATATCCCCCGTGACCTCACTGCTCTCCGCTCCCTGGTTTTTGGTATTTTCTCTGTATCCCATCCCTGAGGTGTCAGTCCATGACTAAGCCTTCCCCCTTTTCCTGCTTGTCTCCCTGATACCAGCCCTCTGTTCTCTCGAATTCCATGACATTCGCTGCTCTCCCTATCCCCATCTCTCCGTCCCTTTTGGGAAATCCCCTGATCCCTGATGCCTCATTGGAGGGCTCCTGTGCCTGTTACCCCGTGTCCCAACCAGTCTGTATCCCATTCGATGAAAGTTTGTAATCCCTAAATCAACACATTCTTCCTCACTGGTTCACTGATGGCTCCCCAACCCTGGGTGTTAACCCTTTATAAGATGAAGTTTGGTGTGATTAGGGGCTTTTTTCAGTCCCTGCTCCCTGGAATAAACCCGTGGACTGCAAACTGAGAAGCCTCCCTCTACTTTGTTTGATCTCTGTCGGCTGTGTGCTGTAGAGCTTGCAGCTCTAAGCCGGTATGGGATTCAGCGTGCTATCCCTCGCTGGACTCCTCCTGGCATGGTGCCAGAGAGAGAGACTGAGCTAGTCCGCCTTTTACTCCGGCACTGCGACAAGGAGCAACAAGAGAAGGGGGGGGGAGAGACAATCTGTATTTCTGTGGTTACATGGCATGCATATGTTCTAACACAAATTTAAGCAGATGGTCTAAAGCTGTTTTTTATTAGCAAGAGAGGAGAAGCAAAGCTTAAAGGAACTGTTGACCTACCAGAGCATTATCTAAGTAACACTAGGGGGCTGGAACTTTAAACTTGCGTATGATCTTGTAGGAACTCAACACTCCACTGGCTTTCTCTTGGGCTGCTTTAAAAGTACAGCTGAATTAAGACACACACCACTGTTCAGACTGTGTAGTTTAACATCCATATTGCAAAGCCCAGGAGCTCAGAAAGCCAGGTGGTAGGTAGCTCCTGTGCAGCTCTTCCATACTGCCAGAGGTGGTTTTACTGTTCTCCCACTTCAGTCTCGGGCTCTCCCCTTGCTGCTGTCTCTCCCTTGTATGACCTAATTGCTCCTACTGACACTCAATAAAACAGATTAAGAAATTGGTCTGGTTAAATAGTAACATTTTTCTTTGCCAGGTCTTCTTTTAACCCATGTCCATTCCTTGTTCCAGATCCCTGTGCAGCATTTGCCAATGCAAGACCACAATCAGAGCTAGGGGAGAGGACCTGTGACTGCAACTGCAGCTGTCTGCTTCTGCTGGAGTAAATGCACCATTAGATGCCAGATTAAAAGCTACCTTTTCCAGTGCCAAAAATCCAATATGACTATCAAGCCCACTATTGGAAACGTGGGTAATATTTGCCAAGCTAATGATAGGACTGATACAGTTGCCTTTTCTTTGACAACCATTTCTGAAATACCCTGACAGGACCCACAGAGAGAGAATTCCCAAATCTAGAAGGAAAGGCTAGTGCTGCACTGTCTGTAACGCTCACACTCATCCCAGCATGTAGTGGAGACAGATGGATACTGTACCTGCTCCGCTAAGATCTGCTGCTGCTGCCTCTGCTCTCGGAGCAACTGCTGTTTCTGCTGCTCCATCACATGAAGCTGTACTCTCTGCTCAATAAGCATCTGCTTCATGATGGCTGTCTGAGACTGGCTCCCAAGGAAGGGCCCCCCGGAGCTGGTGCCTGTGACTATGCTGCTGGAGCCTGCTGTGACAGAAGGCTGCATGGGCCCTGTGGGCTGCAACAATCCCACCTGGTGCTCCTGTGCAAAGAGAGACAGAATGCCTAGTTACAAGACAGAATGCTTCACAGGCAAGGGAAATCACAGCTCATCAAGCTGAGGAGGCACAGAGTCCGTGAGTAAAGCCTGGAGCTTGGAGAAAGTGAGTCCTTGGAAAGATGTTCATGGCTTGTGACTGAGCCATGGACTGCCCCGACAGGAAATGTTACTCTTTCATCTTGGAATTCAAAGCCCCTTAGGTAAAGCAGGAACACGTTATAATTCATTAATAGTGAAATAATGAACTTGTGAGCTGAGGTTTTTTTCCTGATTCAGAGTCATGTCTTTCTAAACTTTTTCTCCCATTTTCAAGGACACAAATATATTTTCCTTTCTGTTTCCTTCTCTTTATAACAGCAATTTAACATAGCCCCCTGGATTGAGAAGCCAAGGTATTAGGTGCGCACAACGAAGAATGGGAGCTAGTAGCACTAATTCTTCTCCAGAACCGCAGGATTTAACTCCATTATGTGTTTATTCAAGATTTCTATCCTGCAGCACTGGACCAGTGTGTGTGGCTGGAAGGAATCAGGGCAAGCACCTTCCCTGCACACACTTCACTCTCCCTTCATGTTCGAAATCAAATTTTCTGCCTTTTAGTGCTGGGAAAAGCACCGACGAAAGGTCGGGAGGGAAATCCCAACTCGCATACCGACGGAGCGACGGGAATCAGGGTCGGATCAGCGGAGCCCTCCCGACGCTGCCGCTGCCGCTGCCGGCAGGCGGCGAAAGGCACCCGCGGCCCTGCCCAAGCCGGGCCGGCGTCGTCCCGAGGCCTTCGGGCAGCATCCGCGGGACTTAGCTGCGGGCTTCCAATCCGCCCCCGCCCAGCCGGAGGCTGTCCCGAGGCCAGGGTAAACGGGACTCACGACACTGCCAGCTCTCCCTAGGGCCCCGGCCCGGGACCATGCTGCTCTTGATGCCGTATTGGAAAAACCAGCGACTTCGTGCCCAGTCCTTATCTCGGGTGTTAAGAGCACGTAGAACCTCTTTACCTGAATGAATAGAGGCGACAGGTACTAATTCAAAACCACGAACTTGATGGGAAGGATCTGTATCACTTTAGCATCCTTTGTGCAAAACCTCCCAGGGTGAGGTTCAGATTCACCTGCCTTGCTGGGCATTTGAGTTATGTCAGCCATCTGGGCATACAGAAAGGTGATCTTGCAGCACCCACCCCAACTCAGTCAGGGAAAGGAATGCTGGAGTCTAGCTTGGGAAACGAGGATCAACCTTTCTGCATGAAGGTCGGGTTTTCAAGGAGCCTCCTGAGGGAATAACAAAATATGATTTGTCCACATCTCTACTTTGCACAGATACTCCTAGAAGGGTTCTCTGCTCTGCTCTCCGATATTTAGGTTCTTTCTCCTTTTAACATCTATCTTGGTTTGAAAGTTCCTCTTTCCACTTGTCTCCGAGTCCCACCACCCATTGCACTTTGCACTTTACAACCTGGTCAAGCACAGTCTCTACAGTATTCTAAAGGCTAGGGCTGCAGCAGTGGCTGGGTCTTCTCCAAGCTGGTGTTAGGGAATTGGTAAGGATCCCTTAGCTGCTCCTGCACTGCAATCTTCACCCATCCTTGTCGCTGAGCTCCTGCTTTCTTTGCTTTGGCGGGGGGGGGNTATTGCCTGTCTCCAGCAAAGCTGATGGCAAAGGCTTTTTCCTACCACCCTCTGGCCCTCTTCCCAATTCTTATGAAGTCACCAAGATACCACTTGCATAACTGATGCACAGAACTATCCTGTGTTATACTGGGATATGGGCCAACTGCTTCCATTTATAGACAAAAGCAGGACTATGCTGCCAAATAATGGAGTGTTTACTGCAGCCACTACAAGGGAAATAAAAAGGAGGGGAAAAAAACCTCAGGAGCCAAAGGGCATGCTGTGAAGGGACATCCCTTGGAGCTTCCACTGTGAGCTTCAGTGCTCAGCTGCCTTTGGGGCTGCAGCCTAAGTCCTCATTGAATTGCTTTCAAAAAAAATCTTCCTACGCAACTCCTGTCCTGGCTCTTAATGTACACATGGATATAGCTGGGGGACATGCTCACCACACGCAGAAAGCACTCCATTCTCTGATGGATTATGTTATAAATTAATTCTGGAGTTTAAAAGGAAGAACATTTTGAAAGGATAGCTGATGTGAGCCCAGTGCACTCTGCAGCAACTGAAGGAAATATGAGGATTAGCGCACAGATGTCACTTCCAGTGTTGTGTGTTTAGTCATTTTGAGGTGTATCACGAAAACTTCCTGTTTCTATTAAAGCCATCTAGACTACCCTACTGCCCAGAACATTTCTTCTCCTTTCCATTTTTTTTTTTGGCAGAAGCTCTTCCTGGCTGATGATGAAATTCACTTCTGAGATCACTGTGAGCAATCCTGGGTTGTATGTCCTGAAAATAAGAGCACAGGCCAGGTAAAAGGTCTCTGCAGGCAGGAAAATGCTCCCTAGCACCTGAAGCAAAGCTCTTTCCCCAGAACTTTAGCTCTGTAGCCTGGCACTGCTGCTGTTATCCTCTGAGGGGAGTGTGTGGAGATAACACCCGGCAATGGGCTATGTGGCAGGGAGCTGGGGATGAAGGAAGCAACACTGGATTCTACAGGGCTGCCTCTTACAATCCATGGCAGCTCCAGACCCAGATGCAGTTGTACCACAGGAGCAAAACACCAAGTCAAGCAACTCAGGCTAAGTGCAGCACTTCCACACTTACAGAGCTTAAAATCCAAACTAATCCAAGCGTCACTGACAACCCTTTTTGCTCCTGTTCTGCCTGACTGCTCCCTCATCCTGCTACTGAACCCTGAGTTTTCCTGCCCCTAGACTTCCTGCTCCTCCTCATTCCCTGCCATCCCCTTCTCCTTCCTACACCCTATGCCCAGCCTCTGCATTTTCCTTTCTCCACCATCATTGCTGCCTCTTGCTTCACTCTCCAGACACCCCCATCAGCAGCCAGCCTGTATCACCCTTGCAGCTGTGTATCACCTATCCTGGTCTCCCCAGTGGCCCATGCTCACAGCTTGGCTTACCCTCCCAGGGATCTGCAGCAGCAAGGGAACTTCCCAGCTCTTTCCTCCAGGGCTCTGTGCTCATCTGTGCATGCAGGCACATGCGAATTGGGATGCCCTGTGGGCATGTAGTCCCTGAAGAGAGTGACAAGATGCCCTGGAAGGGTAAACAGATTGTATCCTCGGGTTGTGATATCTGGGAAAATTGTACAATGTGATTTCCCATTTTTCACTTCAGCTCTTTTTAACACTACTCAAAGCCACTGTGTGCTGCTCTCAGGCTGCAAACATCTCTCTCCTGCTAACAGTGGCTTAAGCAGAGTCACAGGTGTTCCTGTCGGGAACAGTGGTGCTGCAGCTCTGCTGCAGGGTCCTCACCGAGGGACAGGTGAAGCCAAGAGCTGGTTACATAAAGGGAGGATAGTGCCAAAGCCCCTCAGCTGTGGACACAGGCTGGTCCTGCCTCAGCCTCCTGGGAGCCCTCCTGCTCCTGCAGCCTCAGCTGTTCACTTTTAAGGCAGTCTGGGACAGAATTAAGAGATTGGCCCCTGGGAACAAAAGCAGGTATTGAAGGAGCCAAAGAACTGCCTCTTCACAGAGCCAAGAAGCAGCCACTGTTTCCAAATGGGCAGCATAACACACCTGGACAGGTTTGTAGAGCTGCAGGGCACTGGGTAAGATGAACTTGTGCAGGGATCTGACTGCTTACTTAATGCATCCACGGGAATTGTCCTCTATGGGTAATCCAATCCTTAGTTAAACAATAGGAACATAAATCTTGTGTCTTCCCAGTGTATTTCCAGGGCTCTACTGGAGTGATGGAATATTCCACAGGAGCTCAGAGTAACTTGTGTGATATATACAGTTGTGCACAGTAAAAGGATAACAAAGGGGAGTGGAAATGAGATTTTCCTCTGTCTCAAATCTTACGTGCCTCTTCTTTATCATTCAGTAATTTATTCCTTCCAAATGTCATTCAATCCCTTGGGGATTGTAGCTAAAAGCAATCACACAATTTCCTTTCAGAATAAGCAGAATGAGCACCACCTGAAGCCCCAAGAACTAAGCAGGGACACCCAAGCCTACACATTATCCCTCTGTGAACAGCCTGATATATGTGGAGGAGCCAGTTCTACTCCTGCTGAAGGCCAGGGGGCCAAAGTGTCACCTGAGGGAAAAGGGGGCTGTTCCAGGTAACTAGCAGCAGAATCAACAGAGGATGAGTATTCCACGTCTGGGAGCAAAGTGTTGCCCAAAAAGCTGAGAGAAACATAGACTGGAAAGCAGGGTGTGAATGTGTAAAGTGGACAGACATAATTTTCTATGCCATTCTGTGTCATGTGAGTTAATGGACATTGAAAATCAAAAGCAAATAGAAGCCAGGAGGTAGCTTATCCTGCACACTGCATCAGAAGAATTATACTAGAAAGATGTATACAATCAAACATCTACATTTTAGAGTCAGAGCAGTAAAAGTAGACAAAAAAATTATTTGTGACAGAAAATGCCTGCCAGTGAGTGACTTAAAAGAGCTCAAGCCATTTAGCTTACCACCGAAAGAACAGAGAGATGCTTTGACCATTGTGGATAAAAATATCTTAATGAGGGAAGAAATTCCTTAAAGAGCTCTTTTATCCAGTGAAGAAGGCAAAACCAGATACAAGGACTGGAAGCTGAAGATGGATTCAAATTAGAAAGAATAATCACATTTTTACCCTCTGATTCTATTACCCATCAGAAATGGCAAATATCCATAATTCTGTGTCTTCAAGGATGAATGCTTTTCTGGATAAACACAACACTAGTGCAATGGAATGGGTGTGATATACAAGTAGAACAGCACTGTCTGCCCTCACCTCTACACAGCCCTGAGCTGTTGCTGGGGACTCAGGCACTACCTTCATGTCTCTGTATGTGTGTGTCTGTGTGTTACGAAGGGGGAGCTCCAACCTATTACTGGGATCAAAAATATTACTCTATTTCCATACACTAGGTCACAGTAAAACATCATCTCTACCCAGTGTATTCAGAGCAGCCTGAAAACACCTATACTCCCTCAGAAATATTTCTATTGAATTCCTTGTAATGTTGTGACTTACTGTGTCTCGCAGGGATCTTAATCCTCCCTCTAAATCAGACTGCCCACAGCAAAGCCACCTTTCTCAGAATAGTACCATCTGACAGATTAAGGGAATTACAAATCCATTCATTTTAGACTTCTGGGAGGATTTTTTGTCTCAGAAACAACTGTATAGGATGAAGGGATGGAATACGCTGGTTCTCAAGTCCAGCTCCAGCAGCAGGCTCAGCAGAGCAGATTGCTTCACCTATTTCCTCTGTCATCCAGCCTCAGGGAGGGGGTGCAAACCTCTCCTCTCCCCCCAGGCCTCTGGTTGCCATGGTCTTTCATACAGTATCTGAGCAAACAGGATCCCTCTGATTGACACCAGACCTCTGCATGCAGCCAATTTGTTTTCCTTTCACCTCTCTTTGCCTGCATCTCTCCTCCCTGTGTTTTCCGTACAGTTTATTCTGCCCACAGAACAAATGGGATTTGTCAGACTTCAGTGTATTTTTGTTTTCTGCTAGGAATTTTCCAATGTCTTTACTTCTGGTGATGAAGTAGGTAGTAAAGGGCTCTAAAAGGGGCAACTGTTTTTCTAATACTGCTTAAGAGCTAAAGGCCAGCAGAAGTCCTTCTAAAAGTCTGTGAGGAGAAGGGGCTTTGCTGGCATCTCCCCACACACCCACTTCTGCTCCAGCCCAGAGGTTTACTTCCACAAACCCTCAGCACAACGGATGGAATTCAGGAATGACAGGATTCAGGAATGTAGCATTTCAACAGAATGCCACTGAATTTCAACCAGCCTAAAAAAAACCAGGCTCATTTCCTCTTTTACAAGTAATAGCTCTGGTGATTTCTCCCTTCCCTCAAGAAAGAAACCTTGGTAGGGGAAATCACTCCTGCTTTCAGTTTTGTTTATCCCAAGTCTCACCAGCGTACCATAAGATCATGGTATGGAGTGTAAGGATATAATGGTTGGGTTTGTGCACTAAGCAGTATTCATTTATCTCAAATAACTATTTTCCTTGTAATTACAATTTTAATTGGTCTTATTATTTTTAGGAGAAAAAAAAAGTGGATCAACCCAAATTCAAATGAAAATACCCTCTTTATATTCATAATATAAAAAAAAAAAAAATAGAAAGGGAGAAATAAGCACTGGCCCCCAGAATAGGCTGGTGGCAGGGAGGGAAGGAGAGAGAGGATTTGAAGAAACACTGAAGTTTCCAACCTTATATTTTAGGCATATTGTGAAGGCTGTAATTACTCCCCTCAAAGACTGCTGCATGAAGCTGTGCTATCATGGCATTCCAGAGTGTGCCCTACCACTCAGAAAGCAAGGGAATCTTCAGGGAGCAAAAGGCAGGAGAAGGGAGTTGAAAACCTGGCCCACGACAAAGCTTTTTCATGCCACATCCCTGCTGCCTTCTCCCACAGCTGAGGGCTTCCAAGGATCCAAAGCAGCCCCTCAAGAGGAGATGTTACTTGCCATTTCAGTCCCAGCTTGGCTCTGTCTTGGTAGATTTCCTGGGACTTTGGAAACTGGTCCTGGAGAAAAATGAAGTGAGAGCTGAGTTCATGGAAACCACTGGACCCTGAAACTTGTGCCTGATAGAAATTCTGATGTTGCAGGTTTTAGCTTAATCAATACCCCCTTCAAGCCCATCCTGGAGCAGGAAAGAGGAAAGCTAATGTGAAGCGTAAGAATAATCAAGGTTAGAGAGCGCCTGGAAAGAGGGAGAGAAGAAAAATTGAAGATGAAAGCAGGCAAATGGTTTAAACAAACACTCACACAGGGCCAATGAAAAGGGGGAAGAGAGGGAAAATGACACAATAAAAATAAATGCTGTAAGAGAATACAAAACTTCTAAGCACACACAGGGAAAAATATGGGGCTTGGAAAAAGCAAAAGTGTAAGAAAAAGATGCTCTAATAGAGCTCTCTAGAAGTTAACATTCCCCATTATTAGGCAGTCCCTTTCCTTCTAATGGCCCGAGCCTGTACCATACTATCACCTTGGACCACATGGAGCTCACTAGTTGTTGAGGTATTTTGAAGAGCCTAGCTCTAGGCTACACCTAGCAGAAGCTGCCTGAAGTCTCCTGTAGATGACTGCAGAGATTTTTTTTTTATTCTAGCCAGAATTTTGTTAAACTTCCTCTTGGTTGTTTTGTTTGAGCATAAACAAAAGGTATTTTTTCACGCTTAAAGGTGTTCTTCAGATCCTTTTCTCTGTGCTGTGATAAATTAAATTTTTCATTTTTAGAAATTCCAACTTGGCACTTGTATTACTTCTCAGCAAGCAATTACTTCTCAGCAAGCAATTCTGAAAGAATCCTGGCTGAGAAATAAACACAGTGGGCCATATGCTCTCCTTCCCATATGCAGAAGGCACCTTATCTCAGAAACTGGAAAGAAGCTGCAATTATCCCTGTGGTGTTGATTCTGCCAAGGCAAACCATATCCACAGAAAAATGTATGGCAAAGGCCCTCACAAAGTAGCCCTCTTCCTGCATGGCTCCAGGGACCTCTCATGCACTGTCCCTCACCCTGTGACTGGTCTCTGGCCTGGTAGGAATGCAAGGAAGGGTCAGGGAGTGTGTCCGCCATGTCCCCGGTGATTGCAGTAAAGCTGCACTGTCTTACTGGGTATTTCCTGGGATAGCTTGGGAGCACTCTGCAGCTCTCAACTGCTACTTTCACACTGCTCTCTTCTCCCTCATCCACACTGTGCCCTCAGGAGAGGGAGATCACACACCAGCAGGATCAGGTGAAGTGAGGACTTTCTTCTGCTCTGTGCTTATATAGGACACAGAGGGAGAGTGTACCTTGGATATACAGTAACTCAGATCCCCAGTGGGTTTCAGCAGATTATGAGTGGGACTGATAAAAGCATTGGTGCTTATGAAGAATGTTCATCTGTACCAATTCATGCATAAATTTCATCATCTTCCTCTGCCTGACAGTAACTTCAAAGAGCTGGAGTAACTCCCTTGCCTTGCTTGCATGTGCTTATCTGTGCAGCCCCTCTGAAGGTGGGACTTCCATCTCAAATCAGGAGCCAAATATTTCCTTAAGGTAGCCATCAGGCTCAAGGGAAGTGGTCCAGCTGCCTGGCAAAGCTACAGAATCTTTGCTGTGGTTTCACATAACTAACTGCTGATAAACCAAGCTGGTTGGGATGGCACAACCAGGTGTATTATTTCATTAGCTAGTTCTTTTAACATCCTTGAATCCAAGAAACTCAGACCACCTAGTCTGAGCATTTGAAACTCTTGATATTTCTTCCCTCTTGGATGTAGTCTTTGTGTTTCCATTAGCCACCTGGCCTTTACTTAAACACAGGCATCTTAGTCCTACTGAAAACTGAGATAAGAAACTCTGATTTGGGCTATGCCTACCTTGTCTTTAAGGTCTTTAACCGCAACATGTTTCATACTGTATGGCTCCCTCCATTTATATGACTAAGGAAAGCCTCACAAATGAATGAATTTCCTTTGAAAGGCCTATCTCAGCTCAGGTTTTAGAAGAACTGACTTTATCCCTAGACTTCCAGCTCCCTAAGGCATAGCTTGCTTTGCTGATCAAGCCCTTATTAATGCTGTCTGAGTCTTTCTAGATGGCCTTGATACCTCTTAAGCTTTAAATTTCCTCTTTCTTTTTTTTTTACTCCCTCCACAACCTAAATGCTTTTTTTGCCTCGTTCTATGCTGTCACCTTCCTAATGCCTAGTTATCTTTGCGAGACTAACTAGCCTTCCCAGCACAACCCCAGCTGCTTTTTGCAGCCTTGGACTCACTTCTGAAGCCCTGCCTTCACTGGGGACAGGTCTTTGCACAGGTTTGTGTTGATCTTTCCCATGAGAGACTTAAAGCAAGACATGATCTTGCTCTACCCTCACTTCCCATCCCACCCAGCTCTCTGCTTCTGGCCACAGAGGAGGTGGCCTCATCAGTGGTCTCCAGTCCTTATTCCTATCTTGGCAATCTCACTGGGTCCTCTCATCTCATCTCTTGCCCCCATCTGCCTTCTCCTTTTTTTTATCTCACTCTCCTCTCACTCTTTCCCATTGCAGCACAGCCATGTTTATCTTAATGCTTTAAAAAGAAAAAACCAAACCAAAACAAAACAAAAACACTCCCCAAAAAAGCCCTCAACTCCTAGTGACTCTCCAGCTCTTACTCTCTATCTCTTCTCACTGTCAGCTCTCATATTGAGTCTGCTGTTGATGATTTCTATAATTTAGACTGAATTTAGGCTTTATCTCCAACAGATTATTGTTCAAATAGGCTTTCACATCTCTCCTGTCACAGAACTAGAATCACAGAGTTTCTAATTTTCTTTGTCTGGCTGCAGCTCTGCATTACGCCAGGCTCTCTGTCACAGCCTGTCAGCTCTTTCTGGAAATCTGGTCCTTCTTTCCCAGTGCTTCTACTTGACTGCAACACCTTCCTTTGCTTGCCCAGGGTTATTCAGACTAGTTCATCACTGCTCATCTTCCTACTTGCTGCTGTTCTGTAACTTTGTGCCCTCCTCCCTTGTCTCCTTTCCTTCTCCCTTGTGTCTCAAAGTGAGTTCTCCCTCTGTACACATTCAGGAATGTGCTGGTTTGACCTGGGTTGGTATTGGAGAGGAAAGAAAGGAAAGACATCCCCGGAAAATGTTCTCCTGAAAGAGGCTCTTGGGAATTTCAGAGAGAGCCAATGGCTGTCCAGTTCTGAGAACTGACAGCTTTATAAGCAATTCAGCGTTGAGTTCCACCCCCGTGAATACCATTGTGAAGCCCGGGAAACTCTGAACTCGCCCTCTTTGGTTTCCGGCAGCTGAAGGTGACAGAGCTGTGAGTGG
>VWYI01034345.1:20427-32809 GCA_013399455.1 Anthoscopus minutus
CCAACTTGCCTCTCTGTCCCTGGCCACTTCCGGTCTGTTCTGACTAAATTCATGCCCTGCCTCTGGGATTATCTTGTGGATATCTGTCAGGTCAAGCTCAAAGTAGGGTCTCATCTTACTCCCAAGGCCTGCTCTCCTTCCTGTTGCTTCAGTCCCTGTGGGCAACACCATGGCTTGGCTGTCACTCAGTCCATGGCCTGTTGTTATCTGTGCAGGCTCCCACTGCCTCACACCCTGACAGTTGCAATCTTACCCTGCTTGTAGACTGCCCAAGTTCTGCTGTCCTGCTCATTTTTTCGCCTGTCATCCTGCCTGTGCCATCTCGCTCCTTGCCATCGTCTCTTGGATTCCCTTTATTCTGGATTTCCACACCCTCCCTTGCTGTCAAATTCAGCTGCAGCATATGCCATCTCATACATCATCTCTCTTTCACTGCTGAGACTTTCTGTCAGCTGATCACAACCCACTCTTTTCCACATGCTACATTTTAGCTAGAAGTGCCTTCACGCTTTCCTCCCTGCTGGATCTCATTCTTGGGAGGAGAGTCTCCAAATCACACAAATCTGACCCTGAACTGTGGCCCTAGAAGAGCTGTATTTGTAGAAGTTTCTGTCTCCATGATGTCCAGAAGTCTTCTGTTTCCGTGTACTCCCTGGTGTGTTTGGCTCCCTGCATTATCTCTTAACTTACTCTTAGGTTAGAAGTATTTGTGGGGAAGGAAACATATTTACATCCTGACCTGCAAAGACCCTAGAACAATGAGACTCCTAAACTGGGACTGTGGCTTAGAGGTGCAATAATTAGTGTAACAAATCCATCTTCAATCTGCATACAGCTAAATACACTATTTTATATTCTGTAGGTGTGAAAACACCATTTATTTCACTGTGCCCTTGCTTCGCTACTTCTTCTCTTAAAGAACATAATATAAGGATGAGCTATCGTGTGCTGAAAAAGCTAGGAAATGTTAAATTACAGTTCCTATGGCAATTGTAACTCAGCCCCCTCCAGTGCAGTACAAAGGTTATCACCATACACAATAAAAGGGGATGCTGAACACATGCAAAGTGACCAAATTACAGTTGTGGCAGATAACCAGGTCTTTGAACTTCTTTGCAGGTGAAATCTTAGGCATTTACTGGGCTTTTAGCATTTAAGTCTGGAAATGTGAAGTCTAATACCCTATTAATAAAAGCCAGAATTATGTTGTATAGCAAGTAGCTGGTGCTGGCTTGGAGTCCTCCTTGAAGAGACACAGCTAATGGCAATAAGAAATATTTTCATTACTTTATGAGCTCTGGTAGCTGTCAACTGAGAGGGATCTGCCGATCAGAGAAATCTGGGGAGACATCAGTGTGCCAGAACAAGTGAAAAGACTTGACACAGAAGGCACATTTTTGTTGAGCAATTTGCATTAGCGCTTCTGGACAAATTCTACATTTCACATGCAATTCACAATCCAACAGCAGCATTGCTAATTGGTGCGGTTGTCACTCAACTCTGGTGCCTTGTTTGAGCTATCACTAACGGGAATGAAGAATACAGTCTTTCTTTAGAAAAAAATGCAGCAATTATTTTTCCAGACTTTGAGTTTCATTCCCCCTGCCTCCACTTTCATCTTTGTAATTTGATTATCTCAGTAACTTAAAAAGGACACGGAATAGAAAAATGTGAATATCAGAAATGTCCTGCTTGAGTTATTAATTAAAAACACCACTGTTTGCAAAGAATGATGCTCTTCATTAATACACCCTGCCATCACTGTGCATTTGACCATGTCTCAGGGTCCCAATGCAAAGCTGTATGCATATCTGAAAAACCCCCAAGTAAGTGGCAGAGCACTGGTGACTCAAATCTCAGTCACCAAACCAAGGCTGTGCTCTGCAAAAATCTAAAATGCTGATGGAATGACACAATCTCTCTGCCCCATCTTAGGTGATATTAGATGTTATTTAATGGAAAACAGGGCAGATTTCCCATCCATCATTCTTCATCCTTTGTAAAGTTGAGTTTCCTGACAAAAGGAAAAAGCATCCATAATGCAGATTTCTATTACCACTGCTCAAAATGCTCATGCAGCTGCAGCTCAGCTGAAGGAAGGTTTGGCTGACTCATTTTTATAAGTTAGATGGCTATTTTTAGGAAACATTTCCTTTAGGCCTCAACAGTGCAAAATCCAAAGGAGCTAATGACATTGGCAAGTGACCTCCTCTAGCTGAACATTCACATTTCCTTACTATATTTTTTTTCATAATGTATAGTGAAAAAGGGAACAACCTACAATTAAAGATCTTCCAAAGCAGCTTTGATACCTTTTCTATTCAAATGCTCAAGGAGAAACCAATGTGCAATAGCAAAAATGTAACAGCATGAGAAAAACTATACAGATCCACGTAGAGCTAAATAAAACTAATTCTGAAGAACTTGGTACTAATGGTGTATTTTGGTTGCATCGCCATGGATGTATAAGTGTCTGTAATGCCCTTGCATTCTGACCCGATTTTTCTGCAGCTGCAAGAATCTCATACCCTTTCTTGCTTCCCTTGAGATTTCCTTGGTCCCATCCTAAGTGTCCAGCCTGACTGTTGTAGAAGTCAGTAGCAAAAGCCGTATCTTATCCACATCTTCCAGGTGTGCTCTTTTCAGAAGGAATAAGAAAAGCTACAGTTAAGCCAGGAACTCCCAATCCCAATCACAAGAGGTCTGTCCTGGACACTGATGTTGCTTTATTTTCTGCAGTGAAGCACAAAGCAGGTTGTTGGACAAACTCCTGTAGTACAACTTTCTGGTGTAATTACCTCTGCTTGGGCTTCCTTCTGCTATACTCTGGGTTACTTGCACAACAGTCACTTTTCTGTGACTCAACTCTGATTTTGAGGCCCTATTATTTTGAGTCAGACTGCATAGTCTTCTTGGTAATCAGTGCTATGCACACCCCCTGCTCACCAGGTTGAATCAGTTGGCATTTGGGGAAACAAGGGCTGCCTGGGAGCTCTGTGTGTGCCCTGTCCCAAACATGGGTCCCTCTCTGAGCATCCCACCAGTATTCACCTGGTGAACCATAGAAAAAGGGAAGTTCTGAAATCCTCAGTGATATGAGTTGCTTCCTTCCTTCCTTCCAGCTACTTTAACCCTTGTCTATATTCAAAAGACTTTGCCCAGAGAGCTGATACCTCAAACCCTTCACAAAGCAAAGCCAACAATAGCTCTGTGAAACCATGGGCTGTACTTCCCAATGATAGAGCAGGGCTCCAATTTACTAGCACATGCTGTGGCTGTCAGCTGTGAGTCTACAAAAACTGCAGAAGATAGCTTTGGACCTCTTAATACCTTATTTCTGATATGTGGAGGGACTGGAGAGTTTGCAGCTTCCCAGCTGCTTAAATATAATTCACTACAAAATACCAAACTGATGTATTCAGCCCTTTGTAGACATATCATTACTTTATGTGTTCATGTAACACACATCTGTAGCATATTGGCAGTATACCTAGTTGATGCGTGGGAGACTCCTAGGTTCAAATTCTTCAATGTTTCTTTTGTTTTCTAATGAATCCTTCTTTTGTTTAGCTCCACCTCCCCTTAGGTTGTAGCTGTAACTGTCATTAGCATCTGAAAATTTTTTTCCTCCAAAGCTACCTACAACACCTCAATAGATTGGGTACCTAGTAGGAAACACCAGAATGAATCACAATTCTTACTTTAGATAGGTTTAATAGGTCTGGGTCATATTTTAGCAGCACTGTTGCTTCATTAGTAAACTTACAGCATGTGAGGTGAGATTCTTGTCCCATATTCTATCTGGTAAGCTGAGTCCATAATGTTTCAAATAAAAGATGCAGTCACCACCACTAGGAGTGTCACAATTTTTGTGAGTCTCTTAAGATTCTTATCTGTTTCTTAGTGTCCAAAAATCAAAGCACTCAGGCATCTCCGTGGCAGCCCCTGAAAATGTTGAGCCATATCCTTTGGGTGCAAACATTTTGTTGAATTTTTACTGGATTTAAACCTAATTACTCCACACCTGATTTTCTAGGTATTATGTATGAAAACACACATGTAAGACTGAGATATCTCAGGGACGCAGACTGGCAGCTGTGGTATCCATCAGAATCACCATCCATCCTGGTGCTGGCATCTTTTTGGGCTTCACCAAAAGCTACCAACAAATTCTGGGAAACAAGCAGCTGAAGATACTGCTAAAGATCTACTGCCACAGATAGGCACAAAGACAGAAAGTTTTTACCCATTTGGCTGTGAATGAAATACAGTGGGAGTTTTGCTTTTAGAAAAATGCCAAGTTTATATCCACTGAGTTGCTGTGCTCACTCAGTGGGTCTTTCCAAAGTTGCTAGGCCGCTTCTCCAAGACATCCTAGGAATTGCCAGAGATGGCCAGTGGCCAGGTGTGACCTGGAGCATTTCCTCTGAGAAACCCAGCAGTGAGGCAGGAAAGCCATACCACTGGTAGAAGTGTTGGGACTCTCCAGTGCTGTGCTGCTTTTACACATCATGGACTTCTCTAGCAACTCAACCGCAGTGCTCACACTTCCTTGTCCTGCGGCCACAATATCTGTGCACTGTAGTAAGGTAGTTCAGCTATATAAAAAGGACTGGGATTCTTAGCATGGTGACACATGTCTAACTTTGTCCATCTCCAAACTGTAAGTCATCAAACTTCAGTTCTCAGTTTGCCATGGCAAAAACATCAGCTCCTTAACAGCCAAATACATTAACAATGTGCATTGTTGCCCTATACTCATCAATCAGAAGGTTTGTTTTTATTTAACTGTAAGTAGCATGTTTTCTTTGTTGGAATCCTTCCAAATTAATCTGTTACTCTGAGCTGAGGTAGTAGTGTGTGTTTTCACACTGCTTACAATGAGACATTTTCCTCTTAAGAGATATAAACACACCATTGCCTGAAAAAGACATGGTGACAATGCTCAGGGAAAAAAAACAACCATAAATAAATCTCATTCTTCCTCTCCCTGACATTTCAGCAACAATCCTGTAGCAAACTCCAGCTCCTTTGGCTAGCCACTAAAATCAGCAAAGATGCAAGCCAAGGCAGAACCAGAAGTCTTCAAAATCTGGGGGAAATGTTACAGGAAGCTCTTGGAGTGGCCCTGTCTTCCTGGTGTTCCTCCTCACAGTAGACTGTGAACCTCTGCCCTTTAGCTCTCCATGGTGACTGTAAGTGCAGTGACAGTTTTTGCCATAGTTGTCATCTGGAAGCACTCTTTGGAAAACCAAACAACTCCACAATCACACAGATCAAAAGCCAAATGCAGAGGAAGAAAGCTGCTGCATCTTCAGCAGGTGCTCAGCATGGACAAAGCTGTTTGCAGGAGAAAATGACTGAAGATTTATACTGGAAAAATCAAGCTGCACAACCTAAAGGACTAATTAGCTCTATTTCATTCCCTCCAAATATTTCCTTATGATTTAAATTGTGTGGCACCAGTTTGGCAGTTTTGGTAGTCATATGTGAAACAACCTAGTGTTGTATGTCTCATTTCCAGGTTTTTACTGTTATCATCCCTCACTAAATTTGGACTGCTTCAAAATTTACTTTCTCATCTTTCTTAAAGGCTGTGGCCTTGTACAAGTGAAAACCTACAACATTTTTCTGCAGACAAAGTCTGCCTGGAGGGTGAAAACCTTCTTCCACAATGGTCACATAGCATTTTCTGTAGCTGTACAAACCAGATTTGCACAGAGATGTCCAAAGATTGGTTAAATACCAAAACAAAATTAATTGCCTAATTAATTGAACTAGGCCTCACCTCCTCCAGAACTTGACCCGTTCAGCACTGGAAAAGGCTGATTGTTGACACTGCCCCTGTTTGTCTGGCTGCCATGCCAGCTCAGGAAAGTGTATTTAGCTCCAGTGCACTTGTAGGATTGCATCTCACAGCTCCACGGGGAATCTCTGGAGTCAGAGCTAAAGATGTCACTGTATGCTCAGAAATTCATGGCCAGCTGTAAAAGTGGGGCTTCAGTGGTGGTCAGAGTGTTCAACAGCCTCCTTTCAAATGAGTGAGGACACTGAATAAAACACTTCACTGTGCTGGTTTCACAGCAGGCAGGGTGCACCCGTGGAACCCAAAACAGCAACAGAGGAAGCTCTTCTCTTGCTGGGATAAGGCTGAATTGATACATCCTGTTCTCAATTCCATGCTCATGAGTAGATGGGAGGGCAGGAGGTCTGAGGAGAGAGATCTGGGAACTAGTGCTGAACAAGCACACAGAGATCTCCTCCTCCTCCTCTGAAGCTTTTAGGAATTTTAAGAATTGGAGAGAGAAATCATAAAAAAGAACACACATCTAATATAGGCTTTCTTTTCCTTAAAGTATTTCTACATATGGGTTGTGGTACCAATTCCGGCGCAAGTGAACAGACAGAGAATCCTGTCAAATCCTTGTCCCTGATGTTTTTAAACAACATTTTCCCCAATGCTCTCATGGATCCTGAGCAACCTCTCCAGCACTAGGCAAGCACAGGGCACCTTGGCAACAACCTCACCTACTGCCTCAGTCTTGGAGAAGGATCAGGTCCCTTCACTTCACCACAGTTAAGGCATGAATACAACATATAACCTTTCCCTACTGATAATGAAAAGGCAGGATGCAAAAACTAGCTCCTGTCTTCTGTTAATAAGTGCTTTCTTTATCTTATCATTTTTTTCTCAAGTGATGTCTAACTGACTGCATTTCTTCTCAGCTTTGGGAATGCTCTGTACTGTCCAAGTAATTCCAATCAGCACACTTCCCTTTGCTCAGTGACAGGACAACTCCATGTGTTTATGAAGCGTGATCAAAAAGGAGTAAATGTAAACAAGTTGTCCCTCTTTGAAGAACTCCTTAGGATCCAGAGCATTCTGTCAATAGCAATGTAAAGAAGTATTGTGGCCTTAGGGTCCTGCATGCTGTTGATACAGGGTAAAAAAGGAACTGATTTCAGAATCTTATTGAGATTAACCTATTTTCTTCCAGGCAAAAAGCCTGAGGTGCCACCTTGCCCACAGCTGACTGGTCTCCCAAAACCAGATAAATTTCTTTGCTTCCAGACAGGTAATTAACTGGTGGAAAGAGGACAGGCATGTGTATGCAGCTTTAGGAAGTGTGCAGGATATGTTTTTATTAACCTTACACAGGAGAAGATGTGAGACTGGTGTTTGGCAGCCTGATATATTCACAATGCAGGTTTTGGACAAATCACTACTGTGCCTGATGCCTTAGCATCTCCACCCCTACAGAACAGCAACAATTCCTTTGATTCCAACGAACTGCCCCAACCGCAGCAAGGCAACAGGATCCAGGGAGCTACAGTGCCAGCATGCTTTTGTTACATTCTGAGATAAAGCATTTTCTCCAAATTAAAGCCCAGAATTGTATTTCTTGTCTGCATGCACCTAAATAAATTAACTGACAAAAAATCTTTCCTGAAGACCAAAGAAAGAAAATAAATTTCTCTATCCTATGTGATTTCCACTTCCTTTGAGCAATGCCACTAAAAACATAGGTTAAGGAGCAGGCAGGAGAAGGACAGCAGGATTCTTGGCTAAAACTGAGAGATTTGCTGTGGCCCAGGCAGTGCTAGCTTCTGTGGATGCCGAAGCATCTCCTTATATCTGCCAGTGTGAAATGGAGCAGCAGAGCCCTATCAATCCATTACGGTTGTAAGGAGCTGACAGGTGTGTGTTCCCCTTCAGCAAACTGCTTCCCATTTCCCAGGCGTCACTTGAGTGCTGCACACTACCAGATACACACCCAGCCTCTCCTTACAGGCAGCTCTGCCATGCCAGAGTAAGGCTCAGTTGCTGTTGGAAGATTTAAGGAAGGATGTGGAGATGAGGGCCAAGGCTGGCCATGATTGCTGCTATGGGCTGCTTTTGGAAGTGCTGATGGTTGTGGTGGTGTGTCTTGGGCTGTGCTACACCACCAGCACTCACTCACTACTCTGTCCATTGGAAGCAAAGTTTAGTGAACAGGAGATCTCACAAGCAGGGAGTAATCCCAGATATTTTCCAGGGTGGAAGAACTAAGGAAGGTGTGGAGTCTTTCTGCACCAAGGCTCTGGTCCAGATACCAGAGAATGTGTCAGGGTACAAGGCTGCTCAGCAGCCTGCTCTCCTGGGGTGGCCCTTCAGCATGGTGACAGCTCTGCAGAGCAATGCACCATGTTCCCAAAAGGTTGCCATGCTAAGTCATGACCTGAGTAGCAGACAATGGGAGTCAAGCCACAGTCCCCTGAGTATGCACCAGATGCTTAGACTGCAAAACCTTTGCTTTGGTTAAGTTGTCTACACCTGTCTACACTTTCCATTATATGATTTGTTTTGAGCTAGAAATGCTCTCCTTGGATAATCCCAGCATTTTAGACCTGTATTGCCAGCAGTACTCTCTAAGGACACTGTTTAGAGAAGTGTCATGTACGAATGATGGAATCACAGAAGTCAGTGATGGAGAAATCAGCAAGACCATCTCTCAGCTCCCGTGAGGACTTTTTAGTCCAACACACTGGAATTACTGTAATGAGAGAATCTTGCAGCACATTAATGCTTCTTAACAAACAACAAAAAGCCTGGGAAGAGGAGGTGATCAAGAAGTTTGTGATATATGCCCATTAGCAGACAGGTCCTTCTAGAGATGGCCTGGAGAGTGCTCTTGTTAAAAGCCAGTTGGATGACTGACATTTAAAAAACCCCAAAGGGATACATGTGGCACTTTTCCCCAGCTTCCCCCTGGCTCAGTTCAGACAATTATGGCATAACTACCAGGGTTAAGTTGAATGTTCCACTGTGTCAGAGTATAAGATAGCAACACTGTCAACTCCTTTGGTTATTGAAATCTCATTTGCAGGAAGGGAAAGCATCCTCTTCCAGCTTTCTTTCACATGTGAAAGAAGAAAGTCAAAGTTGGTACAAAGGAAAAATGTGATGGGTGGTTTTTTTCAGTATCCTTTACCTGTGGTCTTTCATTTGCATGGCTGCTGGGAAAGGAGCCTCCTCAGAGGGTCTCTGGAGTAAAACTGCCTTGCCAGCCCACAAAAGAGGAACATTGTCTTCCCTACAAGCCTCCTCCCTGATGAACTCCATCAGAAGTTTCCCTAGCTAATTTTTGTCAGAGCCACCAACATGCCCCAAGCCTGCTGGATCCCAGTCCAAGAAGGGGTGACATGCCAGTGGGTACAGTCTGCACTGGCAGTGAAACCACATCCCTGCATATGCAGCAAGGTGCTACTTGACTACTCTCCCTGGTGCACTCCCTGAAGCTGCCACTTGGCACTGGAAGAGGAGATCTGGGAGCTTGACTTTAACCAGAGGTGCCTACTCAGACATCAGATACTTCTGAGTTTCACTCAGCTCCAAAGCGCTGCTGAGACTTGGCAAACACATCCCAGTGGGAAGGTAAGAGGTAAAAAAGTGATCTGCAAGCTTCCCCCACATGGGAGTAAAATGCCCTGCTCACAGTACGGAAGGGGATAAGAAAGTAAGTTCAGGCTTCTAATTACTTGTGCCATACAATCAACATCAAGCTGTAAATACTACTAGAAGATGCAGCTCCCTGGCAATCACTGCTTCCCTGGCAAAACTTGCAGAATGACAGGATGCTCTTGATTTCTGGAGTGCTGCAGCTCTGTCATGTTTCAAAATCTGGAACTTGTACTGCCTTTCTCCACAGGAGGGTTAAGAAGAGAAAATACACCTGCAGCCGGTTCTGCTCCAGATGTAAAACTTTACATCCATGGAGTATAGAAACTTGCCTAAAAAAATACAAGAGCTGTAGTGAGACCTTCAGTCATCTGACTCCAGGAATCCAAATCTTGGGACAAAAACGAACAGATAAAATCCCACAGTGTAACAACATTGCCACTTGGCTTATACATGGCCAGATTCCAAAAAGAATAAACAGAAGATACACCATTTTCCCTAAAGAAGTCTGGGAAGGCAGAAATTTAAGGCAAAATCATGTAGAAATTGATTAAATTTATTTCTAGGGCTGCCAGTATAACAAAATGTTATGATGGCATTTAGTTATGTTTAGAATTGGAAAACAGGTTTTGCTTCTTGCTTAATACCCATTTCTTAAGACTTTCCTCCCCAGAGTTTAAGTGGTTGTATGGAGCATGACAAGCAAAGAAATACAAGATGAAGCAGCCTTTTGCTTGCCCAGAATCCATGAGATCCTAAATGTATTATACAGTGGGGATCATATTTTCAGCATATTGTGACACATGTGCAGAGTGTTATTGCTTCTATACGTCTCATTGCTTTCAGAGCAAAATTTTTCTTGGACATTTGCAGAGAGACCATGCCAAAAACAATGGATATGTTTGTATACTTTCAAACACTAAGTTTTGGCCTCCTCGAGGGAAAGTTGTTGTTGTTTGCTTTTCAGCAAAGGACTCTTTCCAAAGGCACAGGGAACCACCCTTCTGCAAGTATTTCCTTCAACCACACACATACTCTGTGGAAACTTAAGAGGATTCATTCGGGAAAGCAGGGATGGACTGCACCAACGTCTGGAAGGAAGTGTTTATTTATTTTTCTTATTTTTCTTATTGTTAAATGATCTGCCTCTCCTCCAGGCCATGGTACACATTGCATAGCTTTAGCTTTAATTGCTGCCCACATACATCTCTGCTTGTGAGGTATTATTACCTCACTTCATGAAGCACATCCCAAACTTCACATCATAGGAGATGTGGTAGGAAGTAGTAACCCTTCATGAAAAAGTAACACTTGTGAGGAATTTTACTGCTGTGTCCACTTTTGATGCAAAGAAAGGACAGCTGGATGAGGGAAGGGGAAAGAACAAATGTTTACCGTCTGGAGCAGCAAAGCCACAGTAACTTCTGTTCAAATCTTCTACATGATGCTTTTTTATGCTGACTGCTCTCCAACCATTCTCAACAGCTCCCTGTTTTAGGGCACAGCCCATCCTTACTCTCCTACTTTTCCATATTAATCTGCAGCAGCATGTAAAGTGTTCCAGGATTCTCATCCTCAACATGTTTCATTACTCAACAGAAACATCTGTTTTTAGGGACTTTACATGCAGATACACACATGGCCCTCTCCCTCACACCAGCATCTTTTCTACTGACCCAAACGAAACTTGTATTGTACAAACTAGTCTCAACAAAAGTCAACACTTTTAGATTGCTGTTGTTGTTTGACACTGGTTAAATGCCAGGCACTCATAA
Organism: Anthoscopus minutus; assembly: GCA_013399455.1. Taxonomy (NCBI): domain Eukaryota; kingdom Metazoa; phylum Chordata; class Aves; order Passeriformes; family Paridae; genus Anthoscopus; species Anthoscopus minutus. The sequence goes on from VWYI01034345.1 coordinate 31,642, forward strand.
GAGTTGTTCACTTATACTCTTTGGCTGCAGTTGGGCAGAAGAGAGGGGGGAAAAAAAGGAATTAATGAAGGGTTCATGAGCTAAGGATTAGGAGAAAAACACTCTAAGAGCAAAATAGGTTTAAATTTAAGTTATAAAGTAAAATGATTATTAATGGAGTCAGAGGAGGATAATGAGAAGCAAAATAAGTTCTTAAAACAGCTTTTTCCCCCCAGCCCCTCCTTCTTTCCCACCAACAGAGAAGTGAGACAGGGTATGGGAGTTGATGCCTTAGGCTTTTAGGTTTTTCTATTCTGCATTGGTGTGTGGCTTTTGTTCAGGGTTACTGAGATCCTTTCACAGGGTGAATAAGATATAAAAATCCTGCTCCAATTGGGAGCTCAAGGACATTTTCTTCCAAACTTCAGTCTCAAAAGTATAGACAACGTGGAGGGAAGAGGGCGGGCAAGTGGGACTCCTGTATGCAAATGAATCGAAACACATAAAAGTGTGGGATCTCGGGACTGCCCGCCCCTCCCTTTTGCCTCCATTTTTGGAGCCATCCAGACAGTGCCTGATTTGTAACACTGGTGCTGCCCGGGTGTGGCCTCTCAATAAATATTCTTTACTCCCCTAACTCCGTCTAGCCTTTGTCACAGCTCTTCAAGGCATCAAAGTTTTAGTTAGTTTGTCACTCAAGTTCTTTTTCTGTTTGCTCAGGGAGAGGAGTCTTTTTTCTGCTATGCTGCCTCCCATGGGCACAGTCTTCCCAAAACTGTTGTGCTGTGGGTTTCTTCTCCACAGGGTGCAGGATAGGCTGCTTTAGTGTGTAAGCAAGAGCCTTCTCTCTCTCTCACTGGAAGCAGGGACCCTCTCTCTCCATTCGGGTCCCCCACCAGATTACAGCTTTCTCTGGCATCCACCTGCTCCAGCATGAGCACTTGTCTCATGGACAGCGAGTGGATCTTTGCATCCCTCACAGACTTCATGGATTACAGGGGGACAGTTTGTTTTACCATAGTCCTCACTATGGCTTGCAGAGGAATCTCAGCTCCAGCACTTGAGCACCTCCTCCCCCTCTTTTTTTTTCCCACTGACCTTGGTGCCGTCATGTTGTTCTCCCTCTCGTATCCTCACTTCCTCCTCTTCTCTGATGAGATGAAAAACTTCTGCCTGTAGGTACCATTGC
>VWYI01034352.1:0-11613 GCA_013399455.1 Anthoscopus minutus
AAGAAGCAGCCGCTCCATCTGGGTGATGGTGAATTCCTCTTCCCCCAGCAGAAACAGCTCCGAGAGTGTGTCCCCCTCTCCAGACAAAAAAGAAAACCCCAGCTAGCCCCCAAACTGCCCCCACCCTCCTTTTTCCTGCCTCCCCCTTCTTCCCTGGGCTCAGCCGATCTTTTGTCTTTCTCAAGCACCCAGTAAGTACTAGCCATTAGGTTTCTCCTCAGCTAATGGGAAAAAATCCAATAGCTCAGAAGAAACAAAAGAAGGGACACCTAAGCCCCAACAATGTTGCTGTTGACACACCTGAAGGTTGGGATGCCATCCACCAGGACCTGGACCAGCTTGAGAATTGGTCCCATGGGAATCTCATGGGATTCAAGACCAAGTGCAAAGTCCGCAGCTGGGGCACAGAAATCCCCAGTATCACTCCAGGCTGGGGGATGAACAGATGCAGAGTAACCTGGCTGAGAAGGACTTGGGGATGCTGTTGGCAAGAGACTGGACATGACCTAGACATGTGCCCTTGTAGCCCAGAAAGCCAAACGTGTCCTGGGCTGCATCAAAGCAGTGTGGGCAGCAGATGAGGGAGGGGATTCTGCCCCTCTGCCCTGCCCTGGTGAGACCCCACCTGTGGTGCCTCATTCATCACAGGAAGGACAGGGACCTGTAGGAGCAACTCCAGGGTAGATCACCAAGATTATATGAGGGATGGAGCACCTCTCCTGTGAGGAAAGGCTGAGAGAATTGGGATTTTTCAGCCTGGAAAAGATTGATGTCAGGGTGATGTAATTGCAGCCTTCCAGTACCTGAAAGGAGTCTACAAGAAATGTGGCAAGGAACTATTTACCATGTAGGGACAGGACAAGGAGGAATGGCTTCAAACTGAAGGAGAGAAGTTTTGGATTAGATATTAGAAAGAAATTCATTACTGGGAGGGTAGTGATGCACTGGAACAAAATGCCCAGAGGAGCTGGGGATGCCCCACACCTGGAAGTGCTCAAGGCCAGCTTTGATGAAGTTCTGAGGAAACGATTCTAGTGATAGGTGTCCCTGCCCAAGAGAGGGTGGTTGGACTAAATTATCTGTAAGGTCCCTTCCCTCAAATTATTCTATCATTTTTCATTACATATACACAGTAAGTAAATAGATGAACTTCCAAATATACCCAGCCCATTTCCTATTTATCTGATTCTAGCTTGGCTATATTTGGTTTCTGCAAAGTACTTTGCCTGATGCCTGTCAATGGTTTTAACACTGTCAAGGAAATTATTAATAACAAAATTTCAGGCAATGTTTCCTGGGATTTCATCTAATTTCTTAACCAACTGCTCTTCAGTAATTTCCAAATATAATTTTCATTTGGGTGACATTTTAAACCATAATGCCAGAGCATGTGATTGATTATGCAAAAATACTTGATAAGCTAAAGATTTCCTTAAGTTTACCCAAAGAGGCAGAAAGACAGCAACCACTATGTTAACCTTTCCTACTAAGAGTCACTTTGGGCATTTTGAACAAGTTGCTAATTAGGCCATCAAAAGTACAGGGGTTCACTTGTCAGACTTCAAGGTTAAAGACACTTTAGATGACAGACATAATTTTGGCTACCTCAGGAAATAAAAATGTTAACAAGCTTCACTGATTTTGAATTGCTGTTGACAGGATCTGAAAAAAAACTCTGACCCTTGTCATATTGAATTAATCTGTTAGTCAGACAAATGATTATGGATGGGAAGACTGACACCTTTCACTATCTTTGATGTGTTTAAGGTTGCAGTGTGTGAATATGTGCAGGGCTTTTACAAGGAGGCACAGAGAATACAAAAGACTGAAGAAGGTTATGAAACCCTGTAAGCTGGCCTGTTTCTTCAATTATCATTTGACCTGAAAATTCTATATTTGACCTGAAATATTCTATATTTCTTTCTTTTTAAATAATCCTGCTGTTCAGGAACATAGTGGCTTATAAGTGCCAAACAAAAAGTGCACATTTCTTGCTTAGACAGACTGACTTGTGAGATATGACATATAAAGATTTACCATGTTCCAGTGTTGCCAACAATATATATTTTTTAGTTCTTGAAAAGTTTAAGGAAACAATATCTACAAAGAGAAGAAATCTATTGATGTGGTGTTGGAGCAAACAGGGCCAGCTCAGCAGGTGGAAGTCTCTGGTACTCACAGCACGGCTGGGCCAGCCTTGAGCAGAGCTCTGGACCCAAGTGCTGGCTCAGAGCCACGCTCTGCAAACACCCAAACACCGAGGGCAGGAGCAAGGATGAGAGAGAGGCCTCTCATGGGATTTCCAAAGAGGTTTATTCCATTAAAATCTTTCCCACATGAGAGCCTAGATCTCATCTTACAGCCACTGATATATGGGGGAGGAGCAAGGGGAGGGGATGAATGAGCCTGTGAGGGAAACTCAGGGGAGGAGAACAAGGAGGGGTTTACAGAGTATAAACCAATAAAGGAACACAGTGGGAGGGAAAAGGTTACATAAACCAATGAGGGACTGAATAATAGGGGATGGACAGGGAACATTTGAGAACAAGGGGCAGTTTCCAGAGTGGATTGGCAGCTGGAATAAGAGGGTACACCTGGGATAAACTATTAACATAAGGGGGATGGGGCTTACAACTTTACAATATAAAAAGTAATTAATCAAATATAGAACGAAAAGACATGCTGCAACAATGTATAACTTTTTTGCATGTGTTAAATATAAAAACAATTATGTGATTTTTTGGTCCTCCTTTTTCTCAACTATCAATTTGTCATTGCTACCAAAGCCCAGAAGGAACATCCTCAATATCTAAAATCCCTCCGTTTTCTATTTTGATCACCAATTACTTCTCTCTGCTTTTTTAATTTTATACATCTCCATATTATAAACATACATATATGATGCCTATAATTTTTAGCCACATTTTGGATCCTCTGACTCTACATTTACCTGCTGTGAAATATTAGAAACATTTAAAATAACAACATACAGAAAAAAATACTGAAATCCCTATACAATGAATACTAAGAACCAGGAATAGAGGCTGTTCTGTGACCTAGCCCAGAAGGGCTACGGGTTATGCTGCATAAAGTAACAGGACTTCAGCTGAATGAAGGAAACTACTCCACAACCTAGGAGGAAGAGTTAGCTACCGGTAGATTTGGATTGATATCTCAAAAAGAAGCAAAAGAAATAAATTTTGACGTCAGCTTTTTAAGTGATACTTTATAGAAAAGAAAGATCTCTTTCAGGACACATTTTGTCTGAATGGTTGACACATTTTGATTTTTGGTACAAATGGCAGAGAGAACAAACTCAGGATTGTGACTCCTGAATAGGAAGAGGCAAGTATCAACATCTCAAGATTGGGCATTTAGATCTGAGAATGTAAAAGGATTTCAGTTACATGTGATATAATATAAATAATTAATTAAATGCTTCAGTGAAAATAATATGGGCCATGATATACTGCAGTCTAAAGACACCTACTCCAGGAAGCACCTGACTCAACAGCTCACTGTTTCAGCACTGCACTTCCTTTCAGCATCTTGAATGTGAAATCCTTTTCCTTAAGGCTTCAGTTCCATTGTAAACAAAAATAAAGTTTTTTATTTATTTTCTGGTTTATTTTTCTTGGGTCATGTAAGTGTAATTGGCTCCCTAGCAAAAGGAATGGGTGCAACTAAGAGCAGACAGAACGTGAGGGTATGACCTCCTCCTTCTGCTAACAATAAGTTGTTGGATTTGTTTGCTATAAATAGGGTTTAAATTTGCAAATCCAACATTTGTATTTCCCCTGCATATTTTCAAAGGTAGAGTGTAAAATCTTTACAGCATTTTGGGGGCTAAATGTTATTGTTTGAGAGGGAATAATTGCAAGGAAAATGTTTACTTCATCTCTTGCGCTCCACTTTGACTCTAAAAACTACTCTGAAAATATACACCTAAAGAAAGTAATAGAATGGGAGATCACAGTGTTATTCTCTTCATTGTAGCTGTTCCAACTTCTGATCATGCTTCAAACACCAGTTAGCATGAAGTGAAATACCAATGATCAGAAGTTCAGTGACCCAGAGATGTATTTGCGAGTCTCATTTCAAGTGTGCCAGCTTGAACATGGTGCATTTTCAAGATGCCAGGAATGCTCAAGTCCATTACTGGAGCTTGAAGGGCTACTCTGTTGTACCTGTGTAAGAGCATAAAGGTATAAACCTGACTCACATAATGGGCTTATAGGCTACTGACATCAGGAACACAGTGTGAAGATGTACCCAGTGTCAGTTCCAGTCATTACTGGAACAGGCATACACTATTTTAGTCTAGTTCATAAGGCAGAAAATGTTTAAAATAAAGATACATAGTAGGAGAACTAGTAGAAGAATACATGTTAGCTAGCTCCTGAGATAAATCTTTACTTTTGTATGATAGCTCTCATGCTCTTGGACATTTCAGTTTCTTTAAAAATTCTGTGGGGTTTCCAGTCCCAAAACACCTCATTTATAACTGTTCTGTAGACACGAGCTTGGTTGAAAATGTGTTACACTTATTGAAATTGTCTTTGTTTCTCTATAAAACTAGGCAATGCCAGATTCATCATAGCAATGATCTATACTGTTCATTACAAACATAAAGAAGAAAAGTCAATGACCGCTAAAAGAAAACAGTTTTTCTTCATTTCAAAGTATCTACTGAATTAGATTCCTGAACAAATATAGAAAAGAATGTGAAATTACAGTTTTTATCATTACATAGTTGCATAATATTAAAGTGGAATAGAATGTGCTGTCTGAATTAGATGGCCCACTCTTGGATGGTATGCATGTACTGTGTAAATGCTCAAACATATACCCACATGCAGATTTTTCTTAATTTTTCAAAACATTGCATATCATAAGCTATTTAAAAAATGCAAATAGAAGAAATTCCTCCTATTGTAAATAAAAGAGCAGAAGAAATATTTTCTTTCTCCTAAGCATATAATTTATCATATTTAATCCTTTACCTGGAAATATAATTACATCTTTATAGAATAGACTTATATCTGAAAATCCAATTAATTTTAGACCATAGATAACATTTCTAACTGACGTACCAATGGAGTAAAACATACAGTTTTTAATGTTATTTTTAAGACTTCTATTCAAAAATTACAGAATCATTCAATGGCTAAGGTGGAAATGTCATCTGATCTCTGGAGGTCATCTAGTAAAACTCTACCACCTGAACAAGGTAACATGTCCAGAACTGTGTCCTAGCAGGTTTTGAATATCTCCGTGGCCCGAGATCCCACCACTTTTCTCTGGATGGCATGTGATAATTCACCCTCATAGTGAAAAGGTGTTTCCTGATGTTCAGATGGGCTCTCCTGGGTTTCAGTTTGTGCCCAGTATCTCTGGTCCTGCAACTGGACACTGCTTTAAAAACATGTTTCTGTCTTTGCAGTTTGTAATCATGAATGAAATCTCCCTGAGTCATAACTTTGTCACCCTCTGCTGGGCTCTTCCAGTACATCCATATCTCCCTTATACTGGGGGGTCCAGTCCTGGTGTGACATCACCAGTGCTGAGCAAATGTGAGAAAAATGATGTAAGGTTACTCATGTCAGATAGCTGGGAAAAGAAAGAAGCTGCAAGAAATGTCTCAAAATCTACATCATTTTTAGAAGGGATTAGAAGGACCTGAGTCACTCACTAGAGGACAGAAAATTAATAGAGGCATTGGAAATGTTGACCTTTTACTACCTGAATTAGTTTTGGCACTTGGGAACTCTTGAAAGGTAAAAATCAAGTAAAAAGCCCTTCTCATATCATGTGCTCTGACCTTTTATTACAAAGGACACAAAACTGCCAGCATCTCTACACAAAGTAGCAAATATTCTCACAAGCTGCAATATCTCAATGCTCGGGTTATAACCAAAAAGAAAAGAACAAATGCTAAATAATATTTCGGAATATACACAACTGAAATCTTTTAGAAAAATGTTCAAGGCAACTCTTGCTTTGAGTGAGGCTCCAGAAAGAGTGCAGTTTCCCACACAGCTCTATTTCAGGTTCCTTCTCTTCCAATTTGTGGTTTTTCATTAAGAAAATAATATATCTGAATTTGTACAGAGGACATATTTGCTAAAGATGATATTGAAGAGTCTTTCCAAAATGACTGTTCAGCAACAAATTATGGCATCTGAGAGACTGCTTCTCTTTATAGTAGGAGAACTCAGTCCAGAAACCTGCTCTCTATTCGTCAGTGCTGACCTTTTTCTTCTCTCTCTCTTTGTTTCTGTGGGTGGACATATGAAGCGAGGAAATATCTGAACAAATTTCTGCAAAAAAATGAGAATAATAAAATCAAATTCAAAAGGCCAAATGCTAAAACATGTAATTAATGCATGTCAGAGACTTCAGTATCAGACTCTAATTTATCCTACCCAATTCGCATCTATCAAGATATTCTGTGCTACCTTTTATCTGCAGTGTTCTGTCTCCATTTCAGTCTTTTACACCTCTCCTCATGTAATCCTGACTTTCTCAGATATGTTCTGTAGAAAAATTACACATACAAGAAGCAGAAATTCATTATACTAGCCAAGAAAATCTTTTTTTTAATTATAAAATATGTTCCAATTAAAGTTCTCAAACTAAGTCAGAATAGACTTCTCTATAGCTCTGCCTTGGAGAATGCTTCTTAGGTGTTTTATGTTTATGCAGAATATATAAAAGTCTGAACTTTGAAAAGTTTTTCTTTCTCAAAGTGTGGATGACTGAAAGAATCATAATGTGCTTAAGTACTTGTAATCTTGGAAACTCCCATCTCTGAAAGGGTTCAAAAATTTTAACTAAGTCACAATGCAATCCAGCTGACTTCAGTGGATCCACTTGAATGAGACACATGTACAGGACCCAGAGGTAACTGCTGAAAATGTTCTGAAATTAATGTCAATTTGCTGTCTTTAGCTGATATGATGAGAGCAATGATTAGAAGGACATACATCTCAGTCCCATGAGAGGAGGTGTAGTCAGTTGACTGCAGCATTCCCTGCTGTAATTATGTACAGAGATGTTATTTTCATTATATTCTTTAAAGAGCTTCCAGTGGTGCAGTAGAAAAGAATGGAAATCACTGTGGTAATAAGAGATTTCAGTCACAAACCCTCTCTTTCCTCTGCTCCAAGTACACACAAATGAAAGTTTAAGAGTTTTGACTGATTTTTCATTAGTTTATTTTTTTCCAGACAACCCAAAACATTCATTTCATCCATTTGCTTGAAACCAAATGTGAAATAAATGGTAATTGTATTTTATTTAAACACCTTTTATCTGCCATAAATGGGATCATTATTCTAAATCATTAGCTCCAGAGGATCATCGTTTTGTGAATGTTACATACATAGATTATCCTACCTATGTACATTTGTCAAGACATATTGGTACAAAACATGCTTAGGCCTACTCTTCCACAACATTCAGCAAGAGATTACTTTTCAACAAGGCATTAAATAAACAATAAAGTCATAAGAAGCATTCAGCTGGAATCCTGGTGATATTGTCTCTTCCAGTAGCTAGATCTATTAGACTTTTAATTTCTGTGCTAGAGATAGTATTTCCATTCAAAAGTAAGCATTCCAGTTGGAATGGGGAGCAAGACTGAGGGCTGGTTTACAAATGTTTGCTTAGAATGATAGAAGTGTCTATTTGGAAGCTATTTAAATTTTGCAAATTTTATTTTCAAAACATTTCACATTCAAGAACTGGTACACAAGGAAGCCATAACCCTACTGCTCTACAGTGCACAGTGTTGCAGTTCTCTTCATGAACCTTGTCTGGAATCTCTGCAAATCACCTATCTGACCATTCCAGTTGCAGTTCCTGTCTTTTCATATAGTTGTAGAACAGCTCAGGTTTGAAGCGAGCTCAAGAGATTATTTTACGCAGCCTTTTGTGGAAAAGAGAGTGCCAACAGGATTATCTATTACCTTCTCCAGTCACATGCTGAGAAACTCCAATGATAAAAACTCTACCACATTTTTGATAGAAAAGTGTTTAAATTTTGTTTTGTTTTGTGCGGTTATTTTAAGAAGCATATTTTCTACTAAATGACACAAATTAATTAGCTCCAAGTATCTATATATTTAGAAGTTTGTGAAAGATTTCATTTATGGATTTGCTTCTATTAATTTGTAAACATATTAAGGAAATGTAGTTCAGAATTAAAGAAAAAACTTCATGGGATCCAACAATTTTATACTGAATAATGCATATTGTGACTTAGATGTTCTACAATACATTATGTGACAGTATCTATGCCATGACACATATCATATCTATCTATAGATACTCATTTATATATGATACAAAAAAAGTATCTATCTATAATCTATCTATACATATATGTGTAAAATATATAATTAATGATATATCATTATAAACCACTGTCCATAGTTTATTATCAGTGAATGCAAGGTGAAGTTAGAAGTTATTTGCTCCTTTCAGTATTATTCTTCTTATATAATATTGTACCATCTTAGCTGTATCTCAAGACTTTCCTATCTGAGTTAAAATAACAATCATGTGGCTTATATTTACTGGCTTCTCAACTGATCATTTTGTTTCAGTTTGAACCGAGTGGAAACACCATTTAAGTGTAGTGGTTTTGGTTCGTCAATCTGAATTTTCCAGCCAATGCACTAATTTATGTAGTGGGTTTAGTGCTGGCCAAATGCCACTGCACCTACCAGAATTATTTACTCGTTTCTCTGCTGTGAGATAGGATTTAGGAGGAGAGCAAAGCAGATTCAAACTTTAAAGGTTATAAAGAAAACTTTATTTACTGAAGTAAAATAAAAATAATAAAAAATCAGAATAACCCTCAGAACACTTCTCCTCCCCTCCCCTACAGTCTCTTTCCTTTCCCACTGACAACATAAGGAGAAAAAACCTGGGATTTTCAGTCGGTTTACCACCTCTAAAATAGTCTTTCTTCAGTTCTTTTAGTGAGAGGAGTCTCTCTCACCATGCCATGGAGACTTCACAAGAAACAGTTATCTCATAGCTTCAATATCACAGTGAACCAGACACCTGGAAAAGGAAAAATCTGCTTGCAGTATTAAAATCCTTCCCATGTTTTTCAGCCTGCCCACAGCTGCTTTCATATGCCGTGTCACTTTCTGGGTTATTATTTTCAGGATGAGCTGCTCAGAAGCTCTCTACATCTATCTCTGACATCATCTTCATCTCTGGGAATAGAGGTTTTTCTTCTTCCCTGGGGGCAGAAGGTCTTCATCACTCATCTCTCTCTGGTCAAACTTTTCATTTAGATCACAACTACTTCAACATCTGCTTACTTCAGCATGGATGCTTTTGCTCATGTCTACAGTTTGAATGCTCCATCCCCCCATGTTTCATGAATTACAGGGATATTCTAATGTATCACAGTCCATCACCATGACCTGACAAGAATGTCAGCCCATGACTAAGGCATGTCCTTATTTTCCTCACATCTGGGATTCAGCTCCTTCTTTACTGACCTTCATATTTTTCTCTATATGTGTCTTCACTCTTTCCTCTTTCCTCACTAGAGAAAAATTGATGCTTTCACATCTCATCTGTACACTGGAAGAGTTAATATCCTGCCTGAACCTGTGGATGGCCATGCGATGTCTGCTGGGTGGAGGCCGCAGCAGTCACGGTGATGGGTTTCAGGCCGCGCTGTGCTGGGGTCAGGATCCCGGGCGGGAATGGCGGTGGCCCCGCTGGCCGCATGGCTGGTGTCCAGCCCTTGCTGTGTCCAATTCCAGCCACGGGGCTGCTTTCTGCGTGGGCTGCAGAGCCACCCCTGGTCTCAGCTGCATGATCTGCGGTGCCGGGACAGCCCCTGCGGCTGGAGCTGTTTATGGTGGAGGATCCTCTGGCAGCCGCGCGGTGGGGGCAGTCGGAATCTCAGCAGCCAGGCTGGGACTCAGCCGCCCATGGCCTCCCTTGCCCGGCAGCCGCTGGGGCCCGGCCCGGCCTGGCTGCGGCATTGCGGGACCAGGCCGAGCCCAGTTATCTCTTCAAGGCCGGAAGCAAGAGAGAGGCGTTCCTGACCTTATTAGTGGTTTATGTGTCTATAGTCGGAACTAGCCTCGATTAGTTTTGCTAGGCATGGAGCAAGCTGTTAGCAGCTTCTCTTAGAAAATCATTTTGTCACCAAAAAATCAACTAATACAGAACCAGTACACATGGTAATGGTTTTAAGGTTTATATTTTACATATGTTTTCTTTTGGCCCATGTTAACACTAAAAGAAGAGTGAAACAAAGCAGAACTGAAAACCACAAACATGGGTTTGAGGCTATGTCAAAGAAGTCAAGGCAACCTAAAAATTCTTTTCATGGTTCCTGGTCTGATAAAGCCTTATAAGAGTGAGGGTGTAACTCATAAGAGAGAAATAGAGCTCACCAACACAATAAATTCAAAAAGCCCAGGTCTCAACATCTCTGAAGTTACTACAACCATGTAAAAATGTTTCTTATTGTCGAGGAGGTTATGAAGCAAAAATATTGTTGATCCAAAATACACTATGCAATTTCTGTAAGGAAAAGAGGATGTGCATGCCCCAGCTCCAGCGCAACCTTTCATTTATTCTCAACTTTTCCACTAAGGAAATAATTTTGACATATGGAGATAGCATCTTTTGACATAACCTTCTTGTTCCATTTCTAAGAACAACTTTGCTTCCTGTGTGATTTGAAAGCTTTATGATGAAAGTGAATGTGAACTGCTCTACAAAACATGATAGGTTGTACATAATATGGAGAGGACAGTAATTTTCTGTGGACAACTTCCCTTAGAACTAAAAATAAATGCCCTTCTAGAATACAGATAAAAGCTTGTGTGGTGGCTCAATGTATGAAAGTAAGCATCTGTGAGTCCCAGATGTAGAAACTCCCTCTGCAAGAATTTAGCAAAGGAAAACATGACAGTCTGCTCTGCATGCTTGTCAACATCACACTGTCTCTTCCATCAAATTACTGATCTCCGGACTATGCACTGCAACTCTTTCCAATCAAGGAAGAGCCACTCCAGGGAATATCTGAACTCACAATCTTTACTATTACTGCTGTTATCACTATTGTTACTGCTGCTGCTGCTGCTGCTGCTGCTACTGCTGCTTCTAGTTTTATGGCCACTGCATTTTCTTTTCTTTAAAGGTGAAAAGTATCTTGGTTTTATAGCACTGCCCCTATCTGGAAATGTGTCCTTTTAGACCTCTGTAAAGAAATTTATCTCTTGTTTATGTGTATCCTCATTCCAGGAGGAATTGTGTTGTGTTTGTCTCCTGTTATAAGAGTAGCAAAAGCTATTTTCTGAAACTCCAGCCTTTTTCTTTCTGGGTATCTTTTCTTCATCTGTTTAAAGGAGTGGATCATGTGTTCTTGATTCACAAGAACCATGTTAGAAAAAAAAATTTATTGGTCTTATGAAGACAGGGCTTCATATTCAGTAAGGGAAAAAAATCTGAGAATTATAATGACATGTACTTATTTTTAAGTAATTAATCTGGAACTTCATATGGGAAGTTTGCTTAGATTTTGGAAAATAGTGTGCTCGTTTGATATTGGTTGAGATTTAGGAAGAA
>VWYI01034354.1:1314-67169 GCA_013399455.1 Anthoscopus minutus
TGACCCACTTCAGGCACAGGAAGCAGTCCTGCATGATGGTTAATACTTTGACCAGAATGGAAGGCAGACACAAACTTTAGTAGCAGACATTTTACAGAAGACACTTGGACCCTCATTCTCCCACAGAGAACAAAAACCATAAATCATATCCTCTGTAGAAAAATACAGTGTAAATTCAATCTGAACAAACCCAGAAATATATTTGTAAATGTCTATGCGGATGAAAAAAATAAAATTATCCCTTTTCAGAAGGTTTATACAGTCAATATTAAACTACTGAGCAGAAGATATTGATAGCCAGTAATGCAGATGAGATTGCTGTTAATTGTTAACATCTCCTGGGCTATGCTTCCTACGTCCCTGCACAGATGATGAATAAAATTATTTACCTATTCAAGTAATGAGAGCTAGGCATTTTGATATCCACATACACAGTAACTCAGACCTCCTCTGAGACCCCCTACCTGTAATTAGGAACAGATGTAGGATCTTGTGTCTGAATTGATAAAAACAAATTTCAGCCCGCCAATGATATATGGCCTAGTGGCACTGTAATGGGAAGAATACCTCTGCAGAAGAAATCTCCTTCAGGCACTGGACCTAATCAGCTCCCATCTGGCTCAAGAACCTTACTACTTTAGATCCAGTATTTGTCCATCACTGTTTTGGGACACTCACTGAAATACAGGTGACACAGCAAGTGCACAAGAAAGTGACAAGCAGTGTTTATATGGCTTCACCTCTGATGATGAAAACCACATATTTATACCATTCAAAACCACAGAAATTCTCTAACACTTCTCCATGATGGAGTCATTTAAAATTAAGAATACACCACCTTATGTGCTTTCAGCAACAATTCTCACAGCTCAGCATGTGCAGCTGGGGAACATTCCTCAAATTATTTCATGGGGGGACTCAAGATGACATTCACCATAACACTCTATTCTCCAAATGCCACACTACTGCAGGAGAACATGCCCACGACCAAGATTTCACAGACTGAAAGTAGCTGCATTTCTTACTTTGCATCAGCTGGCTGAAATAACCCAAGGGGAATGGGTACCTGCCCATTCTCTTGCTCTCACACACAGGTACCAAGAGCTCTGTATTGTCCCAGAAGAGAAGTGAATACTCTAAATGGAATTTGCTCTCTATAGATGTTGCAGGTTGGCTCTTCCCCAGTCAGATGCATCACTTGGACTACCCCATGTGTGCCTGTGCTAGCCCCACTGGATACTCCAACAATAACAAGATTCTGAGGGCCTATGGCAGGCCCAACTGTTCACAGCACTAGGACTGGAGAAGCTCAAATAAGCTGCTGTGCTCATTTTTATCGAGTGACAAGTAAAGCTGCCTTCCTTCATGTTCCTTTCCTGACCACTAAATGTCCCTCACTTGATGTACCCTCATCCAGCAAAGCTTATAATTCCCACTGGCTATTGCCATAGGTGACTAAAATTATGCCTTGAGAAAACCCAGAAGAGCTGCAGCTCCTTTGGTCTGTAGAATAGAGATAGAAATTTGTATTTACTGAGGTCACCTCAGTACAAGAAAGCTTCACTGGTTTCATTTAAATCTGACTGAAGCAATTCAAGTTAAACTGATGTGAATGCCTTCATACATCTTTATTTAAAGATGTTAAATGAGAGTTTACTTGATTTCAAACCTAATCCAAATCTAAAAGAAGTGACCAGATGAAATAAAACTGTCCATGACACGTTTTCCATTGGTTTAACTAAGCAGGCTTACCAGTAATCTTTGTGCAACTCCCTCATGTATACATGGTCTGGAAATACATTCACTCTCCAGCACTACCCTGCTACATGCCAGGAGAATTTGCAGCTGGAAGGGGCTCAAGGGAACCTCAGTGCCTGGAAATAAAAGAACTGTGGGGGAGAATCATAGCTGCTGTGCTCACCAGCCCTCCATGGACATCGCCTAAATTACCGTAATTAATATAGGGGAATATTTCTGCGCTCCTCAGTAGTTTATAAATGTTACAAAAAAAGGAATGTTTTATATGTCCCCTGATGGGTTTTAAATGTTAATAAATTATGTGCAAGGAGGTATTTTACATCTCTCTATTTAACAGTGAGCTGACAGCTGCAATTATAGGCCAGTCCCCGACCACAGCAATTAGGAACCTGAGGAGTAAATGGACTAACTTTCTTCTAGAATAACACAGTGAATTGGGATGCTGATTCAGCGTTTAAACATCCAGACACAGAACCAAGGTGAGACATTTCTGACACCCTGGAATTTCCCTTTTGTTACACGGTGCACTTGCCAGTCACTGGTACCTGCTTACTTTGTCACCAGAGACCCAGTGCCACTCTTCCAGTGGTAGCAACAGCTCATCATCTTTCAGCTACAGGAGAGAGAGAATGGAGCAAGCAGCCAATTTGCTACATTGCTCCTCTGTTGTGGACTAGAAAAAGAGCAGGAAGACTTTACACATTCAGGACAGTAGAAGAAAATGGGGGTATGCATGTGTCACTGCATGCTCTTTCACTCTCTTTTTGGCAAAAATCCTAATCCTACTGAAACTGGAGCATTCTCTCTGGTATGAGGTTTCTGTGCCTGCACACCTACCTGCACCAGCACAAGGAGTCTTGGAGGCACATCCCCATCGTTACAAAAGGTAGCAAAGTGACTGCTCAGGAATGTGTGCCCCAGCAGAAGGTCCTATTAGTTCTCAGTAATCCCTAGTTACTACCCTTCCCTTCTGCTCTGCCCAGCCCTCAGCAGAAGAGAATCTCTGTTTAGTTTAAGGCAGCTTTGAAGCAATCTTTTAGTTACCAATATTTCAGGTTAAAACCTTTGTTGCAAAGTAACAGCAGAGGAAGAAGTCTTTGTATTTTGCCAAGGCCCTAAATCTGCTTACAACACTGTATTCCTGCATGCCTGTGTATTTTCACCTTCTCTCTTTTACCCAAAAATAACCTTTGGCCTTGATCCTTAAACTGGCTGTGTTCACTGTTGTTAGTGTGCACATTCATTATTCCTGTTAACCACTGAGGTACTGCCAAAGGCAGCACACAGCTGTTTTGAGGCACTTCGTCCATGCTGTATGCGCTGTTTCACTCCATAGGAACAGCACCCCACTGACAACAAAAGGCAACTCTGACACTGAATGAAACCAAGCAGAACTGCGAGTAGCATCTTGCATTTCCACTACATTCTTACAAAGGCTGAGGAATAGGGTTTACAATTCTATTAAAATTCAACAATGTAGCAGTTTGCCACTGACAACCTCTTGCTTTATTTTATTTTAGAAGGGCAGAAGCCGAAAGTGTAATAAATCTGATTTATTAAGAAAACTAATTTTCTTTATTATTTCCCACTTTTTTTTTCCTTACATGAGGGGTTGTAACTAATTTCTTTCCTCCTCCACTTTCTAGTGTTGGATTGGAACAGGGTTTGTTCAGCTATTAGAATTATAATTTATTTTTTTTTCAATTAGTGGTCCACAAATGCACCTCTGCAAAATTAGAAGAAATTTTGAGTGGAAGGAAGAAACTTTATTTTCAGATTTGGACAGAATTAGGTTAACATTTTCAGGGCATTTATGCTGTATCCAATTACAGACAAACACCATTTAACATCCTTAATTCACATATTCCTTCTGTTTTGCACGAAGGTTTCTCAGCTGTGTCTGAGGCATTACAGTCTTGTTAAAGTCAGGGGTCTTTAGTACAGAATTTCTTGGACTAAGTTATAGCTGTTCTTCAGTTCCTGTCTGTGCTTGGTTATGCATTTCTTCTGGTTTGCATTAACTCATATATAAATGATTATGACCGCCCTTTCATTCTTTAGAAGATAACTGTTATTGATTATGGATGGGTTTCCAGAGCTTTTGAACAACAGGGACCACATGTTACTACAGACTTTGTCTTAGGCATCATGTTCATCTCACTCTGGATGGCATATGTCAAGCACATTCATATTAAGTCAAATAACATTGACTATTACATTTGGCTACTACAGACATTATTTACAACGAAGCATGATAGTATATTATTATGTTTGTCTGTCTAGATACTGTAATTGCCTGTTAATTAAATTTAGGTAATAAAATGGGTAGAAGCAGCACTACCATATGGCTACTCGTGTCTCCATGGAGCAATGCCTATAGGTACTGAAACTTAGCTTGAGAATGAACAGCCACAAGGGTGTGGTAAAATCTTCTAGGGTCTAGAGACACCAGAACTCAGGCAGAGCTACATACCGAAAGCTGTGGCACCAGGAGGGACACCTGCCTGACCCTGGTGCCCTTCAAAACCAAATCCCACAGATGCTCGAGGTTACCCCTTCACAGGACCTCTTATTCAGCTCAGTCTCTGAGAAGCAGCACATACAGCCTCTGCCACTTTTATACCTCTAACTCAAGGTGGGGGAAAACAATATTGTACATACCTCTTTGAAGGACTGCCAATCCCTCCAGCCAGGAGATGAGGTAATACACTAAGGAAGACCAACAGCAGTTCAACAGAGAGGGCTGGATCTTCTTAGCCCTAATTAGTGTGCAGCCCCATCTAACCAGCTGCTACTCTGCTGTCAGCTACAGCCAATAGTCAAGACCAAAGAACAGAGATTACACATCCTGTCTTGGTTGCAATCTATTTTTATGCTACAGCACTTCTGTGACATTCACAGGGTATGTCCTAAAAGTGTCTCACTCCTGCACAATCAAATTAAAGTCATTCAGCATAGGCTCGTTTGCTGAAATATAAACATTGCATATATCTTGTATTTGAAAGACTGGGATTTGTCTATTGGGAAAAGTTATTTACCATGGACTTGACTGATTTTGCAAGTTTTCTGTTTATTAATAAAACACAATTCTTTCACATTTACAAAATACAGTAATACAATTTACTATCTTATGGGCTGCTGTGAGGCATAATCCACTAATTCTTCTGAAATGTCCAGAGATCCTCCAAAGAATGCAATCTGAAAATAAAATTATCATTAGTAAAATGCGAGGGATTTATTATATTCATCCCCACTTTCCATTAGACAAATGACTGATTGTGTGTATGAGAGCAAATCTCACCAGATTTTGGTATACCTCAGTGGTACCAAGAACCACATTATTCTTACCAGTATTTCTGCTTTTATATTCTTTTCTCTAAAACAACACCTAAGAATTTAATTTAAAAATAGAAACCTCACTAGGCAAAGTAAATTTGTGCACTTGTCAAATCGACAAAAATTATATAATTCCATAATATGAAAGATGTAACCAGTGAATTTATACATTCAGAAAGCAGTATCAGGCACTGCTAGACATATGCTGAAGGTGATATGAACAGTTGCTTGGACACAACTATTTCTTTTCGTTGGATTGCAGGAGAATCCACAGCAACTTAGATTACTAGGCACATCCCCTATATGCCTAACATCAGAAGGCATTTATAGTCCTCAGATGCAACAGAAATTATAGATTTAAACCTACTTCAAACTAGACAGAGTACCTTCAGACAAGTTGAATGCCTCCATGGAAATATTTTCCCAAATTTTGCTCACCCTTGAAGGTGAGTACATTATAAATCAGGAGAGCTAAGATGGATTTCCATGTCTGCCATGAGACTTCAGTATGACCCTCAGACAATATGAGATAAAGAATTTTCTGGCATCCCAACCATAGGTAGGGAGCTTATACCACCTGGAAGCATCCAATCCAACCTGCAGCTTTGACAAACTTCCTTCAATCCCTCTCTGCCCCTGTAAAATGGGGGTCATGTTTCTGTCTCTCACATAATGTATAATTGGGGTACTTAATTAGGACACTAATTCAGCCCTTATAAACTAAGGAAGAACAAGCACAGTGATGACACCTCAACACTGACAACTATGTATCTACATGCTACTCACAGAGATAGAGAAAAGCCTCCCCAAAATACAGGGTTTGAAGTGCCAGTCTGCTGAACAGGCTTGCAAGCTTAAAACACCCCTCTGGACCTCCATGCTTCTTGTCCCTCAGTAATTTTAACACATATTCACTACAAGGAAATCAGGAAAGAGGGGGAACCTGATCCACAGTTTTTGTGAGAAACTAGGCTCAAAATAGGTTTCTAATCCAAGAACTGCATTCTATTTTTTATCACATGCTTTACACATTCCTAGAGCTCACCTAGATTAGAAGTGGATGAGCCAAAATAAACACACATGTGCACACATAGAGTGCTAGGTGCATTTTTGTGTGAGAGGGTTTGCTTTCCCAGTCTTTCTGTATCTGTAAGCAGGAAGGCTTAAAAACCTTGCAAAGAAAGTCTGTTCCCATGAGAATTCCTGCTTCACTCTCTGCAGATTAAAAGAAGCAATCTCTGCCTCCTGCACATGGGAATCCCAGTATTTTGGCATGGTTTTAACATCAGCATCATTAGAAACACTGATTTATTTTAATTGTCACCTTGTATCCTACACTGCCAAATGCAGTCAGAATGTCAATTCTTTATCAATGTGAGCTGTTGACATGGAAACAGATCTGCTGAAATGGAAGCAGTAAGAAAAGATGTGTTACTCCTCCAAGTTATACTTAGAAGTGGTAAACCTGTGTGTGCCAAAACACATTTAAATACTCGATAAACTACACAGAAGAAATAAACTATTTGGGGTGACAGTCATTTTAGTTGTTTACATCACAGACTGCATTTAGAAAATCTCCAGCGTTACTATGGTAACAGTTTTGCTTAAATGTAGTTGTGGACGCACTTAAGGTATGATCTAAATTAACTGAAGATGGAGGGACAAAACTGGGCAGCAACTGCTGAAGGAGTGACTGGCTGCTTTCTATCAGCCTGTCCTATCTGCTGCAGGCACTAGCAAGGGTACAGCCAGAGCACTGTGTAGCACAGACACCTTGGCTCATCCTCCTTCATGCTCCCAGAGAGCACCTGAAGCAGCTGACAGGCTGCACCAGGTAGGTTTTAGAGATAACAAAGAAAAACAGAGCTGCTTATCATCCCTACACAGCTTGTAGCGCATCCGAGAACTGCTTGTTCCCTCCCTCTGGTCACCAAACAGGTAATGGGAAGAGGAGGCAGACAAATAAAGGAGCCTCTAAGAGGGGCTGGAGGCCTCTTCGTACATCTGGCATAGCTTGTGGCTTTCCTCTTTGAGATCCCTCCCAGGCAATGGAGTGGAGCTGGAGAAAGGCAAGAGTGTAGCACAAGCCTTCTGCCAAAATCTGTGACTTGGAACAGACACTGCCTCACAATTAACTTCACACAGCTAAGAAACTGTCCTAAAAGATGCAGTGCAGACCTTTGACCAGCACTACATTTCCACTAGAAAGATTAAATCTCTCTGCTGCTAAAGCTAGTTTCATAGTCATAGGGAACAAGGCCAGAGGGGCAACTGTGATCTGCTGTTCTTAATAGGGATTAAAGGAACCTATGGTCTCCTGCATACCTGCCTCCAACCTGAAAGCGAACAACGGTGAGATGGAGATCACTCAGGAGAAAATTGAAGGAGAGGCTCTTCTGCCCTTTTGCCAGACGCCAGGGCAAGGGGCAGCAGAAGGAAAAGACGCATTTGAAACAACTTCTCTGAACAGGATCATGGAGGCATTGGAGCCAACGTTCAAAGCTCATGGATCCCAGCAATGCTGCAAGGCAGTGCAGTTTTGAACTTGCCTAGAGCAGCCCACCCCTGCTCCCACTTCATCTGTGGTATCAAGGCATGCAGATTTTTTTTTTCTTTTCTTCCCTTTTCCACTTTTCATATTTCTGTGTGATTTTAAACCTACCAAAAGCTTGTGCATCAATTAACAAGAGAAGGAAGGACACATTCCAATAATTACACATTGGCCTGTGAAACATGGACACAGGATATGGCACAACATTCTGAAAATAGCAGGAAGGTCTCCCTTGTTTAGGTCAAATTTTATTCCAATTCCCATAATAAAGCAGCTGATATTAAACAATGAAGCACCACTGTTTCGCCTCAACGAGTGTTCCAGACAGATCTGCTATAACTTAATCCACACAACAAAACATAAAGCCAAGGAATGTAAGTTTATATGAGTGTGAGACAAAATAGTGCTTTAAACTTCTGCAGCATTTATCAACCCAAATTACTCTACATACATACTAACTTAAACGCTTCCATCTGTATTGTTATCTTACTCCATCTGTATTGTTATCTTGTATTTTGGTGTGATTCATGAGGTGTTGGGTTAGATGCTGGGCCAAATTGTTGATATGAGTCAGATGACGAGACAGGTTGCTGGCTGTCATAGTTTTTCACAGAATTCTGCTTTTTTGAAATAGGGATGAGGGAACAGAACTGGAAGAGAAAAGGACCTGTACTGCATGTCTCTAGGTACAACTGCTCTAAACAGCTTTGGCTTTTGAGTGGTTTAGCATAATATTTCTAGATCGCTGAGGCATGGATATTGGTGGCACACATACTCCTTGGAATGAGTCTTGGAATCCTCTGTCTGAATCTGCTTGGAGGGGAAACGGAACACAGTGATGAAGGAAGCATAAAAGCGTCTTGCTTACACACAGTTTTCCGTTTCAAAAAGGAAATAGTAATTTGCAGATGAGAAGAATGTTTCAGAAAAAAAAACCAAAAACAAACCAAAATACCAAAAACCCAAACCACAACTTCTCCCAGAAAAACCACTTTTTCTCACATGCATCCACAAAGCCTCCTACCTTCTTCTTCATCCTCAGGAGTGGGTTGTGGCTGCCAGAAATACACATTACAGAAGGACAAAGAAAAAAATTACAGTGGAACTATTAGTGCACACTCATACACTTCTGAAACCTGCCCCAGGGGCAACTTGGCTTCTAGTTAGAACACATAAGATATTCATATTCAAAGCCTCATCTGAAAACATAAATTTTGATCTTATCCCATACTAACAGCCATAAAAGCAGAAACCTTCTATGTCTCCATCTTCAACATTAAATACCAAAGGTACTGTTTTCTAATGTCTCTTATACATCTGAGGAGCAGATGATCTTGAAAGACGTAGTCTTTTGATCCTACATAAATTGGATGCTTTTGACAATGTCACTCAGAATTTTCATGTCAGTTCCAGGAAAACATAATCTAAAACAGAGGATAATTTTGATTTTCCTCCTGACTCAGCAAAGAAGATAATTATAAATGGAAAATGAGTGTTCTTGAGGATAAATATACATGCTGTAATCCTACTGCCAACTGAATTAAGGTTTGCCTGCTGCAGTAAAGCGTATGCTAACTTGGCTGGAGGAAACCTAAGACTTGTTGGTTTTCAAAATTCATTGGTGAGCCTTTCTATGTTATAATTCAGTATTTTAGCATGTCCAGTGGATGGGGAAAGGGGGATAAGGGGGAAAGGGGGAAAGGGGGAAAGGTTTATTTCCTCTGCCTTTGGTTCTAACTGACAGCAATAAAAGAATCCAGTAGCACCACAAGAAACTGAGGCAAGCGGGTTCTTTTCACAGAATTGTGATTGCAAAGCACCTCTGAAGATCATCAAATCCAATACCCCTGCTAAAGCAGGTTCATCGAGAACCCACCTCCACATGAAATCCAAATGATTCCTCCCTGGAACATGACTGGCAACATGAAGCAGCTTTTTTTTCAGGTGTTCTTCAGCCTAAACATGACTTCCACCTCTGGAACTGGAAGAATTCCTTATGTCAAGCAAGCACAGACAAGCTATCATTCAGCAGTGATAGCTCACTGATTGGAAGTCTCATTCATCAGGGGGAGGAACTGCAGGGTTTCTCCTTAAATTAACACATAGGGAAAAAAAAGATATTTGTCCAGACCCAGTTGCTTTTTCATTCCTCCAGCAGCTGCTAGTTTGAGAGAATTTTAAACGGCTGGCCTTTATGAAATGAATTGATAATCACAGCCTTGTGCCTCACACATGGCAGACTGGTAAGAGGACAAAACCTTTCACCTCAAAGGCTGCTTTTCAAATTCAGAATAATCCTTGACTTCATAAACACCATCACTACATGATGGGCATTTGATTGTTATCATACAATGAATCAGGTGTTTTTCCTAGCAGAAAAGTATTCATGCCACGGACAACATACTAATTATTGTCAGTAATTTGCAGCACTCTTGGCAGTGCCAGTAAAGAGACCTGTAGAAAATTGCCCATTTGTTCATCCCTTGGGGGTTGTCATCTCAAGGCAGGGGGTCAGGCCCTTCAGTCATTGTGGTGATTCTTGTAGCTCTTTCCCACCCTGGATACTTTTGCAGATAAGCAGAGCTCAGCCTCCAGAGCTGCCAATCTACACTTTTATTACCGCTAAATTACTTTTGTTTCGAATGCTGGAGGCAACTTTGAATGCCGGCTCTAATTAGATTGTAATTATTTGGAGATGTGAGCAATTGTGGCAGATTTGGGTGGAAACTTTGGTGGCTTTTAATATTTGTGCAAATAGGTCTCCCAAGCACAAAACCTGCAGCTGCTCATAACACTGGGCATTTTCTTAAAAAATTATACTACTAACAATTTAATCCAGGCAAGAGAAATTTTGAATTTCAGTGTGCGGAGTGATCTGCAAAATCCTTGTCCAAGCTGCAGGTCAGGCAGTTTTCATGAGCCCAGGATGTTTTGGTACAAATAGAAGAAGGTGAGTTTAATTAGGAACAAATATTTTTGTACAAACAGAACAAGGTACACTGACCTAAGCAAGAACCCATATCAGAAAAGATACATAGAAATATATATATATCACCATATTTTCAGAACTATAAAAAGCTACAAACTAAAAAGAAAATAAATTTCAAATATACATAGGAGTAAATCCCAACATTTAGCACTAGAAGCCTTATTTTTCCCTTAAGAGAAAAATACTCATGAACAGTCCAGAAACTCAATGCCCTGTTGCTGAATACCATTATTGCTCTTTCTTTGGGAAACCATAGGCCTCCTCAAGACTTCGACCCCCTCTAATATAACACAATCCAGAGATCTGCAGGGAAATCCTAAGGATCTGAGAGTGAACATTTAAAGGCCAAGAAGCTTCTGCTAGGAGACCCCGTGCTTTCACATAATCTCCTGAGGTCCACCTGTCATAATGACAACATTACCTCTTCATGCAGCTCCAGGGAGTGCTGTGCAAATATTGGATTATCTGGTTCAATGGCCAAACAAAAAACAATCATGGGAAGAAAAAATTTCTGTTGAATCTACCTGAAATAAAATCTAAGAGGGTGGTTTGGCTAAGGGAAAGAAAAAGCACACCAAACAAAAAAATACAACAGAGGAGGAAATGTTTGCCTTTAAAATAGTAAATATTTACTGCTCCTTATTATTTACTCTGCTTCTTTTTTTTTTACCTGAAAAGAAAAAAAAATGCCCACAAAATTAATTGGTTTTCATATTTCCTTTTATCCTTTTCTTCAATTTAAGGGAGATTTTTTTTGTAAGAAACATCACCAAATTTCATGTCATACCAAAGCAGATCTGCTCTCCCTGAGAGAAAATCTACTACTTATAACATTCTGCGGAGGTCTAGCTACAGGAAGAACTGTAGAAGCTGAAATATAGAGATCTAGTGATCACAGTTTTGTCTAAGAAGAATCAAGTTTCCAAGTAGGCAAACTCATCAGTTCCATCAGTATGAATCAAAAATATGATTGATGGAATTTTTTCAAACAAAGAGGACCAAATACCATCCTTTGAAGGACAGACAAGCAGCTTCACTTACCATAAGTGACCTCTTTGTTTACTTGTCCTGTAAGCTCCTGCTGCAGTACTTATGTGAAATGAAAGGTACAGATGGATTCCACTGGTGGCAGTGAAGCCCATGAGATACCACAGGCACATTTCCACAAGTTTCAGTAGCTTGTTGCATGTGCGGCTGGCAGAGAAAACACTTGTAAACCTCTGCGGGTCTCAGTTATCCTACAGCTCTGTGAGGACTGGTGGAGTTGGTAGCTGGCTCCTTCACTTCCACAGAATCAGCTAAACTGGATTCAAGCGCTTCTGCAGCCAAACAGACTTAACTAAACACCAAGAGATACCCTCTACTACATACACCAAAATTAGAACAAAATTTGTTCAGGAGGACAAAAGAGAAAAAAGTTCCTAAGTCCTTACACCTCTGCATTCAGCACATAATATCTAGAACTGCCACCAGTAAAAACGAGCAGTAACAGCCAGTAGAGGAAACAGGTATGTAAGTGGACATACACCAAAACTCAAGCAAAATTTGCTCAGAATGACAGAAGTGGGAAAGATTCAAATCAATACAGTCCAGTTCCTCAGATTTTATTAAGCTGCTGTTGAATATAGCAAGGTCAATGCAAAGAAAGAGAAAAGCTATTTAAATACAAAAAATAGAAAAATTCTGTAAAGCAAATGTCCTCAAGGTGTATGATAAACAAACCTTTCTAGGTGGCCACTAGAAAAAAACAGAAGCATTTGAGAATGGAATACTCTTGGATGACAAGTTTACCTCAAGTCCAAGTGCAGAAACAGAGGACAGACTAGTGTAGTTCCTCCTCATGCCTGTTCCAGGCTCGTGTAAAGGTCAAAGATTTATTGTCCCAGTTCAGTACACAGCTATTTGCTGGGATCAGGGAGCACGTTAAAGTGAATGGATGGGAGAAAGCTTCATCAATCCCACTAACACACAACAAGAGCCCAGGCAGTGGAAGAGCTGCTCAGTCCTGTTGGAAATGGCACTACTACCTGTTGTAATGGACTGAAAGAGTCCTTACACGACACTATGGCGCAAGAAATCAGCAGAAGTTGCAATGTATGGCACCATTGGTCACAGGACCCACCCGGAGATACAAATCTGCCCTAAAAGCACAGAACTGCCAAAGAGTCTGTCCATTAATCTTGTCTCCGTAGCTTACTGCACACATCAAGACACATGCAAAGGCGGGTCTCAGTAAAACCAATTCATGTCTATAGCATGTCAGGCAGTGCATCTAGTATTGTAATTCTACATCTAAGGATTACATTGTGGGGACTCTGCCTTTAAGACATCATTAAAATCTGTACATACATTCAGACCTTGCTGCCTCCTCAGCCATGTTCAGCTAGAAACCAGCAGTTGCAAGAGGAAGAACATCTGCTCCTCAGAAACTCTGTGTGTTACAGCTGAAAGCAAGGTGCCTGGCTTATTCACCAGTACTTCATTATTTTCACTTCTCTGACAGTCAGCTGTATCTCTTCACAGAAATGCACAATGGTTTTGTGCCACACAACTCTTCTTTCAGCAGAGTTAACTCTAGATTTACATCTGTTTAAAATGAATGTGGAAACAACCATAGAGTCCAAAACTTTAAAGCTGAGGTTGAACAATTTGTATGTCTACTTCTGGCAAACCTGCAGAAGCACAATATCCCTAGCAAGTTGAATTTGTGTGCTCACGTGATGAGGAAAATATGAATGCCTGCATGAACACAGAGACAAGACAGTGATCATCTGATACTGCCAGCCTGAGAGCAAAGCTTGGAGCCAGCAGGCAAACCCTGGTATCTCTTGTCCCAAACATACACGCGTTGCAATGACTCCAGCACTTGAGGTCTGGGGGCCCTGCAGAGCCTCAGGAGCAAAATCAAGGCGTACCCTTTGTTCAAAGAGTGCATGGAGCAAAGGAACTGTACCTCTCACACAGAACCCAGGTAGATGCTATGGGAGGGAAGAGACTGCACTTGGCAGCTTTCCCTGCTGACCAGCAGCCGCGCTGAACACCTCAGCTCTTCTCCTGAGGCATTGCAAGAGCTCCAATACAACCCGGAAAGCCACTGGTATTGTTACGGGAACCAGTGATACCCTCACACACACAGGCTTGGAGCCGGACCCAGTCGCTCCAATTCTTCCCTCAAATACCACCCGGCCACAAGCAGCATCTGCAGCAAAACACCGCCTTGAGCACGGCACAGGAACACACACGGCCTGCGAGGTGGCGGGCAAGACACGACCGGCCTTGCCTTTCCCGAAGGCAGGCTGCGGCGGGCCCGCATCCCCGCGATCCCCATCCGGCCCTCCGGGGAACCGCGGCGAGCCCAGGCGTCCCTCGCCTCTGCGGGAATGACGCCAGCGCTCGCGCGTGGCCGAGCCCGGGCTACGTGCGCCAATTAGCGCCACAAAGGAGCTTTTACCGCTCCACCATTAACCCGGGGCGGTGGGCGCCACTCCCGCACCGCCCGCTCCGGCAGGCCGGCGGACAACATGGCGGCCTCGCCCCCCGCGGCGGGAGGCGGGCAGGGGGCGGCGCGGTGCGGCCCGCCCAGCGGCAACACCTGCCCNCCCCGCAGAGCCGGCGGCAGCGCCCGCCCAGGAATTACGAGCCGGCGGGGGGATGTCGGAGGATTATGGAGGAGCCGCGCGTCGGCTCCAATTAGGATCAACGTGCCCGCCGCCCCCGCGCCGCCGCCGCCGCAACGGCGGGGCCGCAGCGCCCCCTGCCGCCGCCTGCAGCTCCCGCGGGGACAGTCGCGGGCACGGAGCGAGGGGGCGGGTTCGGGTCGGGGCTTAGCGATTCCCAGACCGGAATCTCAGGGGACCCCAGGCCCCCCGCACGGAATGGTTCGGGTGGGAAGGCAGCTTAACGAACATCTGTGCTCCCACACCCCGCTATGGGCAAAGCACACTTTTCACTAGACCAAGTTGGTCAAAGCCACATTCAGCCTGGCCCTGAACGTTTCTAGGGATTGGGCACCCACAGCCTCTCTGGGCAGCCTGTTCCAGTGCCTCAGCAGAGTAAAGCATTTCTTACTTACATCTAACCTAAACCTGTCCTCTTCCAGTTTAAAACTGTTGCCCCTTGCCCTGTCACTGCCAGTCTTGGTAATAAGTCTTTCTCCATCCTTCTTACAAGTCCATTTATATATATTGAAAGGAGTTGAAAAGGTGTCCCTTGGGCTCACTGAATTCCACGAGGTTCACTCAGGGCCACCCCTTCAGCCTATCCAGGTCCTTCCCTTCCCCCAGGCAAATCCACTGCACCCTCTGCTTGCTGTCATCCACAAACCTGCCAAGGCAGCACTGGCCACCACTGTCTGTAGCAATAATAAAGATATTGAACAGCTCCAGTCCCAATACCGACCCCTGAGATCCCTCGTAACCAATCTCCATTTGGACATTGAGTCATTAACTGCAAAATTACTGGGAAGCAGCCTTCCAGCAATTCCTTGTCCAACAAATAGCGTGCTCACCAAAATCCCTTTCCTATTTAGCAACAAGGATGTGGGCAAGGTCCTGGCCTGTTTGCCTGTTACTGATGGAGAAGGATGGTGCTCATGTGCAGGAATGCCTAGCTTTGGAAAGCATGAGGTTGTTACCCTGAAAGCTTCAGCTAGAACACTTCACACACTGGCCACGACCACCACTGGCCAGGACAGAGCTGTCTGTGTGGGCACAGGGTGGCCAGCCCTCAGCAGCATCCATGCTCACTCGCTCAGTCTCTGCCTGCATGAGCAGAATATGTTCCCCTCAAATTACTCAGCAAGTAATGAGCAGCGGCAGCAGCCGCTACAGCAATATAAATCCACAGGAAAGGATTCTTTCCCTCCCATTTCTATGATAAAAATCTCAGCACAGCAGAGGCTATACCGTTGACTAGGCTATTAAAATGATATTTATGAGGTAATCACTTATTTTAACTGCCAGCTACATAAAATCTATCATGAAAAAAAAGACTCAGGGAATTTTATAATTATCATTTACATTTTCTTAAACCTATTTAACAAATCAAATTTTCAATCCCTCCACCCAAATATACACCAGAAGGAACGGAGAAAGAAAGAGGCAGCAAATGGGCAGTAGAATCATCTGCTATGCAGGGCTGCAGGGACTCTTGGTTTATCCAAAGTCAGTCCCTCCTGTGCACAAGAATGGCTCTTTAACTGGGGCTAGGAAGGAGGGGGTGCCTTGTGCAGGTCTGGTGTACCACAAGCAGTACTTTATGGTGCCCCCAACACTCAGAAACCCACAGGAGGAGACTGTGATACAGGGAAGAGAGGAACAGATGTGCAAGCAGTCAACAGAGTTATTTTGCAACTAAATACACTGCTTTGTGCAGTGAAAACATCTTCATTTCTGCTGGAGGGTTGTTGGCAAGGTAAGAGAAGCATTCTGGCACATGCGCCATGGCAAAGGGGCAGGGGTGAGAAAGTTTCAGTCACCATCCTTCTGGCAGAGAGATCCAGGACAGGACTTTCCAGGATCACTTTAGGTCTAGTGGAAAAGAGATGCTCTTAAGGAGGCTCTGCAAGCTCAGTGCAGCACAAAAGCTCTGCCAGAGGTGATGGTTTTCCATACAGCAGCCTCTGAACATGCACTTGAAACATTCCCCAAGTGCAGATGTTTCTTTACAGCAGTGCACTCAGGCAATAGCTGACCACCTCACCCCGTTCCTGGCACAGGCATTACAGCTCTGGGCTTCCACACGGGGAAAAGGCAGTGGAAGGCTGCTGAGGCACAGGTGCAGCTCCACAGATCTGCACCAGCAGAGCAAGATTTACAGTCAAGGTTTTGGCCACCAAAACCTTTTGGTTTTAGTCTACACCAGATCACTGACTATGTGCAGCTTGTTTGGCAGCTGATAGACTGGGGCTTGGGATCCTCAGCCTAGGGCAAGAAAAGGGAGGGCAAAGAAAGAGCAATGACAGTAGGAGTTAAAGACCGACCATCCATCCATCCATCCATCCATCCATCCATCCATCCATCCATCCATCCATCCATCCATCCATCCAACGCCCTGGGCCATCCAGTATCTCAGTTTGTGAGGGTGAGTTACAAAATAACCAAGTAAAATGCAACAAGTTAAAATAAACACATGGTGTATTCTTGCCTCGCTGAGGATCTGTTACACCTTTGGGACGTTCCCCTCAGCTCATCTGTACAAGGTAGGCATGCTCATTAGTTCTTGATAAGAAATTCATATTAATTCAATTGGTCTGCAGAACTCAAAGTTTGCTATGCTACATTCCTGATCATACTTTTAAATTTAAATTGAAAGAAAAAAAACTATCTCCCAACTATGTAAACAAGGTATTTAGAGTGCCAGAATGATCATGGTATTTCTTCAGTGTTCTCAGTGTCAGAGCGTTGTTTCTTTTTTCTTTTTGGAAAGCATTCAGATCACTTCTTGTACTTTTAAAAAAAGATTTTGTTGTTCTTTTGGTTTAGAAGAGCTTCCCAAGTATGCTTTGTAGGTAGTAGGATGCTAGAGAGCAAGAAGTTTTGATTTCAGCATTACTAAATCAGTTTAGTATTTGTTGCAAAAACATGTAACTTCCATGTGTCTGTTTACATGTAAACATCCAAATATTCCAAGCAGAGTTTAATGCCTGTGTGGCAGAAGGGCTTTACAGGTCAAATGTGTCCTGCAGAAACAAGGCTTGGAAGGGATGCGTTCAGCATGTGGTAGATTGTGCCATCAGTACATAGTGGTGGTGTTCTGTCATTAATAAAAATATATCTTTTACAGTAGGTGAACCTACTTCAGGTATAAGACAGAAAAAAAACAACCTTACTTCAGTCATTCCTACTTCTGCTGAAGTGCACATTTGTCACGAGACAAACTTGGTTTTGTTTGTCTTT
This sequence comes from Anthoscopus minutus, assembly GCA_013399455.1. Taxonomy (NCBI): domain Eukaryota; kingdom Metazoa; phylum Chordata; class Aves; order Passeriformes; family Paridae; genus Anthoscopus; species Anthoscopus minutus. The sequence goes on from VWYI01034354.1 coordinate 18,845, forward strand.
TAAAGGCATTCTAAATCCTTGCAAAGGAGGATTTCATTCTGGAGAGAGGAAAATTGGGCAATACAGCTGTACGAGTCATAGAGCAGAGCATATAATGACTCACTATTTATCAACAAAGGCACAGCCATGAACAGGATGTGATGGTCTGGATGGGCTGATGTCACAGCAAGGAGTGGGAAGACAAGAGAATGAGACCATTATGACTATCTTTAACTACATAGTACAATCAGATACTCTATTACTATTATTAATCACCGCAATTCTGTAATTCTACAAACCCACTTCATCCATGTGCAAAGTTGTGAAAAATTTATATAGTAGATCATGAATTTTTCTTACAAATTCCTTCTCATTTAGATTTTCTAAGAGATGTCTAAATTGGGCAGAGAAGTTGTGGAAGAAAAGCTCTGAAGTTATCCCTTATGGGAACAAAAAAATATCGTACAACCAGTGCAATCCATTCAAGAGAATGAATCAGCCTCCTGGAGAAAGGAGTAGGACTCAAAACATAGGACTAAATGGAAAAACCTCCTTATATTCTTTTTATTTGCTTCTCTCGGTTTGCATACTTTGGGCTTAGACTTTCAACCTCTTCTTTGCAATTACAGCAGCTGGAAACTTACTTTTTTACAATGGAAAATGCGAATCCAGTTTAATCACACAAATCCCAGAGCTAAAGCTTCAAGGAAAGTTCTTTCCTCTTCAGCTTATGATTTGGCAGTGCTAAAGGTATAGCCAGACTTACAAGTGACAGTCCATAAGAGGCAAGTATTAATAAGCAACCTCTGGCAATACTAATGTGCTCCATAGGAGCAAATTTTCATCCTTCTAAGAAGAACAAGCTGAGAAGTACAATCTCTTTTTTTTTTTCTTTTGAAATCATGTAGTACAAAAATGAGGCAGATTGTAAAAGCAGTCAGGTGGAGTATGTACATCTTGCAAGACTTAGCCCTTAAAGAAAGAGGCAAAGGTCTGTCCAGGGCCACCTTTCTGCATTTGGCCACCCTCAGCTTCTGCTCATGCACCAAACCTGGTGCAGAGAGGTCCTAACACAGTTCTTCTCCTGCCTTTGGAGGTCAACAAACCAACAATGTCAGTATCTGGCCAAGCTCCCTCCAGGTCATCACCAGGCCCAGATCTTGGCTCATGTCCAAGCGAGCAATCGCGCCACAGGAAAGATGGGTCCTCCCAGTCTGTCAGGGACCTGACTCCTAAAGGCTTGTGGATGTTTGTCTTCCAAGTGAGTGAGGCACAGTCTATCTGATGAGGAACATTATCAGCTGTAAGTAATTTGTGCTGCCCACTGCAAAAATCTAAATGAGGTCATTACAATTCGCTTTTTCAATTAATTTCTCCACAGTTTTTTTAGACTGCTGCTGTTATCTTTCATATTCATTTCTATAAGCTGTTTCCAGTTAGATGGCTGATACTCTTGAAGAAGTTAAAAATCAGTAACTCTTGAGAGGAAGTGGACGCAGAAGGTCTATCAAATCCCACTGTGTAATAATCATGACTGAAACAGAACAAAATCTTAGATGCTTTTTGTCCAGTGAACTAGAAATCAGCAGCCCCAAAAGCTTTAAAGCAAAGCTTGTCAATACAGCAAGTTTCTCCCTCATACATTACCCCAATGACATCCCCAATAGAAAAATAAATCACAAGCCTAACCTTGGGGGACCACTCTGAGTTCAATGGTCAGTGCAGGGCATCAAAGGCATCAAATTTTTTTCTCTTGCCCTTTCCTTCTGCAAGCCCACGCATCTTTCCATTCTTTGCTTTCTTTGGGTATTACTTTCTGAAACAACAAAAATCTTTAAAACCAAAGCCATTTTTATTGACTTCTGGAGCCACATATTACATCTGCTCCAAGCTTTTCAATTAATCAGCACATCTCTTCATCATACCCCCTTTGACTCTACTTAATAAGTCACTGGCAACAAAATCTGGTTTAGAATGCTTTCTCTCAAACTTCCTTGTCTCATCCAATTGTGCACTGGCACCATTTGCTCTGAACAGACACTTAGGGCATTACACGTGGGGAAGAGGGAACAGAGAATTTTCCACTGCCAGATGTTTTGAGTCTGGTTGATTTCAACAAAGGGAATGCTTTACATCAAGAGTACCTGGTGACACTTTCTGCACAGCCCACCTGTCGAGCCAAGGGAAGCTGCAGCAGTGCACCGAAGCAGGTCTGTCCCACTCCCTCCTGAAGCACTTGGTCTTGTTGGCAGGGAGGGCATCCCAGAACTGGGGGAAGCACAGGGATTGTCTGGCTCTGGTTTCAGCAAATTTTGTGTCATGAAGCACCTGGGCTGCTTTGCACCACACGTTCCTGTCCCTCATATCCTGTCCTGGCACCAGTAATGTGCCCCAGCCAGCAGTGAAACCAGCTGGTTTTCTCCCCCATACAAAATTAAGACCTGGTTGCACAGCACACATCCCCAGGTAACAGCACTCCTGGCCTCTGCAAGGGCCATGATCTGCTGTGGGGGCACAAACTACTGCCTGCATCTGCCCTGCAGGAAAGCAGCAGGCAGACAAAATGAGGTTTTTCCTCCTTTTCAATTTAGCAGTCTCTTGGTACTACGCAGGTAATTATACCAGTGTGTCTCTTTGTAAGCTTTTTTAATTGTCCCTAGTATTCCCCCAGCCAAGAACTAAGGAAAACATCAATTTTCTAAATGCAGTCTGGCTTAAGCTGACCACCAGTGATGTAATGCAGCCATCCCTGAAGTCCAGTGTGTACAACTATAATCAAAATGAAGTTATTTCTTGTTTCCAGAACAATTGCTTTAGCATTGCTAAGAAATGTCTTTAGAATAGAAAATGCACATTGAACTGCTTTTCTTATTTTCATTCATGAGTACAAGAAAACATTTTTGAGGGCTTATTCTAAAAGGTGTTTTGGTAAAATGCTTACCTAACAAAACTCAGTGTCTGCTATCTGGCCTCCATCAATGGAAAAATGCATATTCTCAGCCTCAATGCTTCCAGTAGTAGCTTTGGATTGGTGATGAGGACAATATTTTCACCCCAACTTTCATCTGCAAGTGATGCACAAAAGGGTTTTGTAGTGAAAGAAGCACAGCAAAGCAGCATTATTTAAGATGAATGATGGCCAGTTTTGAGATGTCCAATAAGATAATAACAGAGGGAATTTTTACTAATCTCTTAATAGACATTTGAAATTTCAGGAACCACTCCTACCAGTACCAGTACTAATGTTAATGCTAAAGAATAAAATGCATCAAAGGGCTAAAGCTATGTGGTTGCCAAAATATCTAATTTCACTCTTCTGAATGAAGCTTTTCTTTCCATTTTTAAACAAGCCAGACATAAAGCTGATTAAGGTTAATATATTTTAATAAAACTTTTAAATAACAGCTTAATGTGACCAGAAACAGTATTCTGTGGTACCACTACATTCTTAATTATTTTTGTTTTCCCTCTTATAAGCAGATTGCTCCTGCTCTTAATAGAGTTCAGATAACTCTGGTGAAGTGAAATGAATCTACTTCTCTTAATAGCACAGCCATATATTTGCAGTCTTTTTAGTGTTCCCTCTGACTTTTAGAACAGTTCCTCTGAAATCATCCTTTCCAAAAAGTCCAGGTAACTCTCACACCTTATCCTGTGGCATATAGATTGGTCACTCTTAGGGTTATTTACACGTTTGTAAATGACCTCTTGGGTGTCTTCACCATAAAATAATTTTGGAAGACCCAGGACCAGCTGGGAGGTGTGAATTCCCCCCTTCTCAAAACTGCAGTGAATTAATCTTACAGCGCAGGAATTGAGTATTGACCCCTTTGTAAATGAGGATTTACAGTGACTTTATACTTCCCACAAATCCTTACCCAGTCTTGGGAGCATTTATGGCTGGTGTAGCTGCTGCCCTGGAATCTGCAGGTGAAATTGCACCCAGCATCTACCATCCATCTTTGCTCCTCCGATCTATCCAATCACCTCCCCGCAGCCACCCTCCCCTACACAAATGGCACCGCACCGGTCTCACCCACAGCAACTGAGAAATGGCATCACCTGCTCCTCCAGCCTTCCTCTTGTACCACTTATGAAACAAAGGTCTTACAGAGAGCTCTACATTTTTACTCTTGGCTCCCCCTCCCTGGCAAGTCTCCAGTGTGCTGGTCTTTGGTCTGGTTTACACTTAAATACATTGTCACTTTTGCCTGTCGGCAGGAGACCATCTCCTTCAGTCCCAGTTAACTTGAAGGGTGCACAGTAACACGGGGAAGTTACTGTGACAACCACACAGCCTAAAACTCCTTCTCTCCCCTTTCTGGGACACCTTAACAACAAGATAATTTCCTTTACACTTCCTCAAGAAATTTTTCTTTGCTGGTCTCCCAGTCTTAATGCCATAGGGTTTGTTTTCACAGTAACAGGATACACAGGAAGTCAGTCCATCCCATCCATGCCAGTAAAGAGGCTCGGGCCCTTCAGTTTCACTCAAAGAAGCACCCTCATTCTGAGCAATTCTCATCCCAGGCATGTCCCACCTACCCTCTCCCAAAGGTTTTTTCTAGACGGTGTAGCTCCATCTGATAGTGATACCATCTCATTCATCACATGCAATGAGTTTTCAGTCAATGTGCACAGCATCATTCACAGAAAGGCCTGGATGAGGCTGGGCCCACACTGCACAGCAGTGCTGTGCTGCTGTACCTTGGCTTTACTCTAGGACACATAAAGCTCCACCCTATCAAAGTCACATCGCACCTGAAGTATTCTGTGGCAGCCCTCGGGGCTGGATGGTGCCATGCAAGCAGACACCATTTTTTATGGTGTTTTACTCCACAAACAAGTTTAGGTTTGACCTGCATTTAAAAACAAACAAACAAACAAACTAGCAAGGAAGAATCACTATTTAGGCTTTTTAAAGGCTCAGTAGTGTTAGCTCCACTTAGCTGATTCTTAGATTTTTTTTAAAAGGAAACCTCTGGTAGGAATAATAGATTTAAATGCTCTATTACCCCTTTATATTCTTTCCCACCAAGTTCTTGTGGAAAATAGGAATCTTTAGGCACTCAAAATGCTTTCTAGCCAACAGTCGAAAAACAGCCTTTGCTGAGCTGCATTTTCCATAGCATTTGCATTAAAATACAGTTCACTTCTCACTATATGCTGCAAAAATCTGATTCTTTTATTTCCATTAAGTTGGAAACTGTCCATATTGCCATATGTAGCCATTTCATCTTTCCTCATTCCTTTCTTATAAAGCACAGTCCTTCATGCCAGCTTGCTTTATGTTTTTCCCATTCACAGGGAAGTGAAAAAAATCAGCATGATTCCTGAAGAGACAGCAGCAGAACAATAACCTTGCTCACAATCCAGAAGAGCAAAAATTCACCAAATCTAACCATTTAAGCCACCCCACTACAAAGAACAACATTCAAACTCTATGTTTTCCTAGTATCTGCTGGTTTGCAAGTGGGCTCTTATAAAATATAAGTGATAGCAGTTTCCCAATGTCATACAAAGTTTAAAAAAATACATGATATTCATCATATAACAAAACAGAGCTTTCTATTTCTGGTTTTATGCAATACATTGTACCCAAAATCTGTGTGACAGTGATGCACTTCTGGCAGCAAAGTGAAATATCTGCAAACATATGCAATAATCTGGCATAAAGCTGATGCCTTGCTGTTTAGGCTGATTTCATTCATACAGACACAGATCATAGCATCAGCTTTAGCAAAGTTACAGGGAAGATAAATTCAGCCCTTTTAGTTTGTGTTTACAGAGTCATACATTTTTTATAGTTCTACAGGCAGAGAGACTTCTGTTTAAAGCAGCATTTTTCTGGAGAAGACTACAGCACTATCACATGATTTCAAGGTGATTATGTATAAATGAAATAGATAATTCAGAAGGCAGCCCCTTGCTGCCCAGTCATCAAGATGAGTGGGTGGCAATGACACAGTGAGTGTTTGCACAAATGTTGAGCTTGCGAGAAGAGTTGATTTTACTAATTGCACTGATTTTGGTCTGGATGCCAATTTTGTGTCCAGCTTTACCATCAACAGACTGTACCAGCTCCTCAAATAATCCAAAATTTTCCTGGTTTTACACATCTGACAGCACCCACTGCTACTCAGGGATCATTAAGTCTAGTCCCATGACAGCCCTTATGCCTTGTTTGCACTAAAATAATTATTATATAAGCCTTAAAAACATCTGACTTCTGATTTCTTTGCTTTGACCACACGGAGATGTTAGAGAAACAGAGCTCAGAAGAAAACATTTTCATCTGACTCATTTCATTGTAACACCTTTCTCTATCTCATAGAGCCAGGGTTGAGGGGTGGAAAGGGGGAAAATGGGGTTGTTTGTTTTTTCTGTTGGATTTTTGTTCCTTTGTTTGTTTTTATGGAGGCAGAGAGATGCCTTCTGAACTTAACCAACTGTTTTTTTTGGAAAAAGCAGGGGCTCAGTTCATCACTTTGCACATGTCCAGGTGTGGAGTGATGTTGATTCCAGCAGCATCACACAGAGAAACCTGCTTGGTTTAGGACAAGGCTCTGCCAAATGACTGTCGTGTCACTTGCATGTCTGCAGAGGATCCCCCAGCTCCTCGCTGCTCCTTGGGCAAGCCACCAGCAGGCACCGGCAGGGGGGTGAGCTCCAGGCTGCCAGTATTCCCCTGTGCTGGAATAGGGAACAGCTGAGCAGACAGAGAGGGCATCACCGATTTGGAAGTGTGGAATGGTTGGACGGGGAGCTCTCACTGAATGAGTCACATCGAGTTAAAGCCTCTGGGTTGTGTACAGCAGCTGAGGCTGGTGCTGTCACTCAGTCAGTCATAAAGGAGATGCTAGCTCCCATCTGAACTCAGTTTTTGTTCTGGCACTCAGGGAACTCACTCATCTCACTAACTCTTTGCAGCTCTTGCTTGTCACACATGCTGGGTAAGGGCTGCCTGTCCCAGAAAGGCAAACACCTCCCCACCAAATTTGGAACCAAAGCCAAGCCCAGAGAAGAGAGGTTTAGCCACGGTGTTTGTTTTGGGATCTTCCATTTCAAGCGCCTCTACAGGTCACTCCCCGCCCAGCAAACTCATCTCTCCTGGACTTTCAACCAGGCACAAACTCAGGCACAGGAGGCAGTGGGGAAAGACAGACTTTACCCATGCCAAATCCAAACTCTCATATGCAAGGGAAATTTCCCTCTCATGCAATAAACGGCCATTATGTTTTAGGGAGTTTTCTTGCTGCTGTTCAGCAGCCACCTACTTTCTCTGCAGGCAAGAGCCAGCCCTGCTTTTTAACACTTCTCATTGTGTCATGTAAGAGCCAGCATTCTCACCCAGAACCTGTCCAGCTTCAGCAAATGATGCTTGGATCCAGTGGCACAGTGTGAACAGGAAGCTGCAACCAGTGCCATTTGGCTCCACTCATTTTGGCACACTGGAGTCCTGTGGGCAACATTCCTGCTGCTGGTATATTTTTAATTTTATAAATGAAAATATAAGTGAAACAGCATCCAAACTGCAAAGCTTCCCAAGGAAGCACATTGCCAGTGCTCCTCATTGGCCAAATTGGGCAGTGGAGCGGGAACACTCCTGCAGCAGCAAAGGCACTTAGACAGGCAGGGGCTGGATGAGGTGGATTTCCCTGAACAACAACAGGTCAAAATGGAGACTTGTAGAAAAGAAAAAAGAAACAAACCACCCCCTCAACCAATCAGCCAAAAAATACCCCAAACAAAAACCCTAAAACCAAACAGATACAGGACCAAGGATAAAATATGTAAGGGAATCTGTATGGCAGTGAAAAGGATTATACTGAAATTCTGTCTCACTAATGCTGCCATCATCTTAGTTATCCTTTCTGTTTCCTTCCACACCTATCAGTCATCACATCCTCTTGCTGACTTCTGATCTTCAGTTGCTTATCTTCCAGCAAACTCTCACATGGCTAACTACTGGGAACTACCCCATCCCAGTAAAACAGAGCTACTAATCTTAGTAAGAGTTAGCACCTAAATTACTATTTCAGGACTAGGGCCCTGGCACATGAAGCTTTCCAGGCAGCAGCTGCCATAAAACTGTTCACCATCTAAAGAGACCTATACAAATTGTTTAAGCTATGTTAAAACCAACCAACAATAACCCACTGGATTTGTGCCTGGTTGCACAATGCCAGGGCTGGATCCCTTACCCCTGCTCAGCCTCCAGCCTCACTGCAGTCCTTGGGCTTGGGGAGCACCAGCCCTTCCCAGGGATTAATTGATGGAGCTTTTGAACTTTGCTTTTATCATCAAACACCTTGGCTGGGGGTTTTATGTAAATGTGTTAATTACTTGTGTGTTGTAATTGCAGCACAGCTACAAGCTCCTCTTGGATTGCTGCCACATTGATTCTCATGGTCTCCATTCAGCAGGCTTACCTACACACTGCCCCTCTCCTAGAAATCAAGTGGGTAATGTGAACTTCAGCACAAAGGAGTTGAAAGAGGCTTTCTGGTCCCTCAAAAAGAGATCAGAAAGCATTTTAAGAGTATTTTGAATCTGCATTTTCAAGAGAATGGGCAAGATCCCCAGCTGTACTATACCAACAAAATGAAAGTGGTCACAAAAAAGAGTGACAGAGTGAGCAGTTGAAGCAGTTGAGCTTGGGTGCTCACTTGTGTTTGTGCCCAACAGAAGGTAAGTCACCCCACTGCACTGAGGGGGCTGTCTCACATGCTGGGAAATGCATGAGTCCATGATTTCCATAATGGTAAAAGAACAAAGTGCTTCCTGGATGAGGCTTGAAGCAACTCTGCAGACTCAGAGGCAACCAGCAGCTAAACCAGATTTTGCCACAAGGCTAAATAGATAAATTATTATCTAACAAGATCAGGGTTTAGCAAGAAACTTAGGCAACAGCATCATCCATGTTTCTTTTTCACATGACAGAACTGAACTCAGAAGAGCGAAGAAATCCACATTTAGTAATTTCTCCAGCTGCAGTGTGCTGACCTGGTCAGCCATGATCTAGATCCCTGAAACCTCCATGCAGAGCGTTTCAAGCTTGTTCCCCTGACAGCCAGAAGTATGAGCACACAAGGGATGCCATTGGCAAGGAAGGGTGAAGGAGGCAGCAGAGGGATGCCACTCTGCTGGTGGGATGAGTCTGAAGCTCCCCATGCTGCTGCCACAGCTCCAGCCTGCACCACAGATGCTCACCTCCTCTCCTCCACACCATCCTGGCTTACCAGGCTCACATCTCATCTCCAGCACTTAAGGGTGGGAGGGGCTCCTTCCTTCACCCCAGGGTGAGCTCTGGTCTCCTTTGCTTGCGTGTCATGCTCCTACCACCCAGGTGTGGGCTGGGCAACGGCCTGGCAGCTCGGGGAAGGACAGGTTTGTTACTAAAGGCAGGGGAGTGAAAGGCTGTTTCTTCTTGTTTCGTTATTCTTCCATTAGATGAGAATATTTTTAAACTTTGGGAAAGGATTCAAGTCAGATGAGAAAAAAAACCTCAACCACTTCTAGGCATATTTATTAAACAAGTAGTCTTTTGGTTTTTTGCCTACTAATTTATTTTTGCACAGGCTGTGCTTTCATAATGGGATATTTTTACTTATTTTGGGGTTTTGTCTTGTTGTCTTTTTTTTCTTTAAAAGAAAACCAGTGAAAAAAAATCATCATCCTAGTGGCCAGTAATTTTCAGGTTAGATATGAGGTAAAACTAGAAGCAATGATAGAACTTTTTGGAGGGCCTGTAGAAACAGAAGTACTGCTCATTTCAGCTGCTGAAGGGTTGTACATTTGTGGCAGGCTGTGGTCTTGCAGACCACACACAGACCTAACAGCCTGTATTTTTGGTATGTAACTGTAGATCATACTCCAACGCTCTCCCTTCCTCTCCAGAGCTTTAAATGGAGCCAAGAGGATTTTTCTGCCACAGACTGGATTCATCAGGAAATGGGAAAGATGCGCTTGGGATAAAGACTAAAATTCCCACTCCAGTTTTTTATGTCGGTCCCTCCAGCAGCATTTAATGCACAAACTTGCTTTTCTGGGAGCCTTGCTGATGAGTAGGTTTTCTGCCCCAGCCATAAAACACATTTGACAGTAAGGAAGGACCGACAGCCCTGCAGTCCCTGGGGGAGGCCAAATGATGGCCCAGGCACCCTTACTGAGATTATTCTGACAAACCAACCAGTCGTCCCTTTTTGTGAATTTGCCCCTACCTGAAGCAGTCGCTCAGGACACCCCAAGCCCATGGCTTGGGAGATGCCCTCAGCCACCACACTGTGGCTGGCTCCTGCCACCCTAAATGCGCTGTCAAAGCTTGGGGCAACCTTTGACTGTCTTTGATGAACATTACACGTATTTTCAGGCAATGAATCCCTGCTGTGACAAAAAATACAAAACAAGGGAAATAAAATTGTATAGGTTGTTGTTTCAGCTCGGGATAATGACTCCAGCAGCATCTGCAGGCTGACACACTGCTTAGATTAATGTCGCTTTCAAAAATCTGGCTTGATTTTTCTTTTTAACATTTGTCTTTACCAACAAGCCACTCACCTTAGCACCGAATAATTGACTCTGCTTTGAAGATACTAGAGCTTGTCACAATGCTTCAAATTTTGGGCTGCAGCTCTCCCAAAGCCAAGGGAAACAGCCAAGGAAATAATGAGGCCTCACCTGCCTGTGCCGTGGTGGGTTTGGGTATGCTGGACCACCAGATGCCCTGGTGAGGACAAGCAGCTCCTCACCACTGCTCCCAGACTTGACTGCTCAGGCTTCCCAAAACATATCAAAGCCAGACCTGGTGAAAGGATAAATAGGAAGCTTGTCATCCAATCCCCAAGAATGGTAGGCCAGACAGCTCTTTGTAGCTTTCCTACAAAAACTTTTTCGTATTTTAATTAAAAATTTAAATACACTTTTAGTTTACTGGTAAATGTGACCAAGTACAATCACTCTAAAACAGAGCCTCATGTTCATTTTCAACCACACATCAACCATCTTTCCATGCAGAAGAGAACCCACGCCAACAAAAATGATCTTGACTACAAACTACCTTACCACTTTCTCTAAAGAGATATTTTTCAGTGGTATTTTAAGCACCAAAAAGGAAAAAAAAAAAGAGAGGAAATTCTTTAAAGTTAGCAACAGAAAGGTAAGATCTGTTCAGATAAACATAAACGTGACGGCACAATTTTCTTTCGTCTTCTATCAAATCTAAAAAATTATTTTTAATTGATTCTTGAGGCAGTTTTTGAAGTTCAATAAATGCTTCAGAAATCAGTTGGGAGTCCAGAAATGTTAATAGTATTTAGCTCATTTCAATAAAAATGGCCTCATTAACATGCCAGCTGCTAAAATGTGTGATACCAACTGTGTCCTTCTGCCAGCCTGCAGGGAAGCATTCCTACTTACTACTCAACTTTGCTTTAAGAGACCATTTAGAAAACATACTCATTTTACTGGGTGCACTGAACATGCATGCGTTCAGATAATAATTACTTCACTACTGCTCTATCCCCAAAAATGGCTTTAAAAGTCCCTGGCAGCTCTTCCAACAGGCTGAGCTCAGGCTGGTTTTCTCTAATACTTTTTCCACAGGCAAGTAAAACCTCATTTGCTTTCCCATCCATCAGCATAGAAGGAGCCAGGTGAGCACCATGCCTGTCTGAGGCAAGAAGTCTTTTATTATTGCTCTGCTAGGTGGAAATAAATAATCTTTGCTCAGCTCTGCTGCTGTCAAGCCACAGACATTGGCTGCAGCTCCCTGGAATGTGCGTAAGCACCCAACCTCCAGCTCCAAAATTTGAAAGTCACGCTGCAGTTAGCATGAGAGCAAGTGCCTGCTGCCTTCAGCCATCTACACAAACTAAGGATGACCTGCATTCTGGCTTAAGAAACATCTTTTCAACTAGTGTTTGTGCATTGTGGTTAGATTTCTGAGACTCTTGGAATGAAAGCCATGAGGAGCTTTCAGGAGTGGGGCGATGCCTGTGTTTGAATGAGCACAGCATCCAGCCCAGGTTCAGGGCAGGAAAAACATTTGGAAGCTCATTTTGAAACTTAATTTGCTGCTTTAGGCTCCTTAATCCAGCTTCTGCTGCTGCCACCCTCTTGCCCAGCCATGGCATGTTGAGGGCTTGACACACTGCTGCGGTGCTTTGAGGACACACTAACAGCAGCAGCATTAATGATGTGCCAAATTAAACCATGACATTAGGCCAAAAGGTAAGTAGCACTGTATGAGTATTTCCAGAGAAAATGCAGAGCACTATTGAATAAGGTACTGATCAAGTCAGAGACATTGGCAAAATCCAGCTCAGAAATGTCACTGACAAGTGGTAACACCAAAAATTTCCACATCTAATACATATCTCCAGCATAAAGCTGCATTAATAATTGAAGATTATTAAGAGCTCAGGGGAAACAACACACTGGCCTTTAAGAGTCAGGGTTTGATTCTGGGATGATGTGAATACCTCTTCTTTGTGCTTACATTTGTAGCTGTGCTTCCAGCTGGTGCCGTACCTGCCAGCAAGCTGTTCAAGCAGTTAAATGGTGCTGGATGTGCCAAGCAATAGTCGTTTTACCCAAACCAGCTTGGAGAGCAACACACATGCTAGCCTGCCTGCAAAGCCCTGTCCCCTCTTCATGGCAGACAACAGTAGTGTGTGACTGGCTGTGCCACAGGTGTCCTCCAGTACAAGTCCAGAGGAGAGGCTAACAACCACTCCAAGAAACCCTTTCCCCACTGTTTTATGGCTTTACCACGACCATTCTATCCCATAAGAGCCAGCATAGAGGCTGTGAAATCCTCCTCATGCTCAGATACACTTTTGATGGGGCATCAGAGGGGGAACTCAGCCCCATGTAGCTGAAGAGCAGCAGTGCAGGATGCAACCCAAAAATGCAGGCCAGAGTCTGCAAAAGGCAGAGCAATGATATACAAAATTAAACAGCAATGAGGAGCCACTGCAGCAGTAGGTCCTACATGTGGCTACCCAGAAGTTGGGCCCACAAGTCCTTATCATCCTACAGCTCCTACCCTGGATGCTGGCGTAGCAGAATGCAGCTCAGACACTTCAGTGCAAGGATTTGAGTCCATATTACCAATGGAAGTGGACTTAAGCTAAAACACGAGTCGCCAAATGGGCTAATTTGGCTCTCCTACCTCATTGCAAGGGAAAAAAGGGAAAACAGAAAGCAGGAATCTGTTAGAAGCAGTACAACTCATTTGATTATTTCCTGAGCCTCTTGTGCAAGTAGAAACAGTGTCATATGCCTGCCTTCATCCTCCTTTTTACCTACTCCTTCCCAAATGCCACCTGGGACTGTCAAAAAGGTAATGGATTTTCTACGGCTCACATTAGCACCTTGCTGGGTTAGAGAGACAAGAAAAACCTCCAGCACCCTCAGACTCACAACAGCTTCAGGCTCTGGCAAACACCAGAGAGACATCCTACCTGCATCCCAGATGTGCCCCAGTCTCTGAGAAGCCTTGCCAGTGAAAAGACAAAGGAAGTGCTTCAGCTCAGTACACTGCCAAAATTTCGGCAAACTACCGTGCTTTAGAGCACAGTGGAGACTGGAAAGGGAAACATGCCCTGCAACCATGGTGAGTACACAGCCAGCAAAGCCCATCTGTGACTCGCAGAGATGTCTGACTGCTTGGTGCCTCTCAGCGGAGATCTGACTGCTGAAATAAACCCCCCAGTCCTGCGGCAGGCAGGGTGACACCTCGGGGTCTGTCACTACCCTGGGCACCCTGTGCGAGGGAGGTGGAGGCGTCAGCCCCTCCCACAGTGATCAGAGCTTCCAAAACGACTCCATTGCCTGTCAGTAATCAATCTCAGGGCATCTCAAGTTCGCATATAAAGCATAACTAAAGAGAAAGTGAGGCAAACCACAAGCAGAAAAAGCCACAAGAAGGCTGAACAGGTTATGGATATCCAATTCCTCTGAATTCGCTGTGAGATGCTGAGCACAAAGCCTGGCAAAGATCCCCCAATGCCACACAAGGAATTAGGGTAAAACCATGGGGTAAAACCATGGGGGCTACTTAATGCAAAGGTTAAAACACAAATGGCTTCAGAAAGTGATTTGAGATATTCACAGGAGGCCAGCCTACCCTAGACCATGCACTGTAATTGCCTCTGTGTTGTCCTTGACATCTTTGATGACCAGAGCATGGCCACAGGTCAATGTGCAAACACTGGGACCTCTACCATAACACTGGGCAGTGGCAGCCCCTGAAGGCAGAGGAGAGGACACTGCCTCTGCCCTCCCCTCTGCCTCTGGCCACCCAACCAGAAGCAAAAAGTGCCTTCCTGAAGGCCGTGGTGGTGTGTGGAGCACATCAGGCTCTCTGCTATATAGTCCCACCAGGGATTTCAGACACAAGGGACAACTTTGAAGAGCTACAAACATTTTGCTCAACAACTAAGTATGGGGGGTTTTTTGGATTTCACTTACCAGACTCTGTGAAAAGGCGTCTCAATAGCTGCAGTATTTTCAAATTTCTCAGCTAAAGTGCAATTTCTCTTTTAAAGTGCAATTATGGGGCTTTTTGGCATTACAGACTCAAAGGTGCAGGCAGCATGTTGGTGTTCTCCAGACCTACATGTTCAAAACTATTCCCTGTAAATCATTGCTCCCACCCCATCTGTGGTGCAAGCTTCCCTCCCGGGGCACCCACTGCAGACTCCTGAGTCACAGGCTGGCGGGGCAGCTGCCCCAGCCACCCCCTTCCCCTCTTGGTTTTATTTTGGGTCACCCGTATTTCACTGGAGAGGTCAGAGTGTGGCAGCACAGCCGCGGCTGAGGCCCTTCCTGGAGGGAGGAAGGGAGCACACAGAGCTTTTGAAGCAATGATAAGAGAGAACAGAGCAATTAGGGGTTTGTAGTTTCTCCAGTAAATCTGCATTTTAAATTATGTTTTGGCATAATTGTGTTTCATTTTTCTTTTCACTCTGACTTCTGTAACTTTTATTATTTCCTAAGGATGGTTTGAAATGCTGCATAAGACAACAATAAAAAAAAAAGAAACAATTTTATATAATTTTTTTTCTCAAAATATTCCTTTGCAATTAACCATTATGGGAGGCAGGAAAGTCATCTGAGATGAGGGGAAGCAAAATAAGCTTCACCCTGAAGAAGGAGCTGTGGATTTTGGCTTGTTACCCCAAGCTCAGCAGAAAACAAGGGAGGCTTTAGCAAAGATTTCATCCTAACCACCTCCTGGCCAGGCAGACACCCTGACCCCACCAGGGGGAAAAATCCCAATTACCAGCCCCTTTGCTCCAGAAGTTCACAGCTTGGCCCTGAGTGTTAAATCTAATTATCTCTAGGTCCAATTATGCAAAGATACCTTGACAGCTCTGCTGTCAGGATAGATTAACCCACTGCCACAGACCCCATGCATCCCCTCCATGCTGCTGCTGATTGTGTGAAAAGTTAAACAGTACCAATGTGGTCAGTATGTTGCTCCTCATTTCCCATCCCTTAGTCACAGCTCCTTGCCACTCACCAAATACTAATGCTGCCCCTTGAACTGGGAGCAGGAGGCTTGGCCCCTGACAAGGCTATAAATATACTGAGCCCCTACTGCTGGTTGTCCATGGCATGGGAAAGATGTGTGAGTTAAAGAGAATTGCCTTAGCTCCCTCAGTACACCAAAAAAAAGGATATTTAGATCTCTCCAGCATGCTCTGAAGGGCAAAGAAAAGCCAGTCAAGATGCACTTCAATCCATAATTAAACAACACTGCTGCTATTGTCAGGCATCTGAATGGAAACGTGAAGGTTAGATGAGCCTGTGTTATATTTAATGCTGTCAAATACTGTTTGAACACAGTGTGGTTTGTGCTATTGCTGCACTCTCTGCCTGCAAGGCCATCCTGTAGTCTGAAAGGACCTCCAGCATGTAATGGGCTCATTTTTTTGTAACTGCAGAGTTCTTGTCGAGAAAATGATAGGGACTTTGTATTTGAATGTCACCTCCAATATGTCATGTTAATTTTCCTTTTTTAAGACCCTCATCTGGATGCTAATGCCAGATGATTATGTTGGTATATGAAACCAATGCAAGCAGGTCTAAATAAAAGGCCACCAATTCATATCCCATCAGGACAGTGGTCATGGGTTTATTGGCACAGTGGTCCTAATTTTGATCTGAGTTAAGCCAATATAAATTAAAATTTAAAAAAAAAGGATTGGTGGCTGGTGGGGGAAGGTCCATGGCTGGTATTAATCTGCACATCTCCTCCAAAAGCAGTGCTTCTGCAGAGACTGAGTGGATATGTCCATTCCAGCCAAAGTGGCCACACAGAACATCCCAGGGGCTGTTGTTGAGGCAGGGGTGAATGCTGCTTCCAGCCTTGTCTGCAGAGCTTTTCTTTGTAAGCTACTTTACCTGTTTTATACACACTGTGTTTCTGACAGAGGGGGAAGTAAATTGGAGAAGCAAACCCCTCTTCCCCCATTCTCCAGCCCATGCAGCAGCTTCACTGTGTCAAGTTTTTGCCACTATAAAAAAACTCCACTTCTGGGGTTTGGTTTTTTAGGTGAAGTTTTTTGGGAGAAGGGAGTTTTTTCAGTCTTTTGAGGCAGGAGAAAGAAACAACTCAATAAATCAGTGCTCTATTTTACCGCATTGGATTAAGACAATATCCTTAGGATACCACTATTAATTAATGATCCAATCCTTATAGCTTCTACACAGAAAGATAAAAGTTGGCAGAACAGAGAAGCTCCAGATGGAGGAAAACTTCTGCATCAGATAAGGCTTTATGAGTGACAAGCCCCTGCCACTCATGTTTAGGGCCTCAGACATAAGCTGCTTGTTATGCTGCAAATCAGCTAAAAATACCCTAAACACACATTTTTCTACTCAAAACCACCTGTTACATCCAAGGCATTCAGAACATTCTAATTTGTGTGTAAGAAGCACCTTGGTTTTTCTAATGAAAGAAAAGGTTTAGAGAAGTAAAAAATAAGAGGGCAAAGAATAAACTGTGGTCACAGGCCAGCTTCAAATGCATCCCGTTAAAAGCTCATGGAATAAAAAGTTACATAGCACTAGCAAATAACCTGCAAGCTCACACTGGGTGAAATTTTAAACTGATTGACTTGTCTTCTCTCTTTTTTCTCTGCAAAATCTGGAATTTATTCTCACTTCTAAGCTTTTTGGAGAAAGCAGCTCCTGTATGTTTGATGCCAAGTGCACTGTTATAATAACAACCCTAATCCAGAAGCCATAGGCAGAAGTGCAGAGCCCTTTACAAGAGCTCCAATTCATGAGCAGGAGACCTCTAAGCCAGCACCTGAAAGGTTTCTTGAACCAGCAAAATTGACTGCAAAACCTTTCCAAAAGAACTATATTTAGCGGATTGAAATGAGGGCAGTAAGATGCAATACAGACTGTGACCAGCAATCCATTCCCATAGGAGCCAGGCCATTACTTTGGCCCTTGCTTCAGCATCATAGGGACACACATGCCTCATCCTGCTCCTTTGAGTTATTCAAACATTTTGGACTTTTCCTGCATAAGGGGGTCTCTGGGTGAGCCAGGATCTCATCTTATACAGTCAGATCTAGAATTCACATGCACCCATGATCCTGGTTTACTTAGGCTATAGTAACAACTTAAACCCTCTCCTCAAAGTTACATAATCTTCTGTGTTATTGAAGTGGCCTTTTTTTAACTGATGAAGATTAAGTATTTCATTTTGCTTCTTAAAATCTGTGCTCTGTATCATCTCATGGTTTTAAAATGCCTAGTAGGATTAAACTCAAGACTTTTCTCCATTAGGATCACTAAAGCTTTTTCAATTTGAAGCTGCAGTTTTTTGATAAGAAAAGAGGATACCATACAAATAACTGGAGTCTGTTATTTTTAAACAGTGTCCCCCACCCCATCTTCAGGAAGGAAAGGATAATTTGGATTTTAGATTTTAAACACTGATCTCACTTGAGACTCCTTCTATCCCAGATAGATGTTATGCTTGCTGTCTAATTAGAAAAGATGGATTAAGAGATAGATTTATCGCCTACCTTGGAAATTACCATAACCATTATTATAACAGAAATGTCTACATCTTGCAGGATCCAAAAGTGCTTAACCAGATAAAGAAATCCTGTTTTCATTGCACTTATTCTTAGAGCACTGGCATCTGGAACATCTCCAGGCTAAAAAAAAAAATCATCAAGCCAGGACTCAATCTAGTAGTTATTTGTGCTTGGTGTAAAGTACATCTGAGGGGTGTTCACTCTTGTGAGTTTTCAGTGTAAGTCATGGGTTTAAAAATAAATGTGTACAGAAGAAACAATAGCAATCCAACCTCCACGAAGTAAAAGGAAATTAAAAAATAACCTTGCTTGAGTTGGGTTTAGATAATTTAGATTTCTAAATACACAGCCAGACTGTTGTGGAAATCTGTATGCATCTCTTCAAAAAAATGCAGTGCTTCTCAAGGGTCTTCTGGAGAGACAGAAGCATTTCAGCCATGGCAGAGATCATGGTTAGATATCAGAAAAAGATTTTTCACCCAGAGAGTGGTTGGGCACTGGAACAGGCTCCCCAGGGTAGTCACAGCATGGGGCCTGTTTGAGTTTAAGAAGCATTTGGACAACACACTCAGGCCCATGGTGTGACCCTTGGGAATTCTCCTGTGCAGAGCCAGGAGCTGGAATCAGTGATCCCTGTGGGTCCTTATTCTGTGATGTTGGTGTCCTACATACACCAAACCCAAATGGGGTAACAGAAGTAATAGCAGATAAATACTCACATGCCCAAAGGTGCCAGATGAGTATAGCCTGTAAAGCAAAGAGAAGCCAGTTCTGGTAGATACTGTGGGAAGGAAGGGGCTCAGCAAGAATTTCTCACTAATAGCATCATTCCTTACCCCTCAGGCCACAACACAGCTGCAGAAATACACCACCTTTGCCTGCTGTTTTGCTTTTCAAAGCCTGCATTACCATATCATTTCCAAAGATCAGTCAGAGAGTCTTTAAGGCAGCAGCTATGAAACCCCATGCCTTTAGAGCAACAAACCTCAACAACACCAGGCAGGAAGACAGCACATGGAGGATGAGGATGAGGTTAACAGGGGAAATCCTTCTTTGTTTCTTGGATTAATTAGAAGAATCTGTGCTGGTGCAAGGGAGGCAGGGGATCCCTAACAGGCATATTTTTGGGTGAAGTGCTGTCTTTACCCGAGAGCAAAGCTGGAGATCTTTAAAAGCTAGAGGTGCTGACCATCCTTGGGAGCCCCACCTGGCTCCTTTCCCTGCTCCCCATTGGCAAGCAGTGACAGCTCTGCCAGCTGCTGGGAATATATTTGCTCTAAACATTTCCGAGCTGCTGTTTAGATCGTTTGCTTTAGGAGAGGGGAAAAGCAACCATGCAGTGAACGAAAGAGCTCCTGCAAACCTTCCAGTGTTCTCCAGCTTGGCTGCAGGTGAATTGGTTACAAAAAAGACCTGTGTTGGACTCTGTGTGACTAAAAGCGTGGGGCAGCCCTTGCTTTGGTGCCTGGGACATGAAGGGGGTCTCTGGGAGTTGCCAGCCCTGCTACAGTCTCTCCTTGAACTGGTCCTGCCCCAGGCTGCAGCGAGGCCAAATGTGGGACCCAGAGGGAAGGATGCATGGAGAGGCAGCCCAGCAACACCCCACCAGTGTATTTTTCTTGGGGTATCGCTGTAGGTTGGTTATTTGGGTTGCAATTTTTTTTCTGTAAAACATTTACTGCATTAATAAAGAATGTTTCACAGGGCTCTGCTTTTAAAAGAAAAGCTAAAGTAACTTTGCAGGGTGTTGCCAGCCCTACCCACTCAACTACTTTTGGCTTTAAAAGACCTTATCAAGTTGAACACAACTGACAGGTCATATTTCAAGGAAGTGAGCCAAAAATGTTTTCACTATTTATTTGGATAAATTCAAGTGCTGAGCAGTTTAATCCCAATGCACCCTCCTCATCTGCTCCCTACATACGTTTTAAAATTGGTTTTGTAAAGGAAAAATGAAGCTTGGTTATTTGTGCACTGAAACATAAGTGTGTGTTTTCTGCAGTGTTATAAATATGTGGATGATCATTTAGTAAAAGGTAACCAGGGGAAAGGGGAAGAAAACCCCTAAAGGTGATTTCCATCAGTGCTTCCAGGCTTCACTTCCACTGTTATGCAATTAAATCCAATTCAGTTGATGCATTAGTTGCCCAAAATGGAAAGACAGAAGGTTTATATCTCTTCCCATTATTATGGGTATGATGAAAGTACCACAGGACCCTATCCATGATAGGGACCGCTATTGTCTGAGTCACAAAGATGAGTAATAAACACAGTCCCCAGGGGAGATTCTCAGCTGGTGTAAATTATCACAGTAATTAATGTGCTATTTTAAAGTATGACAATTTACAACAGATAACAATCTTCCTCCTGGCCAGAAAGAATTACTCATTTTAGCAGACATTTTTATAAAGTCAGCTACAATTGCCAACTGCCCTGATTTACATGCTCGGCTAAAAACCACCTTCTCTGTCACTTTCCTCTGAATTAAGAGGATTAAGTGCAACATTTAGGTTTTCCCTCTTCTTTACAACAGACACCTGTTGAGCACCTGCTTCCAGCTGCAGCCAGTAGTTTTTAGGTATTGCTCTTCTGGTAGAGAGTTGTCTCAGCCTCGTGAAGGCAGCCTGGACTTTCCTCTTTTCCTTCACTGCATCACCACCAGTGCCCGTGGTGCTTTGCTGTTAGCCAAGGCAGATCCTGGATCCCAATGGAGCAGGTAGGTACCAGCAGTATTCACTGCTGGGACAAGGAGGGTTGAGGGTGATGACCAATGTCCCCTGCCCACTTCCAGCTGAACATGAGGCTGTGGGAGCAGCCACTCCTCAGGTTTGTACATGCCTAATAACTAGTAAGCTGTGACATTCAGCAAATTGTTGGTCTCAGACTTGTTATTCCTGGTTGTTGAAGTATGAACACCATTCTCTGTGAAAATAGATGATTTTGCTCTCAGCCTGTTGGTTCAGGTTTGTACTCCCAGCACTGCCTTAGCAAAAAGCTAGGAGGGAAGGAGGGAAGAGGCTATTAAGCTGCAGAGGCCTTTGATTTGGTTTTTTATGTTTTACAAGGCTTTAGAGGTGGACAAAAGTTAGGGCCTGCACTTCTCATGCACCACTGCCTTAGGAGGTAGAGCAGCAGCAAATGCAGCTGGACAAGCTCCCCCACCCCACCCTATGGGCATCCTTGGGCCTCCTTAGGTTTTTCAGAATACACCACGGGTCAGCCTGGGGATACATGGTGAGAATTAGCTCTGGGAGAACAAGGGATAATTCTACTCCACCCCAGCCATGCAGTATTTCTGTCAGGACACTCTCATCCTCTCCATAGAGGAAGCTTTTGGGGACTGCAAGGAGAGGAAGTACAGCATGAGGCAGCAGGGCTGCCAGCAAGCCTCCCTCTGACTGTTTCTTTGCTTGGATGGACTTTACCACCAAACAACTTGTCTTGAAGCTTGGTTAAAAGACAGAATGTCTGACCTTGCCCAGATGCAGCCCATTCATCTCATGAGATTGATGACACATTTTAACACAAATTGAAATCCTTCAGTTAGGTACCCGTAACACATGGCAGGGTTTCCTTCTGTGCGTACTCCTACAACACAAATCCCTTTAAGAAAACTTACTTTCTATTTAGCATAAAGTTAAAGTGTTTTCAAGACACTGCATGGCAGAAAAAAAAAACAAAACAAAACAGAAAAGTCTCTTCAAAACAGCCCTGCCTACTGGGAGAGCTATTTGTGCACTTTAGAGAACATGACCTCTTGTGGGCCAGGAGAAATAATATGGTGAGCACATTGCAGCAGAGAGGTCAGAGAATGAGGCTCTTTTCATTCCCTTTTGTTTGGAACACCTACAAAAGCAGCTGCTATTTTTCTCTTGCATCAGTTGTGGTGTGTTCAGCCCACAGGCTTGTTTCAGAGCTGCAGAAGATCCCATCAGAGCTTGTGGGAATCCAAAGCTCCACACCTCTGTGGGCCAGCGTCAGGATAACTGGCCTGATGCACACTGCACCACGTGCTAGAGGCTGCTCCTGAAAGCATGGGTCTAAGGGGTGAAGTTCTCTGATGCAGAGAACCATAAAGTCACAACGAGCTTGGTCTCCACTCCAGGAGATGCTTACACAGAGGAAACTCAATCGCTAATGTAACGCGTTCACAGTCTTTAAAAGAGTTTTGTAGCATGCAAAAATACCCCAACTATGGTTATGTTTTAAAACACCTGCAAAAGCAGATTTTCAGTCTGATCAGATAGATCAGTCTGATAAAATGCTTAAATAAGACCCCAGGTTAATTTTAGTGCAATTACGATTTCCTGTGGCAGTTCGTTAATGGAGATGTCAGTGACGCTTCACTGCATGGCATGTCTTGCAACAGCTCCCAGTGACCCTTGCCACCTCTTCTCACACCACTCTTTGCAGCAGCAGCAAGTTTGCACAGAAGCATCCATTCCCCTGTTTTGGATTCCACAAAATAACAAGGAGATTATCTGAAGAAGGCCAAAGCTCTCTTTTACTTGACAGTCTCATGCTAACATTGTTGAGGATGACTCTCGTTCAGACTGTAAACTAAACCAATAAAATGTGAGGTTTAGCAGGGGCAAAGCATGTCCTACAAACAATAAAAATCCCAGCCAGCTGTCCATTAAACTGAGTAATAAACAAAAAATAATAAAATTCCCTTTCAGACATTCAGCATATTAGTTCTACCTGATCAAAAAGTCTTACTGACCTTGGGAAAGGTGTAACATCCTCTGACTGTACCTGCCCTGGCTGATTTCCATGGCAGGAAAATCTTCATGTCCTTAAGCTGCCCATCCCCAGAAAGGCAGCACAGGTGCCTGTCTGCAGTCAGCCCTGCTTCCTACACACTATCATGCCTTGATGAGAGTGTCCCCTGCCCATCCATACCTTCTCTGTGGTCTTCATGCTGGGAAAACCAGAGCAGCACCCAGTTTGACATACCTACCCATGCCCAGCACTCAGCTCAAGTCTCTCAGTGGAAAAATCCTACTCCAGTTTTGGCCTGAAGTAACCCATTTGTCTTCTCCCTATTTAATAATAAGGCAAAGGACATATTCCCTGATTGAAGGGCACTGATGTTGAAAGTCTTGCCATACATCCTGGAAAGGAGAGATGAACTCTGCCCATTTTCTATCTGAATTGAATCCACCAGAGCCAACTCTGTTGCCTCAGAGGTGGGGATGAGAGGTACTGCATCTTTGTTTCTGCTCGGTGTCAGTGAAAAGAAAATCCTCATATAAAAAAAGAACATTTCCCCATGTACAAATAAAGACTTGGCTGAAGTCTCCGGGAAAGATACATCCGTGAAAGTCTTTCCAGCGGATGTAGAAATTTGTTAAACATTTCCATCTGCTGAGGAGTCTGGCCATCCATTCGTCCTTCTAAACTTTTAAGTGGCACTGGTTTTCCTACATTAAAAAATGGGAAACTTTATTTGTGGAAATATCCAAAACAATAAATATTGCACAAACACACACACACCTAAAATAAAAGGGTGGCAGGCAATGCACAGGCTTCCTCTTGCCAATTAGTATGAGGGGTTTAGGAGTACTCACAAACTCTTCATGAAAATGGCCTTTTAGGCAGGCTGACATCACCCAGATGTTTTCAATTACAATGACTCTGGGACTAATTTCCCTGCTTATCTGTCACTGCCCTCTAGCACTGGTTCCTGTTGATTAAATCTGCCTCAGTAACAGAGTACAACTTTGGCTGGAAGTTTCCTGGTGATTGGGTGTTAAGGCTTCACTGCGTTTCCATGTAAGTTAACAGAAACAAGGGACAGCAGACCCATAGCATGCTCTGACATGGGTGCAGAATGTGCTCCTATCCCTCTCTCCACAGAAGTAGCCCTCAATGTCCTCACAACCTCACAGGCCAGAAGCCAGTGGCCACAGTTTCCAGAGGGGACCAAGACCCACAGCTTCATGTTGAAGGGCAAGATCATCTTTGAACACAAGGTCCTCTGCCCTTAGTGGTGGAAATAGTTCATCCCACAAGTGCAAGCCCTTCTCCCTTCCACAGATGGAAACCTCACAGGGTTACGTGAGATTCCACAGTCTGAGCCAAGTGTGTCATGCCACTCAAGCCAGTGAAGGCATCACCATTGGACTCAGCAGGGTGAGAGAAATTTTATGGGCTGAGGCCCCAGCTCTAAACTAGAACGAAGCAGCTGTACCAACACAGCCAGGTAAGAAAGCACAAGCAACATGAATTGTTGGCAGTCTAGTGTCCCAGCAGAAGCCAACAAGCAGTAGTTTTCCTTCTAAACCCTTAGTGATTCTCCAAGTTTCAGAGCACTCTAAAATGCCCGTATGAGTATGGAGTAGGATTTGGGCTTATTAAATTAAGTGCAATTTATTTTCTGTAAATCTCTGGGAGGACTTCACATCAAAGCCTGGTCTTGAGAGATATTTTCAGTCATTTATTTTCATTGGCTTCAGTGGAGAGATGTATCTTGTATACAGCTTAAATTGTTTCTCTGAGCCACTTTAAGAAAGCTACAGGAAAGAAAAGCCTCTCCTGACAACAGGTGATTCCTCATTTGATGCCCCTGTTACATGGGATCTGGGATAGTCTGTATCTCTGTTTTGGCCCAAGAAGCCCCTTTTCAGGGCAACACTATTAGCTTTGATGAACTTCCCCCTACATATTTAAAGTGACTGTAGTTCCACTAATGGCTATAATTGTTCCAGACACCCAGTAATTTTGATTTATTAACTTATTCAATTTCCCGTATTGTAGTCTTGCCCACACTGTAAGTAATTTACTGTTTTAATATTGTGGGTCAATACTAATCATATCATCTGTAAGTTGTTTAATTAATAACAATTAGCACCTCCCATCAAGAGCTCATTTTCCTGAATGAGCACTGTTAATGTGATTTTTCAGAATCATTACCTGTACCCACTCCCAGCAGACTATTCAACACGTTTCACCAGTAAAGACATTTTAAGCAGCTACAGCAGCTTGTCATCTCCCATGATTTTATCAAGAATCTTGTCATATTTACTTTTCTTAAAGCATTGGCCCTCCAGCTAAGTAATATCATGTGCACCTCATTTTCAATGTAATAAAAAAGTATTGATACAGTATATGAGTATAGGAAAAGAGCTTGTCAACATAAACAGCAGCTCAAAAACCAAAGGGTAAAGAAGAACTAAAATGGTCTCTCTACAGATGTATGTAAGTATATATTCCTTTCCTTCTTATGATTTTAAGCTGACTTCTGTTTTTTCTGCATCCACCATTAGTTTTTAATGTCAGCCACTGGCACTGCTGTGGTGTTTAAAAAGGAATGCACAGGTATAACAGTATTCAGGTCCCTTTCATAAAGATCTCTCCAACTCGTCTATGGTGTAGCCACTTAGTCTTTCATGTCAGCAATAAACACAGTAATTAATATTCAAATTAGTCAATATCTATTTGCAAATGAAATACTCATCTTCTATCAGTTTTTCACCAGAAAAAAACCAAATCTAGTTTCTGAATTTAAACTGAAGTTAACCTGCCAAAATCTTCACATTAATATGCAATGACTTGCCTGGTGACATAGCAAGGGCAATGAGCTGTTATACATCAACAGACACGGACTGGTCACACTGATTTTAACATAGGAACTAAGAAGGAATGGGAAAGAACTAGCAGGCAGTGTGCTGGAGATGGGAAAGAAACTCATCTGCACAGTGGTTGGCCAATCCTGGCAGCACATCCTCCTGGGTGCTGAAAGCTTACATAGGTTTGAAAGAAGCTTAGATGAGCTCCTACAAAAGAAATCCCTCCAGCATCATTATGGAGCACCTTCAATGGGGAAGTTTTTGCTGGAAAACCCCACCATAGCTCTGCTTTCTTCTGGGTGCCCACCAGTGCTTTGGCCAGAAGACAAAGCACAGCCAGAGGCTGCTATAACCCCACCTGTCGCTGGGTGTGATTCCCACCAGCAGTCTTCCCTGCATGGCTTTTAAATCCAGAAGTGAAGGCAAGTGATCAAAAACCCTGACAGAGGATGCTACTTGAAGGGCTCAAAAAAGCACTGCTAGCACAAAACCCCCCAGCACCAATGGAAGCAAAATAAAAGACAAAATATGCACACAGCAAATTTATACATGATCATAACCCAAATGACTTCTTTTCATCTGACTTCCTACTCAAATTTCACTATGAGGAAAGTAGCTGCTAGGTGTAACCAGCTTAAGTCACTCGGAAACCACACATCATTTTTGTTGTCATATTAGCATCACTCCAGACTTTCCGTGTGGTCAACAGAAATGCGCATAGGACAGCAGCTCATGCACTCTCACTACCTCCCAAACCACCCCAGGAAATGTGGTTAACCCCACACCAAGTACAGCAATGCCAGCAGTGACGTACCAAAAACATGACACAGAAAAATAAAACATCAATATTACTATTTTTACACAGATAAAGCAAAGAGAGGTGAATGAAGAGCTTGAATAGAATGGAGAACCCCATGACAGACCAGACCCAGGTGCTTCATTCATCCTTATTCCTTGTGGTTCCCAACATGGGATGGTCACCACTTTTCACCACATCCTCAGCTTTCCTCCCCTGAAACTGGCTCTGCTGTGGCAGGTGCCCATTCCAAGTTTGTTCTTTCCCAAAGGAAAGAGAGGCAAGGGAGCAATTCATACAAACACAAAGTTTCAGAAAAATATCAGACGTGAGGGTTAACATGTCAAATACTGTCAAAAATATATTTACCCAAACACAGCTGGAAAAGGTGTTACAATGCAGTCCTTGACAGTCACTTCATCTTAATCTTCTATGTTAAAAATTAAAGACTGTATTAATACAATGTCAGACTAACTTAATAGTACTCTTTTATCAAATTGATATGATGGTAGCTAATTATTAAATGAGTTAATGTATGCCTTGTTATTTAATCTACCGTGACTGATAGTGAGCTGTGTCAAATACTTATTAGACACTCATTCCCTCTACACCTAGCTGACACTAACATGGCCCACAATTAAACACCCGTGCTCCCTCACTGCCAGGCACAATCACACTGCCCAGTATGAGCCCACTAGATATTCCTTGGTCCAAAATGGGAGCCTCATTCTCCATTCGCCTTATGCTGACATTTCTTCATCCAGTTCAACATCAGCTTTTTCAGGAAGGTGGTGGCAGTTAACTCAGATACGGACAGGATGCTTAAGAAACTCTAGAGCTCATCAGGCTCTAGAAACTTCATTGCAACATTCTTGAGGCTTCATTGCAAGAAGCTGAGCTGGAATCCATTCAGATGTGGCTTTTGGTCACAGCACTGCCAAGGGAGATGTTTCCTTTGACCACAAGAGGTCTTGCACTACCAGAGGATGACTGTCCCTCATAAGGAGGCAGCTGCCACAAGGCTACAAGGTACTGCTCAGAGCAAGCAAATTTCTTCCCCATTCCTGGAAGTGTCCAAATTCATGTTGGACAGGCTGTTGAGAAAAGTGGTCTAGTGGAAAGTGTCTCTGCCCATGGCAGCAGGGTTGGAACTGGGGGATCTTTACATTCACTTCCAATCCAAACCATTCTATGAGTCTTGGGCCGTGCTCTCATTGCCTTTCTGCACGCTGGACACAAAAAAAATACCAAAAAAGGAAGCCACCTACCTACTCTCTTCTTCAGCCAGGCCCACTGGCCACTCATTTTGCAGTTGCTGTTAGGGTCAAACTGGGCCTCAAGGTAGGAGTGCCAAACCATTTTGTACTGAAGCAAGGCTACTGCTCTTGGAACCAGAAAGAGTGGAGAAGAGGATGAGGAGTGAGATGCAAAGCTCAACACACCTAGTTCACTTTTGGTCTTCTCAAACTGCTGCTCTTTCACCAGTAAAAGAACAATTGCCAGTCAAACAACAAGCAGCCTAATACTGCGTTCACTTCAGACATCAAAAAATACACCTTCCTTAGCAGAAACTTCTCACAATCACCTAAGGCCACCAGCAGAGTGGGGCAATTTCAGACAGGCAAGTGCTTTCTAAACACCTGCATGAGCCATCCTGCTAACTCCTCAGCCTGCTCCATTACTTTGGCTTTGTTTCAAGGAGCTGAAGGTGGGATAGCAAATGCTTGATTTCATCACTCTGTTATGGAGCCGGCTTCAGCTCACATCCACTTTTGAACCTCCTGGCCACAGGAGCATGTCTGCAAGCAGCCCTGAAGTTCTGGCTGCATGTGAGCTCGCAAGTGGGATTTAGCAAAGCGCCTCTGTGTCTGTTTATACCTCTGGAAGACATCCCAGTGGGCTTTCAGAGGAATCTGAAGGCTAGGAAAATGAATGCTTTAAGTTATTCACACACACTTCTCTGGAGAAGTTTTTATCACTTCTAGCAGGCTTAGGGCAAATCTTCGACAGGGCTTTTGGCTTCTGTATTGTAAGGTGGCCTTGCAACATGCCAGGGCATTTTGAAGTTCTTTCTACTGGGAAAAATCAGGAGTGAAGCAACTGGGTATTTTATTTTATTTATTGACTTACTCAGAGGAAAGGGCAGAAGTCAGAAAGTATAATATTAAAAACCTGTCATAACCTTGGCTCATATACAGTCTCAGGAAAAGGCTTTGTCCTAAAAATGGAAGAAAGTTTGTCTGCTCATAAAGAAGTAAATTGAAAATAGATTGAAATACAGACTGTATAAGAACGGGTTCCCACCTGCCTGTGAACACCTAAGGGAAATTACCTGAAAATGCAGAAATTGTTATACAGATCAAACAAAAGCACTTATCTATAATTACTGGACTTATCTGTTTGTCTCAGGACTAGCAACAATAGCTCCTATTGTCAGTAATAAATACAGTGCTGTGATTTGTATTCTCTTCTTCTCTTTCTTTCACCAAGATCACTCAGGAAGGACTGAGTTTATTTAAAAAAATGTTTCCTTAACTTCACTAAATAAAGGCAAATTGAAGAGATTTGGCCAGACGCATGAGGGAGGGAAAGCGCAAGAAGAATAGCCAAAAGCTCTTTAGAGAGGATTTTCTTTCCTTTTAATAACTTTAGAGATGGACCTGCTAGCATCTCAAAGACTTTGGAAAGTCACCTGGGAAACTCCTCACACTTCTGCTATGTCCTGGTTCTCATCCTACTTATTAGATAAATAATTATTGAAGTTTTAAGTAGCCACAGAGGAAACTTCTGTTGCTTAGACTGAACAGGCTCCTGCCAACTTGACAAGCCAACACTGCACTGATGATACTGAAGCCAAAGGATAATTATCCGGTTTATATGAAGCTGAAGGAAGAGAGTGCCCTGCTGGTTTGTAGTCATTTGCTGTTGGCTAGTGGCCACAGGGACTTGTCTCCATCACACACCCTCAAGTTTACAGCTTTCTTCTGGGAAAAGATGTGCCTGTGCAGCTCCCACTCAAAGTGGTTAATCATGCTCTACCTACTATTAGAGTTAAGGAGGCAATTTTGAATACAAGAGAATAGAATACCAGAAATAGGTCTGTTATGGCCTAGGTATGCCCAAAATGCATCTCAGTGTACAGCACCGACACCCACACCATCTGCCTGTGTCACATTTGGCCCCGCCCGCAGATGGAGACCCTCCCTGCATGGGCGGTCACAGCTCCGACTGCAAACGCTCAGGAGCCCGTGGCTGCAGAGGGATGACAGCTCCCTCCTGCCTGAGCTACTGCCCAGCACCACTGCGTCCCCAGCGTCACCGAATGCCCAGGTTCCAGGTGGCAAATGAGATGCCTGTGCCCCAATTCCTGCGCTCTGCAGCCACCCCTGCATCTGCCAACACCTCCCTTCCCGCCCCGCAGGCTTCACAATGAGGGACCAGGTACAGCCCTTGTGTCGGGGCCGGGGTGGGAGCTCTTTGCCATGTCTATGTCACATTTACAGTGTTGCAATGAGGTTCTCACGTGCAAGTGGGCCGCACAGAGGACAGAGCATGGGGCTCAAGCTGTGGGGACAGATGAAGCTGACAGGGATGTCGGGGGGATGAGGTGGGACTGCCCTAGGGACATAAACTGCATAGGCTTGGTGATCAGAGCAGTAACTTCAAAGCCATGAAACTGTCATTTCAGAGAGTATGTAATTGCTAGAGGAATTACTTAGTTAATCATCAGGGGACAGATCCATTATGAAAAAAAAAAGAAAAGCTCTATCCACGGGGCTCCCAAAAAATCAATTACTGGAAATGGTCTGCTGGGGCTCCCTGGAACCACTATTGGCATAACTGATTATTTCTAATTTAATACAAATCACACACTCCCCCTCACACTTTCATCCACCCACTTCCTGAAAGCCAACCTGATGCCTATGCCTGGATAAAACACTCAATGAATCCCAAACCAGTGTTGCTGCAGCCTTTTAGAGATGAGAATTTAGCTGTTAGATATTTCTGAGGGCTTTATTGTGCCTTTAGGAGCAGCACTAAGCTCCTCCTCCACCCCTCTGGACAAGAGCAGGTCCCAGAAAATGCTGAGCCCATTATCCATTTCCCAGGACAGCTCCTCCATCTTTCTTTCTTTTTCTCCGGAGATGATAGAAAGTTGGTACTAAGGCACACTGTCAGCCAACTGTGGTGCTCTTCTGTGGAGAAAAGTCCAAGCTCTGGTCATCTTCCTACCACTTCCTTCCCAGAGGAAAGGTGTAAGCAGATAAATACGTATCTGGGCAGTGCAAGTCTTCAGACAAAGGTTAGGATGAATTTCTGAATCAAACACAATTTTAGGATAAAATCAGATTTCCCACCAATCAAGGTGAGTAGGCAAGCCTACTTTTTCAATAAATCATCTAAAATCAAAATCCTTAGAGGAGGAAGAGGGAGAAAGTGACAAATTTTGGTTATAAATGTTTATATTTTAAATCTCTCTCCCAGGAGTCCGTCTCATGCTCCCTGGACAGATTTTCTGTCACGAACTGTCCCACATATCCCAGCAGTAACCCCAGAGGTGGTGCACCTGCTTAGCAATGCAGCACTGTACTACCTAAGCACAAAAGCCTGTGGAGAGAGGGAGGTGAACCCCACAGGTTCCCTTTAAGGAACCCCAGTTTCCCAGGTGGCAGCCACCATTTCCTCCTGCCTCCACCAGCTATGAGCCCAGCCTTGGCTGCTAAGAAGGAGCATTTCATCATGCACCACAGTCAGGGAGCTGACAGGGAAAAAAACATATGGGAAGAAAACCTGGATCCTGATAGCTCTGGAGAATTTCTAAGCAAGTATTTCTGTATTTGTAAGGAAACCAGCTTCTGTCTGCAGCAGCTGTAACGGGTATTTGGGCCAAGTTGTGGCAGATGTAAAAACCATTAGCTTGACTCTGCACTCTCCCATCCTATGGGCCCCAGGCACTCACTCCTCAGCCTTCTCACCTTGCTTTCTCCAGCCTCACTGCAGGTCCTTACAAAACAAAGCACTGCACACTCTGAGGCAAATTATCAAAATTTAGCCTTTTCTGTTTGGTTTTTTTTTAACAATGGCTACATTCAGAGGCCAGGTGTATTTGTATGGTAAGAGTGCAGTAGGCTGTGAGATGTCAAGGTTTTTCCTTTCAAAAGCAAGTGATACTGAAACTAGCTTCTTCTTAACTCCATCTATTTTTTGCTAGCTTTGGGGTTTTCTTAATTTGCAGTAGAGAGTCTTTTAGGAAATATGTTCTCTTCACAGCTTTTTTTTTTTTGTCCTACAGTAACCCTTTTTAAAATGCTGAGTATATGCTTGCTCAATAAATGTGTATCTGAACACACAAGCAATTATCCTATTTTCATATAATTAATTTTTTTCAAGCTTCTATATGCATTTCCTGCTCATTTGACCATGCAATAATTAATTAGCATTAATTATCTTAGATTACACCTTCTCCATCTACGCACAAATTCAATTAGAAAGGCAGGCTTTTTCCACTTCAGAGGGAACACCACAAGCAGTGAAAACATATCAATGGTGAGGACATATTTCACACCTGCCAGAGTATTCTGAGAAACTATTATGATTTTTCAAGAAACACTAACATCAAAATCAAAGCCAGAAACTCACCCAGTCTCTGCTACATTCATGCCAGGTACTGGACCTTCCCTCTTCTCCTTCACCATCCCTCTTTTCCACATCCCTGGGGATATTTTCTTCCTGGAAGAAAGGGTATTTCCTTCCTCCAGATATATCTGTACTTCAAAAGTTCCCTCACTGTCTGCACCAATCTCATGGGTCTTTGGTGTTCTCCATCATCTCCAGCTGATGCTTGCAAACACCCAATTTAAAACCCTCATGCCCTCAACTCTCTTCATCTCCAGCAGCTCCTTCTCTCAGGAGCCAGCTTCAGGAGCCGGCAATTACAACTGAGGACCAATATCTAACATTGCTGGTAGATGAAAGGATTTCACCTCGGTGCTGCTAAAAGCTGAATATGTGTTTTTCCACACTGGGTGAGCGTTTTGGTTTCCTTCAGGAGGGGCATGCTCACTCAATCCTGGAAGAGGCAGTAGGGGAGACTTTTCTGGTAGTAGAAGATGTTCTCAGCCAAACTATTTCACCACCTTTAGACCAAGTCCTGCAGGAGTGAGATTGGAGGATGTTGTGGTAATCACTCTCTTCCTAAATTATTAGCGATGATGTAGCAGGGAAAATTATCACTCCTGGATAGCTAATGCTATCCGGATGCTACAAAAAGCCAACCATAAGTCAACATGAAAGGAAGGAGCAAAGTGCAAAAACCCAGACAACGCAGCTTAGCACAGAGGAAGGGAAGCAGTAGCAAAGTTTTCTTTAGAAGACCAACAACTTAAGACAGTGCCCCTGGGACTGAAGCTTTTGAAATACCAGCAGAAAGAGATTAATCATCTTGCCATTAAAAAAAAAAAAAGAAAAATACAGAAAAAAACACATCTAACCTGAGACTGTGCAGATGAGCATCATACTGATGCAGGAGATGAATCATCTGCCACCTGTGCTGACTCACAGCAGCACCATGGAAAGCAGCCAAAGGCTGTGCTGTTCAGCCTCTGCACCCACACACCAGAGGAGACACCCCCTAAAGCCCCCAGGAGGAAGGGAGGGAGCCTGGGATGGTGGGGAACGTGTGCCATAATGTGACATCTCTGTGCCACTGAGTTAATTAATAAAAGCTTTGGGTGCACATGCCATACACATGCATATGTGTGTGCATATAAATCTGCATATATATGCACATATTTATGTGTGACTATGCACATGAATATGTCTATGCAGCCATACTTACACCCCGAGACATGTAATTTGACAGCTATTGGCACTGAAGGATATTTGCAGCTTCTGAGAGACTGAGCATCTTTCAGCCACGTCATAAACCTGCCACCTGGAAAAGCGAAAGGAGTTTCCCCTCAGGGCACGTAAGCAGCTTCTTATCCTAGCCTTCCCAGCAGGGCTTGGTTCAGTCACCTTCTCCTGCCTGGTTTCTGAGTAGGAGATTAAGTTCCCTTGAAGTGTTTGGTGGCGCTCCTCAGATCTCTGCTTCTTGGAGAGGAGCTGACAGCAACATAATGCCCGTTTTCCCCTTCTTTATGAAGCTCCTTTCTATGTCAGGAGCCATTTCTGCCCCAACAGATACTGCAAGGAACAAACTTGGCTTCTAGGAACAGTGGCAGGTGTGCAGTCCCCAAACCTGCCCATGCAGCTGGAGGCTCAGCTGTGGCAGGAAGAGCATCACCAGCACCTCTCTTTCCCAGCAAAACCAAGAGGAGATGGGAAGGGAGATGGGAGAAACATGCAGTAGCCACTTTTCCAATGTTTTGGTCTGGTCTCTTGCAGAGCCAGGTAAAGAAGCAAGAGATTTGTGGGCTGCCTGAAAAGAGTATGTTGAGCCTGTATTTTGGAGTCATGAGCCTGCTGTTCAACTGGTGGTCCTAACTTTGCTCCTGGAGCACTTCAGTGCATCTACCAAAATGCCCTTTGGTTCTCCTAGGCTTCCTTTGCCTGAGGGTTTTCAGCAATGCGTCTCCCTGGCAGTGCAGCCATTGGGCAAACCTAGCATTCCTTTGTCTCCTTGGCCTCCTCTGAGATTTTTTTTGGCAGATGAGATTAAACCAAACTGCCCCAAACCACCCAACAGTTCTCCCTCCCACCACGCACATGGGGGCCTAGCCCCACTGCAAAGAACTGAAGGAATGAGGGAGTTTTCACATGTTGGTGGAAAACAGGTTAAAGGCTGTACCATCAACTGGGATGTATCTGCACCTTGTGTCTTCCCGGTCCCCTCCAAATAAGTGTCTTCCATGGAGGAAATATGCTCACCAAACATCCCTGAAATCCTGGAGCACAGCTTAGGCACATGTGATGGCGCTCCTCGACTGGAGATGTGTGCAGCCCACTCTCAGGAGGCAATCAACAGGGCAGCTGTGGTTCATTACAGACAAAAATGAGGTTGTCAGGTTTTGTTTGCTTATAGAATTTAGTTATGTAAAGCAGCACCAAGGAGCTAAACTTTGCTGGGCAAATTATTTTCCTCTCACTAGGTTAATGATTTGTATACAGATAGATATGCCAGGACATGGCTACAGTTTATTATCTCATGGAGCCACAACCAAAAATTAGAAAATACTCCCTCAGGACAAAGTCTCCCAAATCCATCAGCCAGGCAGATAGTGTTTGTATGAAGGTTGCCAACATCTAAAGATCCTTCCCACATAGCAGACCTAAGGATGCAAAAGCTGCCCTCAGGGTTGGTATCCCAGCCAAATCCTAGAGGAAACCTCCTGACACCCTCACCGTTGTGCAAATGAGACTTACACATAAGCATTCAGGAGGGGGAATTCATGTCCCTGCACATTTTAAATCCTTTGGAAATGCCTTGTCCGTAGTTAAATGGAGTAAATGAATTACTGTTCAATGCCACCACAGGCTGTGTCAGTAGCTGGCATCCTCGATGCTGTCTCACGCCTGTGGATGCCGGAATTGCAGGCATCAAGCAGAGTGCTGCTGGCAGCAGCAGCTTCTCACCTCGGGCAGCTGGGAGAGTTTGCACAGGGAAATCTTCCATGAGTCTGAGAGGCGACCGCAGGGGCCACCCAGTGCTGCCGGGTGTCTTCAGCAAAGAGCCTTTCATCCAGGCAGAGCAGAGGTGATGGAGAGGAGGGTGGGAGGCTCGGGATGAGCCCTCTTCACTCAGGTAGTGATTCCCGCAGCACTGGGACGTGGCCCCGAGGGTCAGGATTGCACAAACGGCTGCAGAAGAGTATGATGGGAAGAGGGGGCTCTCCCTGTTCCCCCGTGTTTTGTGTCAGGAGGGAGAGGAACGCAATAGTTTGAGGAGGAAGAACCTCCCTGTTCATGTTAGAAGAACAACTTTTCTTCCCCTCAGTGTCCCAAGGAAGATTTAAATTTATCCTTGTGCCTAGCCCAAACCCCAGCTCCATGACACCTAGCTCCCCCCACGTCCCTCATTCTGTCTCCTTGTGCCACAAAATCCCTCAAAAAGGCTTGTGCCTCTCTGAGCTGCAGAGTACTGGTATCTCCTTCTCCTACATCTCCTTGGAAAACAAATCCGATAAGGGACAGGGACAGAGGATGAGGACGAAGGTGGGAGCAGCACACTGACGTCTCCCACACCTAACAAGTCTCACCCTTTCTCTCACTCTCCCTGCTGTGGACTATACTTGCCCAAAAGCAAGGTGTTGCTGCTCAGCCCTAAGGGAGATCAAGCCCTTCCCACAGCTGCCCTCTGGGAACCATAACGTTTTGTCAGAACAAAAAAAAGCCAGAGAAAAACTCAAAATGTCCCAAACCAAGCACTCTCAGATTTTTCTAAACAAGAATTTAAACGTCTGTCAGCCTATCGGCTGATGGCAGAAAGCAGATTGGGCGTGTAACAGCATGCAATCAAGTCAGACAATTCCAGGGAGATCACCAGAAGGCTTAATATTCACAGCCTTTGCTAATGCTTAATGATTGTTTGTGCTGATTTGGGTTGGCTTCACAATGCAGAGAACAACACTTTCTGTTCAAAACTGAGAGACACCATCAAGGCTTTTACTGACTACCTTGGTGGCTGCTTTCTTGTAAATATATATTTTCCACACTATTCCATATTATATTAATGTTAAATAAATACATGGACTAAATTAACAAACAAAAGTCAGCTTCCCAGATTATACTCTCAAAGGACGGACATTTTATAGGCAAATTTCCACTCAACAGCATTACTTTGGAAGAAAAAGCACACCTGCAGGACTCAGAGGGGTTTAATGCCATTGAAATCCTGCAAAAAGCACCAAAAGAAGATGAGAAGCTTCTGCTGCCTAGGGCTACCTCTCTCTTCAGGGAAATCCCTCTCTAAAATGCAACCGGGAGCTGTGCTGCTCTCTTCAGTTTGGTGTATTAAGGTCCAAGTAGGCTGTCACACTATCACTCTCTGACATTGCTCCCCTGACTTTAAAGTGCCTGTGTATTTAAATTAAAAGCATTTCTGCATCCTTTGGAGCTGAGTTTGGCTGCTTGCTGAGCTGCACCTGTTGGTGCCCATCCTTCCTCAGGATGCTCTGTCCTTAAGGTTCATCCTGTACAAGCACAGAGGTACTTTGGAAAGAGGTCCCAAGCCCTCACCTCTGAGGAAAGGGCACCAAACAGAGCAGGCATGTGGGGATGGCCACCACACAGGAGATTCCCAGCCACACATGTGAGACCAATCAGCATTTGCAGGGTAAGTACAGACAGCTCAGTGCCTATTGCTCAGCACCTAACAGCAGGAAGAGTGTCAGCACCTTTTTGGTGGCTTGGAAAGAGATGTTAACCATTAAATCTCATTTAGTGCTTCCCATGGGATGAGGCCTGGCATACTATGAGTGTTTTTTCTAAATCCACTGTCAGAAGGAAAGGCCAACAGTTAAGTGGGGAAAAGTGGGGGGAATTTTTTTTTAAACCTAAATAACCTTGAAAGCCACTTGACGACCAATGAATCTGTAAAGAGGAACAGGCCCAGACCCTCATCAGCCTGCAACATCCCACCCAGAGCTAGCCAAGGCTTGTTTTTCCCTTCATTGGCAGGAGCGCTGACAGCATCCTGCATCCTGCTTTCCCCACACTCAGGCCAGCCAAAATTTGTGATACCTTAAAAGAGGGCTGGTTTTACAGCATGAGGAAAAGGAGATGAAAGCAGGCTCCCTGCTTTCTCAACTGCACTATGGAGAGGGAGGATTTTCCTTGAAAAGAAGATTTCCATGGTCGCATTCTGTGGTGATGGGAATACCAACCAGCTCCCTGCATAAAGAAAAGGCTGTTGCTTTTCTGTGGGACCACAGGGTGGATTGGAAAGGTGACTGGGAAAAGGGATGAGAAGGGTTCCGGAAGAATGAGAGGAAAATGAGCCCAGGACAAGCTCTTTACCTCATGTTTCATTACACATCACATTTTGTACCCAGCTCAGTGCTCTGCTGAGGGGCAGCTCCCTACCTTCATCACTTCCATACCTAAAGTCAGAAGACAAACCAGGAAAGAAAGACCGGGGGCGGTTAGGTAATGAGGGCATTGTTAAAAAATACAAACTCCTTGCAGCTGCTGGATCAACAGAATATCCACACAAGGTGTCTGCACCTCCATGCTGCTCTTCTACACTCTACCCCACCCACAGATATCACTGCAGGTGTGCATGGGCCAAAAGGGCTTGGAGGCATCATTAAAACAGACTGTCACCTCCACACACAGGTGACGCACATCAGGTACAGCGATGCCATGAGGAGGCTTCAGATGGGGATTTGTACCTCCCCATCACTGCTGATTTGCACATAGCAAAACCATGGAGTTGGGAGAAACATATCCATAAATTTAAATGAACTGAAATGCCAAAGCCATCAATTCTAGGTGATGTTCAGCTCCCAGACCAGATCTTGCCCACCTTGCCTCAGAAAAGTTTGTCCGTAGTGAGACTCAGACTCTGACCTGCACTGAAGCCTCAATGACAAAATTCATTGCTCAAAAGCTTTGCCGGAGAAGAACAGTCTGAAAGAGCCAGCACACTGTGGAGGACAGATAATTGTTATCTGCTGGGAAAACATCATGTTCAAAGTGCAAGAGGAGCAAATGAGAAATTAAGAGCTTGTTCTACAACATGCAAAGTGTGGGTCTCACCTAAGTTTGGAGTGAAGGGGCATTAAATTCATCAAAGTTTTAAACTGTCTTTCCTGAGAACATTTGTGCATACATATGTTTACATCCCTAGTACAGACACATGGACACACACACAGGCAGTGTCTGCCTTAGCTCGGGATCAGCGCCCTTGCCCTCAGTGCAGCTGACCTGGTAAAATCCACCAGCAGATGCCCAGAGCTGTTACAAACATCAGCCTCAGCAAACACCAGCTCTGCTGCCTGTCCATTCTCTCTAATGCAATTAGGACAGATTAGCATGGGTGACTAGATGTGAAAGACAACTGCACCTCACCATCCCCATCCCACCCACATTTATTAATTTGAGTCCTGCCCTTTTCATAAACTTGTTGCTCTCTTGACCTCTCTCAAAAGGATAGTTTTTGCTTTCTCAAAAATTAAGAAGAGTTCTGGCAGGGAAAGACAGCCAGCTGAAACTGTCAAAGCCACAGGAGCCTCACAGAAGCAGCCCACAAAGTTTCTTTGATAACCAGGACACATATGAGAGCTTCACAAGTTCCCTAGCAGGCTAGCAGTCACTTCTCTTGACTCCTCTGTCAGTCCCTGGTTTAAAAAGCCTTGGAAGGACTGTGAAGTTAACACCATTACAATTATTTTGCATGGGACACCTTGACTTTATCTGGTCACTTTGGAATGCCAGGTGTCTGCTCTCTGCATAGACCTCCAGCAACAGGGCAGATATCTTCAGGTTTGTGTCATGCTTTAGTCACAGTAACAGTAAAAATGGCTTAAAATGTGATCCACTGACTAAACTGGACCACACAGACATCTCTTCTGCCTTCTCACACAGCACAGACTTTAGGGAAACAGCTAAAGCACCATGACATGTCTTTTGGACAAACCCTTGATGGCACTTCCCCTGCTAAATTATTCCACAATTTAAGAAAAAAATGCCACTTGCATTTAAAAATGAGAACCTTTCAGGCTGAATTTCTCTAGCTTTAGCCCTCATCCATCATATTTAGTTTTGTCTTTGTCTGATTCCAGGTTCAGTCCACTCTCTGGCATCCTAGCAAAGAGCACCATAAGGTGTGCCCCCTCCTTCACTTGTGACAATGTATTTTGTAACTCCCTAAGTGTGGACAGCCTAGCAAATGGCACATCTCCACTATTTATCTTACACCAAGCACCCAGATTTCACATTCTGCATGGTGTCCAACCAGGACACTGTTGTTCTTCCTGAGACTTTTAAAAACAGTCTGTCAGTGTCTTGGCATGACGGAAACATGGGTCTATGAAGGACTGTAGGTGGTTTCTGGTCCATCCTTGGCCTGTGTGGATGTTTCCTGACAGGCCTTACCCTGCTGAGCCTCTGGTGTAATATCTTCTCCAGCCAACTTCTTTAAGTACAGAACAATCTTTACAGTCAGAAATTATTGTCCTGGCAATAGAGGTGCATTGCTGCCAATTAGCCCAGGTTTTTCTTGCTTTATTTCCAGAGGATGTGACGGGCAGTTGATCCTCAGCACTTTAACAGAATTTAACATGGAACAGATGACTTACCCTGTCCTCACAGCTGCCAGAATCCAAATTCAGCAACTCCAATCCCTTCTGCTTAGGGGAGAGCTTTGCTGTATAAGCTGTCATTCCTGCAGACCACCTCTGAACTCCCTCATCTAATTTATTACTGGAAGCACAGCTCTCCAGCTGCCTGCATTTCTCCATCCAAAGCTTCACCAAGCTGTGAACACCAGAGGATACCTCCCTGTGGAGCACACCTTGCCCTTAGACAGCCCCACTGGGCTGCTGGCTCCAGAGCAGCCTGTTCTGCTCCTGCCTGTGCGGCTCCTGGGGACCTGTGGGCAGGGGGCAGATGCCCTTCACTGCCAGTGGATGACTGCTCAGCAGCTGCTTGTGCAGCACCTTCCTAAACATCTCCCTTCCCACCAAATGAGCTGTAACAACCCTTCTGTTGACACCCTCCTGTCTTTCCTCTTTATCTGTCTCCAAAGTCGATAAATCTTCCTCTGCTTCCTCACGAATGTCAGGTGAAGAACAGCCTTTCCTGGTATTTGTCACAAGATTTAACCCCCATTTCCTCTGCTTAGTTTTACTGAATCAGTTGTGCCCTTCCATATGCATCTTTCCAAACTGTAATCTGTCCTCCAGAACCTCTGTGGTGCCTGTTAAATCCTGGTCTGCTTCTGTGCTAAGTATCCAAATACTTCCTGTTTATTTTCTGTACTTCTGGCATGATTTCTGCAGGAATTAAAACCAAATCTGTTTATCTTTGCTAAATCCTTCTGCTGATAAGGGTATTATTCGTTTTATTTACAAATGGAGGAGCAAGGCAAAGTAGGACTGGAAGTAAAAATCTCATAAATTGAGTCCCTAATTTGAAATGTCCTGAAAACATCCAGGAGTTTAATTTTCTGAAAATGCCAGATAAATATCCTCTAAAATTAGTGCCTCTTAAAGTGTTTCACTTTAGGGACCTCAAATCAGTGACATCCCTGCTCCCTTGGTACTGAAGAAAATTGAGAATCCTGCCACAGAGGTGGAGAGCTCATCCACAGCTTTTTCATGGAAGGAAATAAAATAAGTACATTGCAGGCTATGTGGCAGAGTCCTCGGTCACAGATAACCTTCTCCTTTCAGAGCAATTACTTTTTAATATACCTCCTAATTTTTGAGAAATGGAATTAACAACACAGACATCATCCCAGGAGCTATAATTTTTCTTTTTTAAAAACTTTTTACTAGCTTCACAAAGTCATTCTTTTCCATGTCTCTCAACACCTTATTAAGGGAAGCAGAAGACAGGGCAGGTCGTCACCACCAAGCAGCACTACAGCTGTTTTTCATTTTGACAGTGGCATACTACATTGGAGGCAGTGGCTGCATGCAAAGGTGCATGTTTGCCTTTAAGGCTGACCACTGAACATGCTTTGGACTCCAGCCTTCAGCCCTGCCC
Source organism: Anthoscopus minutus (assembly GCA_013399455.1). Classification (NCBI taxonomy): domain Eukaryota; kingdom Metazoa; phylum Chordata; class Aves; order Passeriformes; family Paridae; genus Anthoscopus; species Anthoscopus minutus. The sequence goes on from VWYI01034354.1 coordinate 59,908, forward strand.
AAAGTACCTGCTGATGCCAGTGACCAAAAGTAAATCCCACCTGCATCACCTTGCTGGCAGCCAGAATGGGACACACATTGGTATGTTTTTATGACAGAGGAAACCTTGTGATAGTGAAAGCCGCCCCAATCAGTCAGGAAGGCAGTTGCCTTTTCCTGAAAGAAGAGAGAATTTGTGGGGTTTTTAAGCTGCTGTGGGTGGCAAGGGTTTCTGAGGGCGCCTCACAGCTGCTGAGCCCTGACAGTCTACTCTTCTGACTCTTCAAATCCTGAGATAAAAATGTACCTTTTAATATAATGCAGTGACTGTGACTCTAATGTATGTTTGCATCTTTCAGCAGACCTTCTCAACAGCTTTTTGAAGAAGGGCAAAAGGTCAACTGTGTATAACATCCCCACCTTCACCCAAAGAAAAAGGATTGAATGCACAGCTCCCTCCTTGAGCTGCAAGCTACTGCCAGTTCGTGTCCAAACGGGAGATTCCTTGGGTGTTTTGCCCTGGAGGAGACATGGTGCTGACTCCCTGCCTAAATCAGTAGCAGGCATGTAAGAAAAAATCAAAGCAAACTGACAGCTCAGCTAGGACCACAGAAAAACTGCTCTGCCAGAGAAGGAAATCAGAAGAGACAAAGACAGCTACAACATTTATCTTCTTTATATATTGCTTCTAGATTAGAAAATCCACACTAAAGAGATCACCGGCATGCACGCATTTACATTGCTTTTGAACATTATTTAGCTGCTTAAATGCATGCTGGAAAGCAGTTAGCTTTGCATTTAGCTTTGATTTACAGGGTTAAATTGATTTAAGCTGAATTTAACTCAATATAATTGTGCCTGCACTAAGGGTATGAACAAACATGACACTTCTGCTCAAGAGCTGAGAATTTCCAAATCACAGGACAATGGCAACCCTGTTATAAGGTTTGGGTTTCTCATCTGGATGCACTCGGGGAAAGGCAACCAACAAGTCTTACTGAGCTTGTTAAAAAGGCTAATGATTAAAAATGAAAAAGTAAAGCTCTTTGAGTCACACAACCTTGCATCCCCTGGCTTTCCCAGCTCCTGCCCAGACACACAGCTAAGGCTCCTTCCAAAGACTGGCATCATATCCCAGGTGTCTGTATATCAGCCTGTTTAACTCTTTCATCAATCTCTTCTAGTTTTCCTTTGGCACTTTCCCCTTTGCAAGACTTTCTTAGGAGCCAGCTTTCATTATATGCCAGGAAATCACAGGCTGCATTGCAAAAAGTGGAATATATCTTTGACTTCCCTCAGTTAACTTCTCTTAGTTCTCTCTAACTGAGAGATGAACTGTAGAAAATGACCAAATTCCTGATACCTAAAACTGTATGTTTAAATATGTACATTGGAAAATATCTAACTGAAAGGAACCAGTACTAATTACTGAGAGTGTCACTAGTGTCACAAGCGGACATCAAGAACACCTGGAACAGAGACACCTTTCCTCAGTGCTACAGATGTGGAGAACCTGTTTTAAGACACCTAATTTGAAAATGTGGTTTCAGGAGACTAGTGCTCAGTCACTCCTTCTTCTTCTGTCATGATGTTCTGAGGAATGTGAAGTCAGTTTCCAGGGATAAAAGACACTGAGCACCTCTCAGGGCCCAGCAGCTGTAGGAATTTAGCCTTCCATCCATCCTGTTCAATTTGTAGTCGAGTAAAAGTCATGTTCAGGAATGGAGGAGAGAGAGGCTCTTGAAAACAAGTCACTGTTCAAACTAGGACACTTTTTGGTAAAGCTGAGAAGGCAGAGTGAACACTACTGATTTCCAGCAACAGAAGCTGCAAAAGCCTCCTGCACCCACCCCTGCTACACACAGGCTCTGCTCACACTGCTAGTACTGAGGGCTTTTCACATGCAAGGGATGCTCCTCCATCACTGTCAGCAGCAGAGACCAGGAGGAGCACAAAGCCCAGCCTCCCAGGCTCCCCAGCCTCGCCCACCTGCCTGCTCCCTTAACGCTGCTGTGGAGCCACAGGGCAAGAGCTGCCAGCAAGAGAGGTGACACCGGGCAGTGTAGCACACCCCATGGGCAGCACGTAAGGATGCATGCCAGGATGCCACCCACAAGGCTGTGGAAGGCTTTGAAGATAAGGAGATAAGGAGAAAACCAAATATCAGTAGAGAAGGCAGGGGGAGAAAATAATCAGTAAAGGATTTGTCAGTTTTAGCCTGCCTTTCCTGCCCAGTCCATCCAAGCCCTAAGCTATTGATGCAGCTGCAAAATGCTGACACTTCAGGGGTCATCAAAGAATTTTAATTCCTCCAACAATCAGAGAATGGATGGATACAGCTACCAAATGTCACTCTAACTCAGAAATTCAGTGAGAGATGCACATTGTAACATACAGAACCTGACATGAATGCAGCAGTCCTGGTTGCTAGTGTTTCTGAGGAGGGTTAAAAGCACAGTTTCCCTCCCCAGAGCTGGACTGACTGATGCTGTAGCTTCAAGCCACCTGATGGCTGCGTAATGCACTCGAGAAGAAACACAGCACAGCTGACCAGACTTTGCTGTGACAGGCATTTGCCTGTAGGAGAACATTCAGCCACAGTAAGCCTGACTGATGGAGAGAGACTGGTTGCCCACTCTGCTCACAGGAAGGTGTTTTGGGGAAGGGCAACCATGCAATCTGCTTCTGTCCCCCTGTGGATGTTGCTCTGTGGTACTGGGCTGATGCACTTCTTTCCCAGCTTTGCTGCCTTTCCCAAAGGTGATGCAGACCAGGAGTGAACACAAATGAGCAATGCTGGCAGGCTGGGGAGTGTGATGAGCAGAGCAGGAAGAATTGGTTTTGATCCTGAATGTCACCAACTCAGTTGCATCTAGGATCTATAGAGACTGCTGAGCATTCTTCCTTTGCAGGTCAGCTTCTGGCCCTTTCTTGGAAGATTATTACCAGAAGTCAAAAAAGTAAAGTGCCACTCCTCGGGGGTAACCATAGACCTGGTGTCCATCCATGAGCCTTTTCCCTACATCCCATGAGTAGAGCTTCTGCTTCTCTTGCATAGAAGATTCAAGATTTTACTCCTACAACCATGAAAAAGCAAGCTTGGGATCCCAAAAGGAAAAGCTGTACCTTCAGAAAGAATCCTCCTGCTTCATCTCTCTTTAAGCCTCCCTTACCCCTTCTCCTCTGCCAGGGGCTTCCTTCCCCCAAGGCATTAATCCCAGCCATGATCCTGGGAGCAGTAACGGCCTAGCAGATTCGTAGGATGCCAAAACTCAGGCTCTCCAGCTATAAATGTCTGAGCAATCATATGGCTACAGTCACCTTAGAGCCATAAACACTGAAGAGCAGCACAAAGACATCTACACCCACTGGCAAAAGCCAAGGGTTTAAAAGTTGAGCCATCTACAGCTCTTAGGAAATACACATCTCCTACCAACAGAATGACAGTACTGGGCAGACAGCACATCATAGCATTCCTGCAGGCATCCCCAGACACTGGGCACCTTGCTCCCAAATAGATAAACAAAACTCCTATGTGTTTACTCTGCAACAACTCATTTGTGCAGTCCTGGAGAAGTCCCTTCCTGTACAGGGTAGGAATGCAAATAAATGACAAATAGTGATCTTTGATGAATTCAGGGGGGAAAAGTGAGGTGGCGTCCTGTCATCAACATGATTCTGGCAGGCCCACCTCCTGCTGCCTGCTCGCATGGCTACAGTGTGATCAGTGTGATCCCTCAGCTCTGAAGCTGGACTCTCAAGCTCATGGATGAGCAGATGTCTTGGGACCTGAAAAAGCCCTGCTGAAAGTATAAACCAAAGAAAAAAAAACAGCTCACTGGACTGGTCCTGTTGCCTTTCCCTCACTTTGTCCCTTTAGGGCTTCTGGTGGATGCTGCTGTGATCCAGACATGGGCCCATGAGAAGTCAGTGTCCCCCGTGACAGGGACAAATATCTGTGCAGAGAAAGAGATTTTCTGCAGGACCATCATGTTACAGCAGACAGTCGTCTGGGCTCTAGAGGTTTGTTTGAGGAGGTGAAATGGGGTATCTAGCAAATTTCTTTCCTCTCACACTTTATTATGGGGGCAAGACAATAAGAATAAAAACCACATGAAAAGTTGAAGCCTCAGTAGAAGCAATTGAATTATGGCTCTGAATGGGTTATTGCAGAGAAATTCAAAGTCAGAGTTCAATTTGTCCCTGCAAGCTATGTGAAGTGGGTAGCTAATACAAACCCACTTAGTCTGCAATGCAGGGTACAGGATGAAATACTATCTGCACTGTACATCTCTCTGGATGTTCCATTTGGGGCTTTGAGGAGGCCAAGTACATTACATTCCTTCAGTAAGTCAGTCAGGTTTGATCACTGCGGCTTTAGGAGGAATCTGGCTGCAATCTGGCCACCCCAACATCCTTCACAGTGAGTAAGTTTTCCTCTAGCAGAGGGGTAAGGCCCACACTCTTTGAAACCGCTGGATTAATTCTGTGCAATTACATGCTGTGCAAACAAATGCTCTAATTGCAGGATGCTTTCTACCTGATGTTTTGCCCATGAAAAGTGGTGTGGCTGGGATAGCTCTAGAAACAGCTCCAGAACATTGTGTGAGCTAAGTGCGTTTTAGCACATATCCAAAGAAGCTGTGTATCTGTTTTTTACAGCATATACTTGCTTTGAGGAATGCATACAACTTAAGTCGGGGAACAGCATGTTTGAAAGGTAGAAGACTTTTTGTCCCCAACTCTTTAAAGGTGAAAAAAGTGTGTGTGGGGGTGTTTATGTCACTTCTCACTGTGGTCACCTTCAGTCACTTTTCTCCCAGTTTGATAGATATGGCAAAGCAAAAGGGGTCAAAATGTATCATTCAATAAACACAACTACTCCAAGGGAGAATTTTGGTTCATGTCCCTCCCATCAGGCTGCTAACAGATACCAAGTAACACACATTGTAGAGCACACTACATTTGACACGGGTATGCACAACAGAAAGCCCTTGTCTTAGAAGCCAAAAGATCCTGGTTTATCAAGATGTAGCAGGATAGCACCGGGTCACTTAGGAGGTTTGTAGGTCGAGATAGCTGAGCACAAGCTGGCAGCGCAGGGGAGGCTCACGTAAATGTGCCTTGTTCTCCGGGAGGCAAGACAGTACTGCTGGCTCAGCAGGACTGCTCCTGAGTTTATTGAGCCTGGTGATTACAACAGGCTGTCATTAGGGCACTGAAGTTTAAAGAGAGAGAAAGTGAGAGACAGAAAAGAATAGGGAAGGGAACCACACCTATGTCAGGAAGCATTTAAAAAATGCACGCCTTTCTCACATTCATACGTGCAGGTAACATATGCATGAGCGGTCCCTTATCTTCAGCACGGAGCATAGTCAGAAAACAAAAGAATCCCAGCTCAGTTTCAAACTCCTGCTTGTGGCTTTTGGGTTTGGTTGTTGTTGGAGAGGTTTTCTTTCCTTTTTTCCCATTTTTCCCACCCCGTCTGTTACCCAGGTTTGCAGCTGCTTGCTCATGCAAAGGGAAGATTGGGTTTTGCTCCGATGCGGCAGCGTCCTGCCAAAACCAGCCATCTGCCTTTTCCAGCCACAAAGGGCTCACGGGCACGGGAGGGATCTGAGCCATGCAAAGGAGGGTCACCTCTCCCAGCGCAATGCAAATTGCTGGAGAAAAGCACAGAGAGAGAGAGAGAGAGAGGCCCCGCCAAACCCTGTCAACGCCGAGCCCTGGTTGGGCAGAACAAGACGGTGCAGAGGATGGAGGTGTCTGCAGTGCCGTATGAGCAGCTTAGGGACAACACAGTGCTTTGAACTCACTGAGAGACTGAGCATGTTCGTTCCTTGTCATGTCAGCTGGATGTGCCATACCAGGGGATAAAGCAACCCTGGGTTTTAATAAAACAAGCAGACCTAAAGGAGTTGCAAATACTGATGAAAGTCTGCTGGAAATCAAGCAAGTGCTGTGAAAGCACAAAAAAAGAGGCAAAATTGAGGCAGACTTTGACCATTTTTTGCATTATTTACTTTTCAGAAAAGAGAGTCTATTTGCACAGATTTAGGATGCACAAAATGCTGCTGAGTCAGCTATGCAGAAGTAAACACAAAGGTCTTTGTTAGAAGACATGCATTTTCTTACATGATAGGGCTAGCCAGCCCAGCAGTTTCCAGGGGCTGAGGAGAACGAGCCGCCTTGCAAAGGTACAGAATTAACATTTTGCCACCATCACAGAGCTATTGTAGCAATTTGTAAGGGCAAACTTTTATCTCTACTGTACTTCTGAAATGTTTCACAGAAATTAAAGTAAAACCAAAACTCAGACAGCAACCTGTTATATGGAAAACAAATTACTCAGTGATGACCTAAACTTCTTAGAAATCACTCTGATCTGCATCAAATGCATCGGATTTGTCATCTTGCTGAAGCCCTTTTTCACCAGCCTGCCTTTCCCAGGCAGGGGACAGATGTGGATTCGGCATCTCTTGGGCACCACTGATGAACGCAGCGCTTACAGACCTTCCCCTGGCACCCCCTGGTGTGAAGTACACACCACAGAGAGGGAGAGGGTCTGGCCGGAAAGATAATGCTCTCCTAAAATCCTCCTGGGCCCCGCACGGGTCCCTGACAGGCCGGAGGAAAGCAGCCTGGAGGCTGCCCTACTTGGCGCAGAGGGAAGTAGAAGGACCCGCTGGAGGGGAGGCCCTGGGGTCCGTCCGGCGCTCGGGACCCCGGGCGGTGTTTCGGCGGTGTGAAAGCCCAGCTCTGGTTCCCAGAGAGGCGATTTTGCATATTTTTACTTCTGCACCCCGCAGCTGCCCAGCTGGAAGGGCTCCAGCTCCGCCGGTGAGAGGCGGCAAGGGGCGCACGGAGGGGATGGCAGCGGGGACCTGTCCCCCGCCGGCGGGGCTGGCAGTCTCGGGGGCCATCAACCTCCTCTCTCGGGGCTGCGGTACTGGGACCGGCAGCCAGACCTCCTTCTGCGGCTCCAGCTGTGGCGGGCACGACACCGTTTCTCCGGCGGCAAGCCACGAGTTTGGGAATAGTGCCACTCGTCCCGCTCGTCACGCACCGAGCCGCGGGGCTGCGGGCGCTCCCGGCAATGAGTGTCCGGCTCCCCCCGCGCTGAGCAATCCCCGCTGGCAGCCCGGTGTCTGCGGGCACAAGGCTTCATTCTGGGGAGCCTGAGGAGATTTTGTGGATTCTCCCCCCCTCATTTTTTTTCTTGGCTTTTCTTTTACGCTGTCAGCCGGCCGCCGAGCACTATCAAGCTGCACCCGCAAGCCTCCC
>VWYI01034354.1:67836-174654 GCA_013399455.1 Anthoscopus minutus
GGGGCTTGCGGGGCCTGGGGAAGGAGAGGGGGTGGCGAGCGGACCTCGGTGCCGGGGGGCTCGGGAGGGAGAAGTGCGTGCGGGCTCGGCGGGGGTTCGCAGCGAGGCCTCCCTTTTTCCGTGCGATGATCCACGCGCGTGTTTTGCCCGCGTTGCTAAACCTCGCCGTCGGGGCACAATGTAGACACGGGATGAAAAGGAAAATCACTTTTCCGAGCGTGTTCCCCTGAAACAACGCTTTCGGCGAGGTCAGGCTCGTTCCCCGCCAGATGACAGACAAGAGCAACAACCTCACCACGCCTGAGTCGGACGCGCGGCAGTGTGCGCTCGCTCCTCGGTGTTTATCGGCGTTAAATCACCCCCTTAGACACCAGCCCTCCTTCCCGTGCCCAGAGTTAAAAGGGAGCTTTTCGGCTTGCGGTCTGAGTGCTGGAAATTCAGCAGACTCTTTTCTGCTAAGTAATTTTCCTTTTCGGAGTAAGGTGAAGGGAAAAGTGATGTGGTCTAGCGTACTTTCATCGAAACGCTGCAGCCAAAGATCTCATCACAAGATTTGCTTTCCATGATGAGCGAGCGGCATGCGACTGTGCAGGCTTTGAGCAGTGATAGGCAGCTCTGATTATATGTTCAGCATAATTTTCTTTTCTTCTTCTTTCTTTCAATGTAAAGTTTAGGAGTTTCAGAGATGAGGAGATAACACTGTCCCTAGTGAAAGCAGGTCAGTGGGTGTTGTTTGTCTGCTAATGAGGCCGTTCCATTCGCGTGTTAATGGCAGGTTGACTTAGTGCAGCAGGGGGTGAGTGCAGTCGCACATTCACTTGTGTATCTGCATGTGTATTCCACTGTGGCACTTTGGAGGTTGTAAAGTGCAAAACAGGACGTGGTTGCCGAAGATCCTCAACAAGGAGATGTCAGTGGTCAATAGTCATGACTAAACTCGAGTTACAGGGGTATCTGACGGCTGCTGTTAACTCCGAAACAATGTACCCATCATGGATTTTATTCCGCAGAAAACCACCATGTGGAACCAATGAAAAAAAAAAAACCTCTGTCAGGCAGCATTTTGTCTCTTTCATGGAAAGCTTAGTACAAACGCTGCCAGTGAAGTCAGAAAACATTTAAATCTAGAAACCAGGGTGAGGGGAGAAGGGAAAAAAGGGAAGGCAAAGATGTGGAAAACAACATTTTGGTGGTGAGACTAAACTGCTGTTAACGTGAGATGAAGAACTCAAAAGTCATCTTTCAGTGGAAAGAGTTGTTACATTTTGGGAAGTGACATTAAAAAACCGTTTGTGAATGCATCCAGGGAACTTCAGAAAGTGATTTTGTATTGCCCATTCTGAACAAATCTTCTAAAGAAGACAAGGTTGAACAGGAGACACCGAGGCACCTGAATCTACCAAATTATCACTGTTGGTAGCAAGGGTTTTAACAAGAACTTTGGCATTGTGGTGATTCATTGTGGTGGCTTTTAGCCAAGAAAACTGGTATTGTTTTGATATAGTGCCCATGGTCTTAGACTTTGGGGTGTCAGCATTGTTTAAAGAACAAGAAACGTGTGCTTGTTGTGGAGTTATTGAGTTATTATGATGGATAGATTTCCAAGGTCTCTTGTTGGTACCAGTGCTGCACTGGGTAGCAGAAATACGAGGTTGTAAATGGCTTTTGCATGCAGAATCAGGAGAACCTGTAGTTGCTGCTGCAATGGACATTTCAGCTACCAAAGCTGGATGGGACTGTTCCTTCCCCAAGCACTTCAGATACTGCTGGTCCGTGTCTTCCACAGTGTTCCTTTTAATATTAACAACAGTCAGACAGCCCTAAAGAAGAGAAAAGAGGGGGGCAGAGAAACACTCATTATATTTTGGAAAAAATCTTCTGCTCAAAAAAACATGAAGATCAGGTTGGATTAATGTTACTGACCCTGGTCAGGTTTACAGGGAGTGCTTCACTCCTAAGTTACTTGTATGGACAGTAGTGTTTTTATCCAGAGTGTGCTTAAGCAGTGACTTTAAATCCCTTGTTCCTTTTTGTTCCAAGAGGAAGATGTATTTTGTGTTTCTACAGGAGCCAAGTAAGGTCCTTTTTAAAAAGCTGACAATTTGTCAAGGTGGAATTCCAGAAGAGCTGTCAAATTTGGCTTGTCACAGCAAGTGACCCCTCTGCTTCTCTCACTGGGCTGCTGCACAGTAGTTCTAGGCATGGTAGCAACATCTATAAACCAGCTTCACAACTGGAGCTTGGAAGTGGTAGAACAAAGTTGCCAAGTTTCAAGTAGAGTCAATGGTTATCTTGGAAACTGCGCTGGAGAACACAACCACAAATTATTTTGGCAAATATTATAGAGTATTTATTTAGTCCAGCTCTCTGATTGCTGTTAAGGCAGACAGCCAGCAGCATTAAGTGTTGTGACATCATTTTGAAAGGCAATGTGCTGGTTCTGAAATGGAGTGGGATGTACTATGATTCATTATTAAAAAAAAAAAAAAAGCTGTAGTCAGAACAGAGATAAAGCATATGACTGCATCATGGCTAAAAGCCAAAAAGAGAATTGTATGAATCAATCACACTTGCAGCATTATTCCCATCCCTTACTTCATAAGGCAGTGAGTACCATCTTACTCATTTAGTGATATTTCTGTAGCAGAAATACACTTTTGAACACTGAACAAGTAATTACTAACAAGTTGCCATAGTTCCGGTTGTTTCTTTATCATCAATGCCTACATGTTCAATTTGCATACCTCATCCCAATAATCCTAGATAATAAAACCTTACAAATGGAAAGTACCATGAGTAATCATCCTCACAGTCACCCATTGAAAAGAAATCACTTCTGCCTTACCTTATGATAGATAAGTTTGCTTAAAAAACACAACTCTGTGTGTGTGTGTGTGTATGTGTGTGTATATATATATATATGTATACATGGAAAATCATTTTACCAAGGAACTGCTCAGTGGGTGGATGCAGAGATGGTGGGGTTAAGTGATAAAATTTCTGACCCTCCAGCATCAGCTGGACTAATCCCAAGGACAGCTGATGACTGACCCAAAAAGGTTGTTTGGATTTAAATACTGGGAATGTGCCTTGCGTTATGTAGCAGGGAGGAAGAAGGTAGAGAAAAACAAGGTCTGAGAAACAGAAAGAACAGCTAACTGATGTTACATATCTCACACTTTTCTTAAAAGGAAGAAAAAAGTATGTCCTAATTTATAGGCGGATCAGAAAGAGTTTTCTACTAGTTTTTCACAGTAAAGAGTTTTAAATCTGAGGTCACTTAAGAGATAATTGCCATGCCTTGAAAAACACTTCAACAAATTAAAGTCATAAAGATTTGGATTTCTGTGTGTCTTTTCAAGCAGGCTTGTTCATCTCTGTAAAACACCTTACAGAATGCTGAATCATCTTAGTAACCTGAAAAAAATTGAGGCTGTCTTTAAAAAGAAAAGTTTTCTTTGGAGGCGGGGATTCCAAGTTGGAGTGTTGTTGCCTTATAGTATACATATGGCAAGAAATCCCAGAAGGATTATTCTTACAGATAAATAAAGGCTTTCAGTATTTGACCCAATTCCTTGTTGTGTGTGGTGTGTGTTTTTCCTCTTACTTAAACAAAAATTTAAAAAATGAAATAAAGGAAACATTTCTGTTGCAGTGTGGAAAGGAATAGGCTTGTTCTATGCTCAAGTTCGGCAAGAAAAGATAATTCAGCGTTTTAAGCCTAATCAAGTACAAAGTTTTGTTATACCACAACAGACAGTTTCAAAGAAGTGAGCAGGTGAGTGTTTAGATATATAAGATAACCAGGAATAGCTCAATAACCAAATACCCCTTAGAAGTGTCTTCCTCAAGTACAGGGCAGTACCCTCTGCACTCTGATTAAATACTGTGATGCAGTTTAGACAACATTAAATAATCTTTACATGTTCTACAGCATTACTTCTAATCTCAAATATATTCCACATGTTTCCCAGCATATGAATATTGGTTTTACCAGGTGTATGCACAGGGGAAGGGAAGTTTCCAGGTTTAAGTTGAATTTTTGCAGCTGTGTAAAGAACATCTTCTGCATTTTTTACTCTACATGAGCTACCCTGTCCTTAAACTCACATTCAATGACTAAAGTTTAAACAACTCTTCTGCCTAATCTCCTTTCCAATAATGCTTCAGCAGTCCAAGTTTGTGTTCCAGTGTCCTGGCGTGAGCTACTGTAAGTCCCATCGTGTTGGGAAAGGATTTGGCTCCATTGCAGCGAAACCCCGGCTTACCAAGTGGGTAGGTTTAGGTCAGGAGTGTGACTCTCCATGTGGTTGCGTGCACGTGGTTTGAGTGTTTACAAACAGTGTCCCAGCATCCTCGGCAGCTGCCTTGACGCAGCCAGTGAGGACAGAGTTCTAGGAATGTCCCTAGTCCTCATGGACATCGGAGGAGGGGTAAAGAAATAAAAAAATACAGTGTTTTAAGAACACATATCATAGTTTGGGTTTTGGCTGAACTTTCTGCATCTGTGCTGCATTTTAGACTGCTGAATCCTTTGTTGCACGCCATTGTTTTTTTATCTCTGCGCTTGAGCGCAGTCTGGGCTGTGCTGACGGGTTTGTCTGGAACAGAATGATCCGAAGTATGAGATGGGGGTTAAGGGAATTGTTGCAAAGGTTTCAAATTATTTTTATGCCCCTGCTCCCTTTTTAAAAATGTATAATTTATTCAAGTCCCAAAAGCTTTTATGACAAAATAGCTCTTTACAATATAAGAATCCCACTGTAAATGGTTATATATTTTTTCCTTAATTATGCATGTTTCTTTGCCTGTTAGGATACTAGAACAATTCCCTTTTAAAGAACAAGAAAGAATGAATCCTACTAACTTTATGAGTAAAATCAAATAGCTGAAAGTCTTTATTACTTAATGAGACATGTTGACACAAAGAGGCAGTGCTGTTACAAAAGCTTATACCACTGCAAGACAAGTTTTGGATCTCCATTAGACATAAGAAGCTCAGTGGAAATTTCTGCATTTACCCAACCAAGTGAATAATGCCACCAATCTGTTACTCAAAAAAAAAAAAAAAGAGGAGGAGGGAGAAAGGGAGAAGTAGTGTTAATTATCAGGGATACCTTGGAGAGATGAAAATTTTGTGATTCTGTGAAAATGCACTGTAGCTGGTCAGAAGCACCCAACTGACAATGTGTTTCATGCTCTCCCCTGTGGACCTAAACCAAACCTGTCAGGCCAGTTCTGGTCTTTAGACACACTTTAAGCCTATGCCCTGCATGTGCTGTAGGACCTTATTATCAGAGGTTCTGACGCTCCATATCCAGCTCCATGCACGTTTTTCGGATTTTCTTGGGCAGTTTTGCAGGAAGCACTCAGCACATTGTGCAAAGCACAGCACTTGCTTTACCAAATGAATCCTAAGATCTGTTTTCTCCTCATAGGGAGGAAGCAGTTGGTACAAATGCCTCTTCCCTGTTCTGAATTTGTCTGGATGAGTCAGGGTATTCACTGTCACGCAACAGAGTAGGAAGGCTGATCACAGATCTTCTACACACAGTTTCTGCTAGCAGTTCTATGTTCACATCGGTTGCTCCCATTTCATGTTGATGTCTATTACAACACTGTCATTTTGTAATTACACTGCAGTGGTGTCTTATTTGCAGGACAAAATGATTTGTGTTATATCCAAAACCTCCTTCTGTTTCAGTAAGCTCTTTACCACCTTTCATTTTCTTTTCTGGCCTTCTTTTTTAACTTAGAGTTCCCATTATTCTTGCACTAGCTGGGTAGCAGAAGGTAGCAAGCAAGAGTAAAGAATGAGAGAGAATATTTGACAAAGGCATTCCTGAGTTTGTGCTATTTGCTCCTTGCCACTTCTAGCGCTGTGAGAGAGATAAAAGGGTAAACATTAACCCTGGGCCTTAATCTGGTGGGTGAGTTTTGCCCTCATCCTCTGTGTCCTTTAGTATCTTTCCAGATTTGTCCCTTCGAATGAAAGATGACAACTGATGTACAGCAGCACTCACCCCCATTTCATGCCCCTGATGCTTTTTTCATCTTTGTTTAATCTGTTTGTTCTTTCAGTTCTACTTCACTTGTGTTTGAAGTCACATTCTTTGAAGTTATAAAATTTTTATACTTGCCAAAGGACACAAAACTCTTTCAGCTCTTATGTAAGCAAAAAGGAGAAAAGAATGATTGCATATTTTCTCTTGTGTGCAAGTAGCATTACTCTCCTGCTCACAGTAAAATGAGGAAAATGAATTGTTGCAGTAAATCAGGAGTTTTTACTGTTTTCCCAAAGTCAAAGACCACAGAAGTGAGGTATGTCCATGAAGCTTCAAGTTCATGTACAGCTTAATAAAAGGAATGCCATTTATCCCTAAAAGAGAGCATATGAGAGCTGGCAAATACATGGGACTCACCTCTTCCTGGGATATGGAGCAGTGGCAGTATGTGTGCACACATATTACAGATTTTAACATACTTTCTTTTCACAAAGTATGTTTCCTCTGCACTCCTTTGCTTGCTTTTCTATTTCAAGTTTGTCTGCCCAAAAAAGCTCTGAAGTATTATTTAAATGGCAACACTAAAAATCAAAAGCATGAAAGCTGAACAACTGGAAAGGGTCAGATTTACCACTTATTTAATTTTGCGTATATAGTAGACATTTTGTGGGAAGGAAAATGTATGCTAGTGTGTTTCCCATTTCATGCACAGGTAGTTACAAATGTACACACCACATACTTAGGAGCAAATGAAAATACAGACCAAATAGGGAAAAACATTCTTGATATTCATAAAAATGAAAACCACACAGAGCAGAAAAAGACAGCTTTTCAGTTCTCTGTTGTTTCTATGATGCTTTCCATACTTTACATGGAACATTTGTTTTCCTTAAATAAGTCTAGACCTGTACTTTTCTGCTTCCCTGTAATCCTTAATGCAGAGAAGCTTCTGTAGGTATGAGAAAGCAGTAAGAAAACTGAAAACTGCTGTGCTGATCCTTTTCTTTCTCTCTATTACTGTTTGTAGTGCCTGAGAAGTGAGAAACCAGACAGGAAAATACAGATTTCTATCTATTTTTCCACTATCTGTGTTGTACAGTTGATAATACATTAAGTATAGGTGGCTTTTTTTTTTCCTCTATGTCAACTGACTTGTGATCCTACAGACTGCTGTTTTCACAAAGCCCTATTCATTTTTCTTGGGCTCTCCAACTATACCAGACACACTTAGAGAAGTGAGGGACCTAGTCAGTCATATACTTTGTAGTGCTAAAAAAAAGAAAAAGTAGTTTTGAGGCTTTTTTTGGCTTTTTTCTTTTCTTTTTGAGGGTACAAGGCGAAGAAATGGAAAGACTACAGGTAGAGAAGCTAAAAAACTCATTTTTACTTAGAAACCCAAACTTTTCAAAGCAGTTGCAAGTTAATGTGTATTTTGCTATAAAATGTAGACTCTGGCTGATGAATAAGAAGTTATGCTTTTGGAAGAGTGGGTCTAACTACTAACAGAATAACTGCTTTTTCTTGAAACAACAAGCCGCTTGGAGATACTTTGTTGGACAAGCTGGAGCATGAGTCTAATTCAGGATAGCAACTCTGATGCTGCTAAATATAAGGAGAGTGGATAGAGTGAAATTAATTATTGCACATTAGGAGGCACCTCATATCCCAGCCATGAAACAGAATCCCACTGTGCTTGGGGCTGTACAAACATAAGCCATTTTTGTTCTGTCTTACTATTTAATTCAGTAAAAGAGGCAGAGAAAAGGGGTCTGGCAGCACACAAGGGGCCAGAGTGTTAGTGACTCTTGTTTATAGCAGAGGCAGGCAGCTCCCTTTCAAAAAACTAAATATAGTTTAAATAAAGCAAAGCTGCTATTAGTGCCTGCTCTGTGTGTGTGTGTGTGTGTGTGTGTGTGTGTGTGTGCGTGTGTGCGCTTCTGTGTGTTAGAGGAGTTCCTAAGCAGCACTGAGGCAGCCTTTTCCCCAGGGTGCTGATGTTAATGAGCAGGCAAAACATGCAAAGGAGAGAAAGGGTATAAAATTAATAACAACTGAGAGCCAAAGCACACAGGGATCGTGCAATGTGGTACAAACCCTGCTGGAGTCATTCATTTCTGTGCCTTTTTTTTTCTTAACCCTGGAAGACCTACAGGAAAGCTGTGGTACAGCTGGGAACTGAACCCGTATCTCCTAAACCCCAGTGCTTTACCCATGATACCCTCCTTCCTGCTCATTCAGAAGTTTACTGATCGTTTTCTCTGCTTACTCAGATAACAGAAGTATCAATTTTAAGAAACAGAAACTAGACACTTTTCATGTTTTTTTATGATTTGGTTTTCAGTAGCATTTTCTGTTGATTGACAACATACTCTGTTTTTGCTGCACAAACTTTCAGACCTCTAAATCAGCAGTGCTTATCCAAAACAACTCAGCAAATTAAAATTAAATAAATCTTCTCAGGGAAATAGATGACTTTTTTGTTCACTGCTTTGTGGCACTGTTTAAACCCTCCACTCGAAGTGAGAAAGGATGCAGGGAAGAATATTATCTCCATTTTATTGGCACTGTAGGTGTCTCTATGTACCTCCAAACAAATAATTAAAATAATAATTAAAAGTAGTAGGTTGTGTCAGTTAATCACAGTATGTGAAACAGTTATGACATTTCTATAAGTAGGTACTCTGGTTAGCTCCCTTTAATACCTTTGATCCTCCTGTTCATCCAGGCAAGATTTCCCACAGTCTGCAAGCCATTCATGTACATCAGCTCCAATCTACCACACAATTCCCATTTGATCTTTTTTATCAATTAAAGGTTTGTCAGGGACCACAAACCTTCATATTGACATCACACTTGGCAGCAGAGCTCAAAGGAGGGAAAAATACCAAAATAAAACCAATTTTAATTTGTTGTCAGAAATCTCTCTGCTGGAGATGGGATGCACAAACCTGCGTTAACCTGATATTAACCAGTATAATTAACCTGATATTCATAGCTTACTGTTCAAGAGTCTCCCTTCATCTCCCAGACCTGAATTGGAGATGGTAAGCTTTAATGTCTCTGGCCTTTGAGAATTCCTTTGCTTTGGGTCATAGTCATAGCTCAGCCTGCTTGGTTACATAGTACATTTAACCAAGAGCCCACCCTATTTAACTTCAGCACATTCACAAACTTGTGATACAACCCATCGGTTGATCTGCATTTGGAAATAAAATCCAATAGGTAATTTAGCTCGTGCAGCATTTCTGGATGCTGGCAGACGCAGCTGACCATGAAGGACAGATGGATTTTTCTCTGCCATATTTAGAGATGCAATACCACTGCAAACTACTTTGGAAAGATGGAGCAGAGCATTCAGACTTGCCTCCTGCAGTTGCTCTTCTCCCTACAGTAGGTTGGAGGTTCAGCCAGCCAAGCCCCACGTGGCTCATGTGCACATGGCCATGCTGTTTACAAACACCCTGGTAGGTGTCCCCAGGCACCACTGGGTGCCACACTGCAGCTCGTGAGAGCTCCTGTTTTTCACCCAAGGTCTTGGTTGCTTGTAGCAGTCGTGGCTAAAAGCAGGGCTATGATGGGCTGTGGAGCCTGCTAGCTTGTTCAGGTTTGCTCATTTTACATTTAAGCAATATTCAGACCAGGGGGTTAGAGCAAGGTTGTCCACAGTGAGTCAAAAATAGAAACTTCTTTGCTCGATAGTGTAGTAGCATTAGAGAGCGCTAGCTAGATGTACACACAGCAGTGAGGAAGGTACTTTTCTGCTTTCCAGAAACACCACTAAGGACTTGGGTAATATTTACAGTAGGGCAGGATTTCAAAAAGCTTGTGGAAATTAATGAACACATCTATTTTTTTCACTTCCCACTAAAAACCCTCTTCTTGTCCAGGTTTAAGAGATGGGGCTCAACAAAACACAAGTAGTTTGGAGCAGCTAGTATTTAAAACCAGAGTTGCATTATCACTCAAAGACTGCCTTACTTCTGCTTTGTTTTAGCAGGCCACTGACTTACAGTAAGAAAGAGGTTTGAACAGCTGTGCCTTGCAGCATTAAATGGCCTCCCTTAGCTGAGGCACAAAAAGACAAAGCCTATTTCTTTCCAGCTGCTCAGCTAAAATTGTATTCACTTATTTTTTCTACTCTCCTCACCAGTTCAGGGTTCAAGGATTCATATATCTACCGTACCTTGAGTTCAGATAGCAAGATATAACTACATGGAGGGAAACAAACAGAAAAGTTCCTGTTCTTCAAAGACAAGCACTTTTTCTGTACTTGTTCCCCTGTTTTGCTTTGGGGTGTGCACAGTTTATTTTTCTCCTTTTGTTTTACTCTCCCTCCCTGCACCCCCTCCCTCTCACCCTCTGCTGCGTGCACACCCTTTTCCAGCCGCCTCTCTGGCTTGCCTGGCTGAGAAGTGCAGACTCAGCAGAGACTGCTTTAACACTTTAACTCTTTGTCCTATTCTCAGCTCTCCCAGGAAAGGTCAAAGCAAATGAGACTTACAGCTGCACTTTAAACAGAGCCGCTATAATGAAGAGGGGCATTGACCACAGACTGGTCCCTATCACGTTTTGTTTTTTCTTTTTCTTGAAGCATATCAAGTGCATGGCTAGTGTGAGATGAAACTTTTATAGGTTTCGGTGGCTGGATCTGCTTATTTCTCATTAAGAGGAAATGAAAGACTTGTGACTTTTGTTTGTACTGGTGATATCATGCAAGTTCTACTGATAAACAGAAATAATTTAGGGCCTACTTCCTCAAATGCCCGAAACATGGTCTTAATTTCATCAGTGCAAAGCCAGCAAAAAGCTATTACAGACACGAGGTCTCGGTTATGTGTCTTTGAAGTCATTTTGGAAACTTTGGCAATGTGCACTTATATACTTCTTTACCCTAAGAGCCACAGTTTTGCATTGTGTTCTGGGACCGTGTGGGCTCCAATTTTAGTGACAGGGCAGAAAGGAGTTCCATTTTTCTTAAGGGCAATTCAGCACTGCCATTTGCTTACACTGACAGACGAACCTGCGGGGCCACCATCAACTTTAGCGCACGTCCACGTGTGCCACGTACAGGAAAGAGGTTCCCACTCGCCCTTCAAACACCCCGCCGCGGTGTCTCACAGGGCTGCGACGGGTGTGCGCCAGCCGGGGCACTGGTGCTGGTTGGCTTAGTGACATCACACTGGAGCCAAGCTTTACCTCTGGGCTTTGGCACTCCAGGTCGTGCTGGTGTCTCACCACGTGCTTGCGCGCACATGGCAGCAGTGTTTACAAACATGACCCCAGAACTCTTACGCCAGTTATGAAAGAGGCAGCGAATGCCACATCCCGTGCTCCAGGCTGACCTAGATTGCCAGTGTGGGGAACGAATAACGAGGCTCTCGTACCAACACAGGCTCTGAGAGATGTTCAGAGCAGATGATTTTGCTCCCAAACTGTTTTGATGTATCATTGCCACCATGAGAGCATTTTCCACCGAAACTAAAAATAACTACTATTAACTAGCGGGAGCGGCGGGTAAGTGATTCAGCAGCTCAGGGATAGAAGTGACTGTATTCTTCAACACTCTACGTCTGTTTCTGCGTTGAACTAACTCAGCACATAAAATTTTCACAACGGGAAGGAAATGCAAAGCTAGCTTACTTTGGCTAAAAGAAAAGAACACTGCATGATTGTGTAGTTCCTGATTGACAGTTCCTTTCTAATTCCTTTATTAACACTTTCAGTCAGGCACTAATGAATGCTTTGTAGTCAGGCTGTGACCATCCATTTAGGAAAAAGATGCCTTAGTAATTTCAAATTAAACACTTCCATCTACAAAACATAAATACCACTATATGGCTGTTTCAGTTTTTTGACATGGGCCTTAAGGGAAAAAAGAATAGCTGAAACGCTGCTTCAGTGAACCAAGCACTGAATGCTCAACTGTCAAATGTCCACGTTCTACCTACACATGTATATTTTTTACAGTACACATCTACTGAAAAAAGAAAGCATCCCTTTCTCACCCTTGAAGCTCTTGAAAGAAGTTTGTTTTGTATGCCAAAGTTCTCCAAAGCAGTTTGCTTTCTAGAAGTTAGCACTTCATAGTAAAGTCGATTACATGATCCAACAATTAGTTTTTGACAGATTCTAACATTCTTGAAGTTGTCACAGAAATACATGTATGTGTAGGAAGACAGGTACTATAACTGTGAGTGATTGCTTAAGATAATCAGTTTTCTTGAAAAAGCTGCTAAATGAGCAAAAATAACCCATCCTTGTTAAAATCACTTTCAGTTTTCACTTTTGGAATGGAAGAATTTAATCTCGCTTTGCAAAAGCCTTCTAAATAATGAAAAAGTATTTTCCCCCTCCAAAATAGAAAGTTTGACTTTTCAGAAGCAGATGAGATAGCAGAAAGATAGTTTTATTTTATATTAGTTATTGTAATACATCTCAGTGTTTGTAAATATCATGATATTTAAAAGCCTGTAGGAAAGACACACTATGAGCTTCTCCATGCCTCTTCTGCAATACAGTTCAGTCGCACTATTGAATAGCATTTTTCTAAGTATAGATGTCATCTTTTCTAACCATACCCATGGCAGCTGTGCATTAGAGTTGTCAAAATTCCTGCGCAGTTTCTTCGCTATGTAAACAAAATGAAACAAGAGAGGGTGACATGTGTTCACTTGCTTGGTCACTAGCTCATTTCATGTGGTCTCTGATAGCTCTAACCTGAGCTGGGGAGCTTCTCTGCAGGTCAGCCCCTGACCCACTGCCAGTTTTGTCCAGTTTCCTAACTATTTTTAATCTTGTATTTAGAATGTGAACAAATGTACTTGGTCAGTTATTGATGTCTCTTCACTGCTGAATGTTCATTACAATGTTCATTACACTGTATATAATAGACCTAGAAATAAGAATGGAAGTACTGAAAATAGGTCACTGCTCTGTTCCTATTTTAAGAGCTCTTTGTAGCATTTCTCCTACCTGAGGAAAGCAAATCCACCTTACTGTGAGACCATACAAGTGTAGGCAGAGTGGGAGAATAGAGAATCAAAGCCTTAGTGTAAAATCATCCCTTAATGTATATAGCTTTCCTCTTGGGTACGTCATTGTGCATCCTCTGGAGTCTTTCTTCAGAAACCCTGAAGCACTGTTTAAATTGTTCTGAATCAGAAAGTACTGAGGTTTACAAGGAGTGGATTATTAGTACTTATGGTGTCTGTGGGCTTTACCAGTACTTTTAACTTAACCAGTGTAATGACTATACAGATACACAAATTCTGTCTAGTGAATCTTTGACTCAGAGAATGTTCATATTGTTTATAATATTTTCTTACATTATATGAAGAACTTATTTTAGTTACCCAATGGAGAGAATATAAGAGAAGGAGTGCTGCTTATGATGATGTTTATTTTATTCAATGTAGTTGGAGGCAGGAGGTAAGGGAACAGTGTAAGATTACCATTGTATGCTACAGGGTGAATACTGCCATTGTGTCAGTTTAGATGAGTATCACAAAATAAATACAGACTCTGTCATGGGTTTGTCCTCTAGGTAGAAAAGCAGTGGAAATCTTGTTTAACAAGTTCAGCAAAAGGCACACCTAAAGTTTAATTATGTCTTCAGATGAAAGGATGCAAGTCTTACTAAAGAGTTTTTCTCAACTCCCAGAGAACAGACTTAGGACTTTTAATTTTTCTTATACTTAGATTAATTGATCTACAGTCATGACAGTGCACAGTTTGGGGAAGAAAATCCCTTAACATGATAAACAACTATTCCCAGCCACAGTTTTCTCTGCCACCTAGGTGTGGGAAGAGAGCAAGAGATTATTCACCAGTTCATATTTTCCAGTCAATGTTCCTCTTTCCTCACCACTCTGAAAAGCCAAACTACCAAAAAGGCAGGAGAAGATGGAGAAGAGATGAAACAGCACTTCTGGTATTTACCTGAGAATTTTGTATTAATGTCTCTTGGAGCTGGGAATCTTGGGTAGGATCTGAATTGCACATCAATTGTGCTCCAAAAGTTGGAGCATTGAATGAGGCAATGAGAGGACTTCCTGACCTAGAAGGTAGACAGACAGGGGTCAAATTGTTCCTCTGTCTCTCTTACTCATTGTTTTCTCAGCAGAAGATGGTTCCTTAACAGACCAACTGCTTATTGGTTTTCTGCACAGAGAATAAAATGTACAGAACACCTGCTGGACAGTACATTAAGTGACACTAACTGCCCTCAGCACTCAAAGGCAAGGTGAAATTATGCAACAGGCCTCCAAAATACATGTTCAGCATAAACCACTGGCAGAAAATGTTTCCCATCACCCTACTTAAAAACATAACAAGTCCTGTAAATTCAAGAGTCTCAAGAACTGTAATATGTAAATAAGAGAACAAAAACAATGAAACTAACAAGGAGCGTTTCTAATTTTTTACTATACTGGGGAAAAATGCCCAGAGATGTTCTTAGGAAAGCAAGAAAATCCCACCTTACAGAGTGAGTTTAACAAAACAAAAGATAGTTGAGCCATACCATCAATGGATCTTCTTCATATTCACAGAATTAAACCAGAGAGGTGCTGTGATTTCTTCCCATGTCTTTCAGTCCTACAAGAAACACTACTGTGCTTTGCCCAGCAGCCTGACTTTGGCCATGGCCAACCTCCAAAGCTTCAAAATATGACAAAAGCACTATTTCTATGGTCAAGTTATATATCAATGAAAGAAAGCAACTGCATATATTTAACAGCCAGGCTGCAGAAACCCTGATTCATGAATTAAACAGATACACCAGACACAGTAAAATCAGACCTTCTCTTCTACTCATGTTTCACCGGCAGCCTTTTTTTTTTCTGATATTTTATCCTTGCTGCAGGTTCACAAATGTGCAGCATGGTTGTCTCAAGAACAGCAATTTCCATGAAACTCCATGCAAAAGACTGTTATGTTTCAATGTAAAGTTCTGATGTGGAAAAATTGGATTAGTTTAATTTTGAGGGGAAGAGTGGCCAGTATCTTTCCTTTGTGAACTGCTTTGTGGCCTATTCAAACTTGCTTGCACCCTTATCCAGGAAAATTCTCATCAGGATATACTAAACAGCCTTTCCCTGTACCAGTGCACATCAGTAAGAAAGATGGACAAGCTGTTCCTAAAAGTTGTATGAAATAAGTCATGGAAGAGACCATTTGTTCCATCTCTTGTTCCATCCATTCTCCCAAGTCAGCCAAATCATAAGACTGGCACTTTTGATAAATAGGTAGATAATCTGCTCTAGAAGACCTCTGCTAATAGAGATTCTGTACTCTTCGAAGTCTTCTCATTTTGATGAACATTTTTGCCTTTTGGACAGATAAATCAATCCAGTTGGAGCCCTGCCAAGGCTTAAGAAGAAAAGTAACTTAAAGCCTGACAAAACCACAAAAAAGAGCCTGTGAAAAAATTGCCTTTTTTTCTCAAAAAGGTTAACATAACTGCTCAGCTCGATGTTCACTCTAACTCCAGGAACTCCTGTTCCTCATTCAGTGTTTTTGCTCATGATTGTTCCTTCCTTGAGACATTGCCCTCGGGCTACCAATACAAGAAGCCGCCTAAGAACTTCAGAAAAAGCTAGTGTGTGACACAGAGAGGTTGGTGTCATCAAGAAGGAACTGCACAGTGGGGGGATCTTAAGTAATTACACATTTTTGTGAGGGTCTGGTGATCCATTAGAATGTGCATTTCTTGGCCATGGACTATGCTCATGCTGTCTGGGCACACTGCTGCTTTTCTATGCATAATGTAAAGAGTTCTCTGTCATGGATGAAGATCTGGACAATACAATGAGCAACTTTAAGTGTAGGCACTTGCTCAACGTAGCAGTAAAGACAGATGCAGCACAGTACTTCATTTTAGCAGTGTGTATGGCTCTGTTAAGTAGTGAATGAAGACAGAAACATGTTTCAGAGAATGCAAAACACTAGAAAATATTTCTCTTGAGCTATAGTGTCAGAGGTGTTATTGTTTGTCCATGGGAAGATCTGAACTCTCCTCCTCTTTCTTGTTCCAGTGGCATTTTCAGATGAAGTTTGCAAATTATCAGTGTTACCATGTATTCTGACTCCAAATAAAAAAAGCTTGTGCTGGATCAGGGCTTCAAAACAGGCAGCACAGGATGAGGTAGTAGGAAGTAAAGCACAGTGAAAATATCTCTGGAGTGAGATAGATAACATACACTGAAGACAGAGAAGGGCTCTGAGGAGCTACCTTTGGCTCTCTGGCACAATTTGAAGAAAGACTAGTATTTAAAGAAGGTAGCAGCCAACATATTTCAAATTGCTGAAAGGAAACAAAGACAGCGGGTGTGCTTAATCTAAAGACCTTGCCATCACAGCCTGTCACTTAAGCAGGTTCCTTTGTAAGTAGCAGACATTTCTGTGAATTAGGACTATGTCGAGGATCCTGCTCCTTAAGGATACAATCTATAGAGGGTTTAAGTCTCGTGGTTTTGGCTATAAGCTGGAGGTTGGCTGAATGAATTACTGAGTGAGATTATACATTTCTCTGAGGCATTTGCCCTTTAGCAGACCATGATAAAAACAGTTTGCTTCAGTGTGGCACTTCTCAGCTGCTGCTGGCTGTTTCCTTGTGTGCTCCTTCCTCTAAAGACTGCACCGCAGCAGAGAGTACTGCTGCTAAAACAGGGTCCAGAAAATCTCTTATCAGGAACATATACAGACTGACTGCCTAGCCCAAGAAGCTATTTTCTTAATTTGTTCATTTTCACAAAGTTGTTGTTTATGCCACCAGCAGCAAGTGTGGCCACTTTCACAGTTCTTTGTAAAGCAGTGGCTTGAACTGTTAAACTGCTAACTGTTTTTGTTTATCTAAAAAGAGCAAACAAGGGTTGGGTTTTTTTCAAAGAATAGATTGAAGGAACAGGGAGAAGCTCTCTCCTTTAGTTCTTTCCTTTTGTTTCTAGTTTTAATATTTAATGAACATGTGATATTGCTAGTCCTGATGGTCTTGTGAAGTTAGTATTTAAAGCAGATGGCTGCAGTGCTTTAATAAGGTGGTTACTATAGAAACACAGAACTGTGAAAGCAAGAGTTTCTGTAATGCATGGTTCTCTCACTAAACATTTTAAACACTCCTGATCTACATGTAGCAGGTCCAAAGAATACTAACCAAGAAATGGAAAAGGGAGATAATATGCCTGGAATATTTACTTCAGCTGGGGTCCACTTAAACCTAGCTAGATAGCTAACATTTTTGTGGCTTGCTAAAGAGCTGCTTGAAACAACATGAAACATGAGAAGAGAGATAAGGAAAAATATTGATGGAGGAGATGACTGTGGGCAGGAGACAGATCATTTCAGTTATCTTTTTTTAGAAAGCGATTTGGACTAAAATATTAACACAAACAAATGTGAAAATGCAAAACACCCCCAAACAGTTAGCTAATACACCCAAATATTTACTTCATAATCCTTGGGCTTTTTATTTACTTCATCCTGGCATATCTAATGTTGCCTAACAACACACTTGTTGCAGCCTAATGCTTGGGGAAGGACACATCATGTACTTTCAAGGATTTGGGCTTTTTATTACTGCCTCTAGTTCTCTTTATTTTGTTAAAACTGTTTTAACCTGAAAATACCTAAATTCCTCTGCATGTGCCAAAGCATTTTACAGGCTGTGACACAGACTTCAGAAATCCTTCAAAAATGTTGATAATATATATGATTTGAAGTAAATCAGGACATTCAAGGGGGTAAATGGCAGTTTTTCTGGAAGGGTTATGTGTTCTCTCTGCAGCATTGAGCAGGAAATGCTCTTCTAATTATGTCCTTCCCTCCAGAGAATTTAGAAGTAGTTTTCAGCAGTCTCAGAGGGTGAGTACATGGAGACATTGGTTGTAGAACTGTAGAAATTATGAAGCAAAGGAAGTTTCAAAGCAACACTGGATGTAAAGATAGCACTTGTGAGAAATAAACATCCTTTCCTACAATCTGGGCATCCTACAGAAACTGCTGTCTTGCACTATAGTCAGCTACAGTGCTGATCTGGACTAGGTTCAGAGGGAGCTGCAGACAACCCAGGCCTTTTCTTTGTTTTTTCCTTTCTTTTCTTTATTTCTGTTTTCCTAAACTCAACAGCTATTTGTGCTTGCATGTTTTTTGCTTCCCTCCGTACCTTAAAACACCTAAACTGGGCGGGTTAATCCATTTGCAGGATTTGCCTCTGTTAGGGAGCCAAACACTTCATCATTTTAAGAGCAAGAAGGGAAAAAAAAACCTGTGAGAAACACTCAACTAATAGGGTTTTCCTCTACCCCGAGACTTAAATTCTTTCATCAGTTCCTGTTTCTATATGATCATATCTGATTCCTTTATGGGCTTTTTTCTATGACTTGAAACTTTCAGAGAAGGAAAACCACATGTGATCTAAAACGCCTCCCACTTTTCTGCCTTGTCACTGTGACCCTCACCACTGACATCCTCTACACCACTCAAGGTACATGTTACCTACTTTGCTCTGTCCTTTTGTTTCTTTCCTTCCAAACATCCCCATTTTATACCCCGTCTCACTTAGGAGGCTTAGCCTGCTTCACAGCTCTTTGTATTTTTCTCCTCCCTGTGAAGTATTACTGTGAGCAGCACTGCCCACAGCTTTGCAAGTTTAGCAAGTCTAAAAGTCAGAGGTATTCTCTGCTCTGCTTTACATACTGTCTGCTTTGGTTTTGATGTATTTACAGTGCAACAGTAGAGCAATGGACAGATACTCAGAAACAGGTATCAAGCCCTTATTGTGATGCTGTTTAAAATAATCCTTCACTACTTCTCAGTGAGTGAGACAGCACTCACTGTCTGAGGAAGCTCACCCACTGATCACTGTCTCCACATGCACTTACAGGTACATTAAACACACAGGCACAGTACACAAAACCAGACATCTCCATCTCTATTTTCATAACAGGAATATTTTTAGGCATGACAGATACTATGAAAGAACTCTGCCTGGCTGCACTCAGGATAGATGGGGCAAGCTATTTTAGATTATTACATAGCACTTAAAAAAGAAAGCTTTGTAACTTGCAGGCAAAAGCTGAGGGAAATCTGTCCCCCATACACCAACAAAATGAGCCCTAGGGGAATGGGTAGCCCTGTGGTCTGTATGTAGGTTTAGCCCTGGATGCATTCGGCGGCCTCAGGAGGACCTGTGTGATCCATGAACACCTCTTTCCAGTCCTGTCCTGCTACTCCATGTAGGATTGTAGTCCCTGTACAAAAAAGCTTTTTTCCCTCTTTTCATTAAAAAGAACATAAACTTGAGTGCTTTTCCACAGTGGTGATTAATTAATCTCACACATGATATCACTGACTGCAGTGAGATCACATGTGAGAACTTGCATGTATCCATGGAAGAACTCACTCTATAGCCCTTTGGGAAGAAACATATAACAGTGAGGGGAGTCAAAAGGACATTATATATCCTTCCTTGTCTAACAGGAGGTCCTCTAGCTCAGCAGATACCTGAAGACATGTCTATGGTACATAAATAGCACATAAATATTTTTTCTGTATAATCTGTTAATTATTTTTAAGTGTAAATACTGGGTAGAGGTACAAAGCTTGGAAGTGCATTGAGTGAGATGGTGTAAAGTTAGGAAAATCCTTGCACCCTAGACCTTAAAGTTCTGCTTTAAGAGTCAGAAGAAGCAGAAAGCTCTTTGTAGGAAGATAACAACAGAAATAAAAAAAACCCAAACCCATGTTTAGTATGGCTTGCAGTAGGAACATTCTGTCATTTGTCTATGGTAGCACTGGCTTATTCTTCACACAAGCAAAAGTAGAAAAAAAGTCTGGTGGTCATAGCCTCTGGGAGATTATCTCATACCACTATCTGGGTTAGTCCTAAAGGGCTGGAAACCTTTTACGTTGATGAGTCATAATTAAATGTGATCCAGTTGCATTTGTGGAATTAAGTAATCACTGGTATGAGTAAGGGGCTCACAAGTCAGCCTGAAGTTACTGTGGGAAAACCTTTGTGGGTTAAACTGAAAGCTGTTGAGAAATGTTGATATTTAAATGGCAAACACAGTAGTTCAAGAACATGGGGAATAAGCAACTCTGCTACTAACATTTCCTGGCATAAGACAATTTTGATAAGGGGATTACTCTAAACAAAATTCTCAGTCTCACGTATGTTCATAGCTTTAATTAGACCAAGCGTAGATGGAAATTCACAGTCTGCTTAACCTATTTAAATCTTTCTGATATGTTCTCTTTGCACACCTGTTTGAAATAAAGTGTGAGTGGAAAGAATAACCTCGTGGTGCTCTTTCAAGCTTTTATTGTACAAGATGGGTGGCTTTGTCTGCCTGAGTTGCCTTAGTTCCTTAGTATTTAGAATATTTTTACTAGACAACTGGGATTTGTGTGTGGAGAATGCTTGTTGGTGGGTGCAGCAGGAAACTGCAAAGAGCAGGCTACAAGAGTACTGTAACCTAAGTAGTGTGAAGACTCCACTAGCTAAGTTTTATACATGGCCATGGTCATGTGCAACTAATACATAATCCTGTCCCAGTTCTGCCTGTAAATTATATTTTTTTCAGAAAAACTATACTGTTCAGTCTTTCAAAACCACAATTTTGAATGTTACAAGCTAAGCGGGGGTGTTACTGCTGGTCAGAAGGAGCTACCCTCATAGGTTAAAGTATGAATATCAAGTCTCCAATATACGATTCTACATTCACTTTTCAAAAAACTCCATGTTTGCTAAAGGGGGTGTTAGGTCCGTTTAATTTTGAAAAAAACATATGCAAGGGGGCTAAAGATCCTTACTAGAAAATGAAAAATTACTACTGTGTGGTAAAATTAAAGCGGCAGCTGACAGATGCCAGCATCACAAGGATTACACAGCTGTACCCACCACACCTATCAGCCTGACTGAGGAGACCACAACCCACAAGCTATGCTCTGAATTACAGGGGTTGCATATGTGCTGACACTCTTTTCAAACCAAAGTTTGAAAAAGACCTTCTCACAAGAAGATGTAACCACATAAGAAGACTCTTAATTTATTAAAAAAGAAAAAAGTATGCTCTGTGAAAGTCTCTGCCACACCCCCATTATTAAATGGTGCTTTTTTGAACTTCATTCTAAACTCACTGAAGTGAGTAAAACAAATCTAATTTCAGTGATCTTGGGATCATATCTTTAAGTTTGATTAAGCAAATGCTGACCAAGTGCCCAGGTATAAGGCTATGAAGAACCACATCAACTATTGATTAGAAAGCTTTCATTAAATTCCCTCCTGGATTGTATTTCTAATGAGCTACCCAGCCTTTGGGATCAAAGTTCCTGTTGATTTATGTTTTAGCATCAAACTTGACTGAACTCGTGAATATTCTGGGGGTTTTGCATCCTGACTTCTCCTCTTCTCCCTCCCCCTTATTTACCCTGTTCTTTTCCTATCAGTATGTGCCACTGTACTGTACACCATGCAGTTACATTAGCATTTATCTGATGGAGCTGAGAGCCTAGATCTTTCTCTGTAACTTTTGTGAGCCAAACTTTAAAAGCTTCTCCTTCTCCTTCCCCTCCCAGATCCCTTCAGGGAAGAAGCAATATGAACAAGAACGTGCACAGATCTCTCAAGAATACAAATTATGTTCTGACCAGAAAGTTGGCTCATGCATGTCAATTACTTGTTATAAAGAATAAAACATTCACCTATAGTTAACCTTTAGATGGAATGGAAAACACAAAGTTACTGCTTGCTATATGCTTTTTACTGAAGTGGCAACTGGCAGGATGAACTGTGAAGGGGGAAAAAATGTTGCTCTAGAGGATTCTGGGACTGTAATTTTGAGCCAGCAGAGAGAAAGTCTTGCAGCAAAGGACAAAATTTATTTGTTGCCAGGGTGTGCAACATGGGAAGAAGAGACGTGCTCAGCAGTGGTGCTCAATTGTCCTTTTTATACTCACTGCACTGTGTGTGGTCACAAAAAAAAGAAAAGAAAAAAAGGAAGCCCAGTCCTGAGTCAAATCATAACACAGAGAAGTTTGGCACACCTGATCCAAAGAACCTGTTTAAGCTCCTTACTTATGTGTGTTACTAAAAAACCTGTGGTTTTGGTCACTAGAAGATGTGCCATGAATTATTTACCATGCTTGTTTCTGGTGTATCCATTTGCTAGTGCTTTTTCAAAATGCTTTTGCTTTTTCATTTTTGCCCTCTATTGCATGTTCTCAAAGCAGTAGTGTCTTTGGGAGAAGGTTGCATTGACCTGGAGTGGTACAGCTGTAAGCCTGTCACTCTCATTAAACAGGATCAGCATACTCCATGACTTACTAATGTAAATATATGGCAAAGTATTATTAGGAGGGCAGGAGGAACAGAAATTGCTTGGCCAGAGTGAAAGCATGAGAGCTGATGGACAAGGTGGTGAAACAACCTACTGAAGTCAGATAAACATTTTTGATGATGATGCAAAAACACAATTAGAGTAACTAAGCTTGACTCTTTTTTTTGTCCTCCAATATTAATAATAAACTGGATCTCACTCACTTCTACCCTTGCCTCAATTCGAGGCTGCTCCACAATGTTGGGGAGAACAGACTCACACCCTTCTACACTGAAGTGTTGTCCTATAGACTTCTTCATACATTGCAAGGACCAAAATATCCACTACAGTTTCATGGATAAAATAAACTTCTTAGGGCGCTCTAGAAGCTACAAATGAATACTATTTTTTTTAATAATAGAAATATTTCCTTGGGATCTCTCTGGTGCCTGCGTATGGGTATACAGTCTGGTTTCATAACAGAAGCCAAAGGCCTCTCTGTTCACAGTTCATACCCAAGTGGGAAGTTGACATGTGAGCTTATTTAGTAGTCTAGATCCTGACCTGATGATGTGTACCTCAAAAGCCACGAGGGGCAGTTCATCTCCACACTTGATCCAGACACTCACATTCCTGACAGAGAGAGGCTGGTGCATTACTGTAATACTATCCATGTGACAGTCAGGTGATGGGGTTGTGGCTGGGATTGCTCGGGTCTTTATGTTACTCCTGACTTTCAGTCACCTTCTGGAGGTGAAAGCAGAGCACTTGAGCCAGGCATCTAACTAGACCATTGGGACATAAAGGGGTACAGGAACTCTACATTAAGTCATTCCTGGTTTGTTTGGGATGGAAGGTGTTAAACAAGGGCATTTCCTTCTTTGGGAAATGGCTACTTTCAATGGAAAGTTATTTTTAGTCACTGTGCTCCAGGAGTTGATATGCAGAGCCTTGACCTGTCTGATGATAACACATTACCTCATTTGCAGCTTCACCATTGACGTGTGCTCCACTATGTCCTTACTTGAACCTGGCAGGCACTGTGTGATACAGTTGTCATGGCATTGTCTGAAGGATTAAGCTGCAGCAAGAAGGTCGCTACCTTTCAAACCAATGCAGAAACCTCAAATTCTCAGTAGCAACATGTCTTAACAGGAACACTTGAGGGGCAGGCTGATATCTGTGTTATACCAGGAATATCTGGAATGGTACCATTTTACAGGAGTGTAGTAACAGCCTCACTGTGTGATGCCATTGCTCAGACCTCGAACAAAAACTCAACCACTCTGCTGAAATCAAGGGAGCTACCCTGACCCATAGCAGTGCCACACCTGCCCTCATCTCTGCTATTTCTTGTAAAATTATGAGATATTTTTGGGCAAAGCTAACAGGGCATCCTGGGCAAGTGTTCCTTATAAAACTTATCACAAACAGTGAGTGGCTACCCAACAGACTCCCTTCCTCCTCTCTGCCAGGTTTTCACTGCTGCCAGCACAACACCACATCCATCTGGACAGGCAGACAAGTCACACTGGCTTTGGAGGCAGCCCGGCTGCCTTTCCACGAACTGGCGCAGGGTTGGCGTGGCGGCGTGCCGATGGACTGGAAGCCTTGCGCCGGGAGCACACGCGTCACCCCTGTGGCACGCTCAGCATCCCTTGGCCTGAGGCCCGTGGCCTGCAGTCCTGAGTCAATGCTCACACGGGGTTTGTCACCCAGCTGACAGTGTAGTGACCTTACTCCAGGACAGAGATTTAGTTCCACGTGCTGCAGAAAAGATATCGTATAAGCTATTTGATAATGTTGAATGGCGTGTTCACATCTTATGAACTAACTGGATGGGTAAATTCATCCTGCTATACTTTTGCCACACCAGAGACCTTTTTCTCATCGTGTCCATCACTGTTACCACTTGGTCACAACACACTAGCTCTTAGAAGGAAAGAACAACAGCTGTCATTCACAGAAAGCTGAAGTTCACAATTTTGTTACATTAGTTTTAAAAGAAAACAGAAAATCCTATTTCTTATCTCATTTCTTGCCTCTATAAACTCTTTTTCACCTCTCGCTTGCTCTGTTCACTTTCTGCAAGTTGAAAAATATCACTGCTTTATTTCAAAACATGCTTCTGTAAGCTTTTTCTTCCACAATCCAGAACCTCTTTTTTCATATCTAGCCTTCTCTATTTCACATTCTCACTCATCATTTCTTGCCCTCTTTTAGGATCCTTCCTTTGATCTCACTGCTGTTTTTCTCAAAGAAGGCCAGACATCTGAATAATCTAACCAAGGTCTGCATCTGTATCGGGATATATACAGCACTCTTCTTACTCAGTTCTTGGCAGCTGCATGCTCCCAAGGCACCTACACATTTTCTGCCTGTGTGACTATCCTGTTTCCCTTCACATCCTCCAAACTTCTCTCTTCAGTTCCTGTGACCAAACTTTGCAACTATCTTCAACTGTTTTCCAAAATAGTTCCCTTCCAAAATTAAAAATTAAGAAGGGACTTCTTCTAGCATATTCCCAGCTTGCTGTCCCTTTTAGTTCTGAGGCTCTCCAGCCTTTCACATGTATATCACTTTACTGTGTGTGAAATGTTGTCCAGGAAAACTTGTTGACTGGCACAAAATTCCGACCCTGAAGTTGCATGACTTAAACATGCATTAAAACAACACAGAATTTTTCTCAGCTGTACCACCTGTCTGCCTTACCCACTTCTGAAGCATTGCTCTGGGCTTTACTTCTGATTTACCTTCCCCAAACTCCATAGAAGACAAGAAAGCTGAAAATCCAAAGTACTGTCCTCTAGCCAGTCAAATTACAGTAAGTCTGTTGCTTCAGAAAGACATGCTCAGTTTTACTTCTTACCTTCTCACCTCTGTGATCCCAAACAGGGAGTGTCTTCCATGAACCTGTTCCACTTGCCTCCCAAGTAGCTCCTCGCATAACCCCCACTGGGGATTGCAAGGTCTAGGACTTGACTACTGTCCAGACTTGTTTAAAATTACCCTTCTCTGTTGTCTCCTCTCTACTTCCAGTTCTTAAAGTTAGTGTTCCCTAGTGTCCTCTGACTTGTGGTTAAGGTTCTATGTCTGACAGCTTTCTGCTATTTGGTTTGAACATATTTCCCTTATCCATGAATGCCTGCAACTATTTTGCTCATTGCCACAAGCTATTGCAGTCATACATCCCTGCTGCGACTCAAAAAATATATATTAAACTGGTTTCCCAGCAAAGGGAATAGTATGGGATGATACTGTGCATATGCACATGTCCATCCCCCACAAAGGAAGTCTGATTCAACTGTGCTTTCAGCCATGTATGACAGATTTAGTGCTCCAACTGTTGTGAAGATCAGAAGCTGAGAAAAGGAAAAAGACCCTGTCAACATCCCAGCGAGGGAACAACAAATGCATAACTTCACATGTTGGTAAACACCAGAGAGCTGTCATGGGAGAGTACCCTTAAAAATGTTCCAGCCACAGGAAAAGTGTCCTGTGAAGCAGGAGAGTTTCACTGATGAAACTCTCAGTCATCCAAGAAAAGAAAACCGAGTAATCTTAGTCTTCCTGAGGCTAGGTGCTCCTGAAACTACCTGCTTGGAAAAGCATGCCATGGGCCCCAAATCAGGAATAGTTCCCACTCCAGCCAGAATTCCTCAGCGTTTGCATTTCAGCTCAGGACTGCCAAATATTAGTTCACAGCATGTGTTCTTCACACTCAGAATTCAAGTAACAGTAACATGCCGAAACCCCTTGAAAAGACCTTACCTCTTAGGTTCACACTTGATTCTAAAAAGCTCAGGATAACAACAGGTATGTACTGATTCTGGAGGAATCATCAGCCTGTTGCCGTGATTGATCTACTAATCTTCATGTTACAGTACTTTTACTTCTTCAGCAATGGGGTTTCTGTATAACCTGCTCATTGCAGAATGTTCTACTTCATTGTGATAGAGGTACAGCTTTACAGGATCCTAATAGAAGTGTTTATTCAGGGGAAACTTCAACACAAACCGGGAGGTTTTGAGGAAGTCTCAGACTACATAGTATTCATACTGAAATAACTACCATAAAAGGCAAGAAAAAATTCTTTTACATAGTGCTAAAGTGATTTAGAATAACCTATGCAAGGCTATAGGGAAGAAAGAAAGCATATAGCTGAAAACACTCAGGAGTATTCTGGCTTGCATATACTGTCAAGCTCACTTATACAGTTACTCACATTTCTATATATAGCTCGGTGTATCCCCAAGACTGTCAAGGTGTTCTGGATAATTTACATTAATAAGAAACCCGACATGTAAAGATCACTCTTTTCAGTTCCTGCCCTTTCCTTACTCTGAACAAAAATGTATTTAACTATTTCAGAGGAAAACAGATTTTTGTGCCTGTAAATCAGGCTACTTCATCTTTCTGTGTTGAGGGTTTGAAACTAACATAAAGGGAAGGTGGCTTTACACTTGGAAATATGAATCCTACTTCCTGTAGCATTTGGTTTTTCCTAGTAATAAAGTTTATTTACCTGCTTAGCAAGGGAGGTCCAGCATCAAGGTGAAATTGCTACTGCATTTTTTTTTAATTTGTTTTCATAACACTTAGACCTCAGTTTCATAAGGCTGATTCTGGCAACTGTCCACATATTGGCAGGATCTAGTGGAGGTCAGCAGCAGTTCCACAGACTACATATAGGACTGCTAACTGAATGGAACAGGCTGGTGTTATGGAGAGTGGGCTACCAAAACAGCAGAACTCAGATATTCTGGGGAACAGTTGTGTTCACAAGCATCTGGCCTGTGCATTCTGTGGTCAACAAACCTGCATACCTGATTTCTGGTCAAACAGGCTCTAAGGACCATGTCTCCAGCAGTGTTCAGATGTTTGGAGTTATACTGGTATTTCTGTAAATCCAGAGTTTCTATTTATGTTTGTGAATCCCCATGACGTGTGCATCTGCAGGTCTATGTGCTTAAACACATAGCACATTTTGGTCCAACTTTCACTCATTTCTTCAGTCTTGAACTCAGGTTCTGCTGAGTGCCACGCTGCTGTCCCTTTGTAGCCTCAGCAGGGATAACCACGGCTTCCCCTCCATGTCCCTGTGCACTGCGGGCACTCACCCAGCAGTCTGGCTGTGCGTGGAGAGCTGCTTCCTCAGCAGCTGGCTCACACCCAGCAATGAGGCTGCCTCAAAAGCACGTGGATGCACATGCAGCTTTTTCCAGCACAGCAAAGCTGTCCCTCTCCAAGTCTTGAAATCAAGGTCCTCAGAAGGAGCCGGCTTGTTTCTCCCTTAGGAGTTTGTCCATTCTGCCTACAGGAAAACTCTTACGTGCTTGAAAGTTTCACAGCAATTATTCCCAAGTTTAGACAACAATGAACACACATACAGTGGAGTAGCAGTGAAAGCAGTTCTCAGCCTTTCATGTACACACAGAACTGGTGTTAGTCACGCACAACAGCCAGATAAAAATCCAGCCTATTGCTTCATTATCTCTGATCACTGTGGAAATCATTCTGTTGCCCGCTTTGCAGCAGTCACCTCCTACTGCATTTTCTGGTTTTCCCTATTACACAACCCACTTAGCTATTTTTCTTGAATTAAAGTTACTCCCATTCCTTGCATGTTTCCATGATTACTCTATTATTATCTATGATGTAATTAAGAGCTCTGCCTGTTTGGCATGGTGCATGCTTTCTGGAGTAATGCAGCACACTGCACTCCTACTTGGTGCCTTCTGGTTTCCAAGCAAGGCCATGGGTGGACAGATGTTCAGCTGAGCAGCAGAACCCAAAGCGTTTCTCAGTAAGACCTAAACTTCTTGGCTTCATGGAAATTTGTTTATTCTCTTTGTAAATATCCAAAATACTTTTGGAATAACAGAAACAGAATTCTTCAGCTTAAGCATATTTCCTCCTTTTTCACTATAATTAAGAATTGCTCAGAGTGACTCACCTTTCCCCATACATCCCTTCTTGACGACTTCCTCCTGGACTTCCTCCTGGACTCCCAAATCCTTTAGCAGCCATTGGGCTGTGAGAGAAGAAAGGAACAACCACCCTTGCTATTTTCTTCAGACAAAACTGCCTGAAGTGTTCTTTCTGTGGTGTATTCATTATTGTTGTCCATAAAATAATGAAAGGAAAAACATGCCTATGTTAGCCTGTCAAGGGAAGGAAGCAGGGCAAGAGGCTTGTTTTTAATTAGTAATTTTGTGAACATGTACACAAGGACAGAGTCTGCTGCCAAACAGCATCTCAATTAGCATGCCCCTGTGTGCAGACCTTGCTTGGATTGATCTGTGACTTACAAAGGTGACAGAGAGAAGATGCAGAAAGGATTAATTTGCTTTTTCATTACCTCCCTCTTTTTTGTGTTGCTAGGAGAGGAAACTGTTACAGTAGGTGGTGTATAACTGGGAACAGTGACCCAGTTCAATAAACCTGGCTTGGGTCCTGTGGGATTGGAGTGAGACAGTGCAGAAGAGCAGGCTGGGACCACACCAGGCACAGAGCAAGAAGCTGTTTCTAGTGCTTTGTTAGGGAAGAGAGGTGAAACACGAAGCACTAAGACAAGGATGAGGAAGGATTTGAGAAAGTAAAAGTACACTGAACTAAGATACACAAACTCAGAGAGCAGGTTTTGTCACTGGTTGGTAGTTCTTTGCAAAGCATTTATCAAGTTCTCCAAACTGGAAGAGGATTTTGGGGAGGGCTGGAGAGGAATTGAAAGGAATACTTTTTCTTCAGAAAAAGTTAATGAACAGTATTTTTTCCTACTGAAAACAATGTATGCATCCAGGCTTAAAAAAATCATGATACTTCACCAGAGAGATTTTAAAGGTTTTGGTGCTTTTGTCACACAGCAGAACAGTGTTTTGCATCACTGAAACTCCCTGAGGAGTGCAGTAGCATTTCTCTGCATGTTAATTGTCACATAGTGCAATGGGTAGCTTCTGCTCAGGAAAGGGGGGTGGCAGTGAAGAGATTAAAATGATGATTCAATCAGGAGACTCTCAGAAATCTGCCTAGTGACAATTTTTGTTTTTTAAAGACTCAGGCTCTGTGGCATAGTTACAAAGGAGAAGTCTTAATTAAAATTAGCAGACAGATGAAGCATTTGAATGGGCATCTTTCAATTCTTTTTCCCTTTCAGCTCACAGTAAATCCTCTTCTCCTTTTCTGTCTTTTCATACAACAGCTTAAGTTTGCTTGAACAGTTTTGCTTGTCCATTTTCTTTCCATCACAAAAAAAAATCCTTTAAATTGTACTCTCTCTAGAGTGCCATGCACATAACTTGCATTTTTATTATTCCTTTCAGCTAGGAACAATTTAGTGCCAGTTCTGCTTATCAGCCTGTGAGTTAGTCTGTATATCACTCACTATCCCGTTTTAGTCTTTGAAACAGGCACAGAAATAAACTTAGGGTCTGCATCACTATTAGCTTTTGCTGGGTGTCCATAACAGAAGCTACACATGGTTTATTTGCAAGTTTATCAGATCAGAACAGAAATGTTGTTCAACTCTGGCTCCAGCTGCTTCTGTTTCTGACACCTGTTGACAGTTAGGGATAAAATTTTATGCACTAGGACAGACAAGCAGAAACTCCAACGGTGGAAATCCTAAAGCTAACATATACATACACACACGTATGTACATAGATATAGATAGGAGCCATGCAATAATTCACTGCTGCTAGCGAAAGTCATGTCATACTACATTAATTCAGATATAGGTGTTATATATTACAGTAATCAACAATTAAATTTGCACCTCCTGTTTCACTACCTTTTCATCATGCTGGAAAATCAGGCAAAAGCTCCGTTGCATGCTTTCACCAGAGAAATGAAAACCGAAACCCATTTCATATCCATAAACCAAATTTTCCTGACTGAGCAGGTAGGGAAGAAAGCATGTACTCTTGAGTAAGTGACAACATTTAAAGGACACACAAATCTATTTTTGATTATCATCATCAAAAGATTAAACAGAGCACAAGGCCAGGTAACTTGGCTTTTAAGCTTGTTACATTCCTAGATTTTGGAACAGCTTTCAGCTGAGCAACTTGCTATGCATGTATTTTGCCAGGCAGAACAAGCCATCTTGCTGTATTTCTTGCTAGGGTTTGGAATTAAAATGTAGATTCAAAGCAGATGGGGATGTTTCTGCAGCAGCTGAATAGAAATACACAGAAAATGAGAAAACTCATCCCTCCCCTCCCCCTCCCAAACAAAGTCAGCTATCATCTCCTTCTGACAAAGGCCTATTCTTTTGCAAACCACATAAAATTATCTATCTGGTGAAGATCTGAATTTATGTACTATCAGGGCCCTTTGTGAAGTGCCAGTGAGCCCCAGGGCCAGCAGAGCCCATTGCTTGCAAGGCCACTCTTCAACAGGAGCAGTGACCTCTGTTCAGGAACTCCTTCAACGCTTGTTTTACATACAGAGGGAAGGGAAAACAAAACAACGAGAACTAAAATCAGTGAAACAGAAAATTATTTCCTAGATGGCTGGTACTTCACCATCTTTCAGTCTAACCTGTTCTGTATTGGAGCAGCACAACAAAGCCATCCTCCTGCATTAGAGGTTAGTAAGCACAGACAGCTGGTCTCCCCCTGGATCTCTCCCCTACACTGACCTTGCACAGGGAATCCTTTCCTCCTTTATCCTTAGATAAACTCCTGTCGTCCCTGAAACTGGAAAAACTGTGCCATCTCACAGTCATATTGCCTCTGCATTTGTCATGCATCATTGTGAATCACCTTTGCTTTCAGCAGGGAGTTTCAGGTCATTACCTGCCTAAAAGGGGATTCAATCAATGTGTTAGTGACTCAGAGTTTTCTTCACCGAGGCACAGGAAGATTTCTTGGTTTTGGATTTTTCTTTTCTTAGCTGTTAACTAAGCATTTCATCAGATGGTGACTTAAAGAAATCAAACAAGAACAAACGAAAAATTAAACCATTCCCTCCTTTCTTTTTCTAGAAAGCCAGCAAATCAATTCAGTTTCAAATCTGAATGCTAATCTCTGCCATTATACCCTTGGTGGACACATTTTACTTCTACAAGCTTTGGATTCCCCTCTTCATTGCTGCTGTTTCTTTTTCTTAGTCTTTCCAGTGTAATTAGTTGCAGCTGTGATACTATGTATTTTCTTCTTGCCCTGGTCAAAATATCCCCCCAAAACAGTTTCTGTCCATTCTTTCCCTCCCTCTTTAAATAGTAATTTACCTTTTAAGAAAACAAAACTGCCTCCCTCTGTGATACTGTCCTTATCTCCTCCATGCACAGTAAGAACAAGAATTTCAACTTCTTGAAAACACCCATAAGCTCAAAGAGAGAAAAGGTCAACTGTGACAAGGATTATGCATTTCTGAAACTCCTTATCCTATCTAAAAAGATTCCTACTTTATGTCTGAACAACAGAACTAGGCTTTACCCTTGCAAAACCAAAAACCTTGCTATCACCCGCTTGTATCACCTGCTACAAGATGATACCCCTCTTCATTATGACAAAAGCTTGTTTTTTTGAATTGCTAGAATGCCATTTAAAGCTAGGAAATAATAATCCCTTTCCTTTACCCCTAAAGACAGCCAAGAAAGTTCTTAGCTCTGTTTTACAATTGGAAGGAATAAAAGAAAAAGGGATATAGAACTTTTTCTGTGACACAACAAGTACAAGCACAAGATTTTCCTGGATTGTCTTTCTTCCTCAGTAACTCTCAAATACAGCTAAAGTTGAAATGAAGACAATAAAAGCAACCAGCTGTAATGACTGTAGAACTGAGGAAAGATTTCTGCCCATCCAACACATTAAATTCTGCTTGTAAGACAGACACTAAACATGGAACAAAGTCCAATAGAGTATGAATTTACACAGCTTCCTGGGTATGGGGAATCTTTCAGGAATATCCCTCTCATCTAAGACCTTGTGCCATCATTTTGACTTTCTGGGGCTCTGCCTCAAATGCTCAGATGCTAAATATGCATTCAGGATCAACATCATACAGGGCAGGAAACTAATGCATCTACTTTGTGCATTTTTAATCAAATCACCAAAGATTTTAAGTGAAGAAGCATAGTTTCTCATTTTTCATCTAGAGTGACTTGACTTTAACTAAGCTTTGTGTCATGAGTAGAGATAACAAGTGAGAGAACTGTGTAAATCTTCCCAGCAGATGATCTATTTGACAGCCTAACTTTGTCAAATGCACTAACCATAATGTTGAAAGAGAAAGCTGATGATCTTTGCTCTTTTGAGGTGTCAGGTACTTAATATTATCTGTCTTCTTCATTCAGATACTATAGATTTTTTTCCCCTTTGAGAAAAGAGAAGATTAACATGAGATGAGAAGATGAGAAATACAGAAACTAGAGTTAAAAAATAAAGGCTTTTTTTAAAAAAAGGCTTACAGAAGAGCTTCCCTTCAAGCAAAAAAATACAAAGAATCCAAATAAACATTGTCAAGCCATGAAACACTTCAGTATTACAACAGAAGAGCACTGTGGGAGTTACTGGAGCATGACCAATATACAAAATACCACCACTACTTTTCCTGTAATCGATGGTAGCGCCTTTAAGTTACTAGAATCTGTAATGTTTCTGTGTAAAAATCTGATCTCTGGCCTTGGCAACTTAAATTTTTCCATCCATTGCAGTGGATGCAAAAGTTTATGGTCCTCTTTTCCACCTACAGTCCTTGGAAATGAAAGTATTAATAAAGTAACAAATCATTTTGCAGTTATGTAAGTTGTTGTACCTAAAACTAAATCTAAATGATGGTAAGGCTGCAAATGAGAACAGAAGTTAATAACAGGTTGTTACAGCCGCTCCTCTTTTCAGTCAGCTTACTGAAAACCCACTAAGTCTCAAGTCAAGCAAGTTAATTTAAAACTTAAAATCTTAGCTGTTAGTTTTACAATGCCTATGAATACTTCATCCCTGAGCTTCTGGTCAGAAAAAAACACCCTATATCCTGTTCTTTGTGCTCAACATTTTACCATGGCACACTGTATATAGTTTATGGGCTGTGGCCACTGTTTTACAGTGTCTGGCCACCCTGAATCCTTCAGGGAGAGTTAACTGAGTTATGCTCAGCATAACATGCACTAGTTACTGTTAATGTCTTCATGTGTGAAGTGTAAGTCTACTCCTGAAAGATAATATTGGAAGTATTTGCCTTAATTAACCTTATTCTGTTTATTATAAATATATATCTGTAGCTTTAACAGAAAGAGGTAATAATGATGCTGAAAGTGCTTACAAATGTGTTTCCTGCATTTTGTGCGTTGTTATGTATTGGTTACTGCAGTTCCCTGTGAGTCTGTATCTGTGGTTGTGACCTGTATGAACAAAACAGCTGGCAAAGGCTGCTGCCCTGTTCCAGCTGGAGCATAAAGGAAGTGGTGTCACCTGCAAGCCCCAGCATCATTCAGTAACCCTCTGTGGGGAGTGAGAGGGCTCTCCAGAGACAGCCTCAAAGAAGTGGCTTCACAAATCCTACAGGTGGAATCTCAGGTCTAACAAGTGTGTGTGCTGGTGCCAGGCTAGATGGGAGGAGAGTACTCCAGTGCAAGTCAGCAGAACTGGGAAAACATTTGGAGATGCTCTGCACTGGGAGGGATCAAAATTCCTGTGGGCCAGTTCCTATAAAGATTGATTTGAATTAAAGTTATTGCAGTTGCATGGAAACAAGCACCATAGTTGCAAAGCATGAACTTAAACTTTCAAATAAGTCAGTGCAAATTCTGCAGTAGGTTCCTAGTGATCCAGATCCATGGGGAGGCCTCTGTAATTTACATCCAACAAAGGTCACTGCCTGCCGATTCCAGGGTTCACAGGCCAATCCACACAGGTGCTGCAGGGGCATCCCAACCATGGGGACTTCAAGACTGTTGGTTGGCAGTCCATGGTAATTCAATCTCTAAAAGCTACCCTCAGTGTTTTCAGTCATCAAAACTTTTAGCCACAGTCTCTAGCTGCTGCACTGTCTGCCTCCTCCTTCAGCTTCCTGCAGTTCTGTGGAGCATATTCCCTCATCCCCATCCACTTCCTCTTGTTAACCTTGTAATGGAAAATATCTCTCAAAAATCTCTCCCTCTCTTCCTTGTTGCTATCTGAAGTACACCAATCTTTCCTTCAACACAATCTGACACAACAAACATACAGAATTATTACTGCTGACCACATATTTAATCTTTTATAGCAATTTCCTTTGGAATCCTGATTGAGCTTTTCAGTATTCGGTAGACACAGGCTGTTCCCAACGTGTCTTTTGTAAAGCAGCCTGCAAATCTTTGAGCTCTGTATTTCCCTCCCTTAATTTAAAGCAGCAGCAGTGCTTACCAGCTTCTATTACTTCCATGATAGCCTGTTTGACCAAGTCAGAATTTAATACTGAATATTATATGAAAGAAGCATATTCTATATCATAGAGGTTTAATTCATTTACAAGGCTGTGCATGTTTTTACAAAGAGGTTCCTCAGCCATTAGCCCACAATACCAGACCGGTTTTAGCATAATCTCATGATCTTTTCTTTAACTCATTTGCAGCAGCACCACTAGAGTTAAAATGTTTTGGTGTTCTGTTTTAGCTCGAACATCTTTTTGCTGATTTCCGAGTATCTTGTTTTACAATAGCCTCCTTCAGGCAATAGAGTCCAGAGCAAAATTTAATCTTCGGAGAGCATAACAAAAAGAATCAGCCTTAGTTACCAAGACATCATTAAGTACTACCAGCTGCTTTCAAGACATTGAGTTTTTTCAATGAAGACAGAAAAACTGAAGCACAGACTAAGACTTTTGTGGTGCCTGGTTAAATTGCAGTGTATGAGAAAACATCTAACAACTCTGCAGACATCTCTGCCTCCACAGCTCCAGGAGCTAGGGCTGGAGCAGGGAGCTCAGGCAAGGGGAGGTTGGGATCTCCGTCATTTTCCAGGATGGGACTGGGGCCCTGCTGGATAATACTAACACATGTTCTGTATACACTGCATGCTCAGCTGGTCCCTCTGCTTGAAGAGAGGAGAATAGTTTTGTTGGGACCCATCAGTGGCAGGACTTTAAAAGTGCTAGAGGAAAAAGGTAGGAAACAGGATGGGCTTGGAGCCATCAGTATTCTGAACATATTTCCTGACATATTTCTCCCTGTCATGCTGCACCAATTGATGCACAGCAGTATGGGGACGTGCTCTGTCTCTAGCATTCACCTGATTTGCTTTAGTCCTCCACATGCTTTTTTTAAAGGTTAAATGTGGGTACTCCAGGATTATTTTTTTCCCATCTTGTTTTCAATTCTAATTTTAAGTACAACTAGCTTTTTAGAACATTTGCTTAATCACCAATACCTATCATAGACTTTTAAGGCAATTTTGCTTTGGGAAGATGAGGCACACATCTGATTTATTAAACACTGTTTCTGCAGAAAGCTTTTGTGAGCTAGACGAGGCTGTTAGGAAGGTCTGTTTGCTGGGGAGTGTAATAAACAGATAAAACTTTGCCATTCATCCTTTTCCCCTACCCTTCCCACAGTAAAATTATTAGTTCATTTTCTCATAATCAACCTGGCTGACCCTCAAATGTTAACAAACCCAAGATAAAGTGCCCTTATATGCATTTGACAGTGGCATTCATATCACCTTAACTGACTACATCAGACTTTGAGTATCCTGATAGATGTCTCCTCTCTTCTCCCAAGTGCTCCTGCCTTTGTTTTAAAGAAAAAAGCAGTTGTTCATTGCCCCCAGAGGCTGTATAGAAGTAACACTACCAATCACAGACTGTGCTGTATTTCTTCTAAGTAAAACCAGTTGTATATATCAGAGCTTAATGCCTATCATACTTACTTTGCCCCCAAAACTGTTCTCCCCTGATGTGTTTTGGGGGAGCAAGGGTGACAGAGGGACCATATATTTGTGTTGGGAAGAAAAGTAGGGACTGTGCTGTGCAATCCACTTGGTGTACGAGGACACACACACACTTACGGGAACTCAAGCACACAATACAGGGCGTTCTTTCCTACACCTGCATTCCTGAGCTCAAGACCACCACAGCTATGAGGCTGCTGGCTGAAGGACCAGCCTGGCAAACACTCTGCAGAACCTTGCCAGGTAGGAGCAGTTCTGCAGGGCTTGTGGGATCAAGTCCTCATTGCTGGAGGTGTGGATTTAAAGAATGAAAAATCACCTGACCCTTTTGAGGAGAGCTCCCCTGCTTAGGTCCTCTTAGGAAGACTAAAGAGAGGCATTTAAAAGGTTTCCATTAACTTTCATTGTCTGTAGGAAAGATGTTTACTTAAGCTGAAAAAAGTCTCAGCTATGATTTATGACTTTCATT
The DNA here is from genome assembly GCA_013399455.1 of Anthoscopus minutus. Taxonomy (NCBI): domain Eukaryota; kingdom Metazoa; phylum Chordata; class Aves; order Passeriformes; family Paridae; genus Anthoscopus; species Anthoscopus minutus. Next base: position 104,495 of record VWYI01034354.1, read on the forward strand.
CAAAATAGTCTCAAATCTTAGATTTGTCTGTAGTTCCCAGCTTTCTAAATCCAGTTGAGTGTGTACTTTACAATGGTGAGCTTTTCATCCACACTGCTTCTTTGTGCACTAGGAGCATGGCTGTGTTGTGGACAGACAATAATCAATTAGTGAAACGGTATCTCGTGACTGAGAATATGAAGTGGGCTTTGCAGAGGCTGACAACAGCTCTTTTAACTCACGCGTTTCTGTATGTCTCTTAAATATCCCGAAATATCAAAGGTCTTTCATTAGAGCTTCAAACTCTCTTAAATCCACGCAGGCCACTAGATACCTCAGAAGACCATGAACTGATGTGAGCCGGCAGCAAGTGGCGAGTTGCCAGAAGGAAGAACAACCGACTGTTTTCAAAGCTTTGAAAATATTTGAAAAGGAAGGACAGAGAGAGAAGCGTTGCACTTCCCTTCAGGACTGCTCAAATACCACTCTTACAAGTGTCAGCTGTGGGAGTCTAAAAGTCTTAGACAGAGTTAAATCACAATCTGCCAGTTCCCCTGGCTCCTTTTAGCTTGGCAGCAGTGAATTTTCTGCCTCTTCATGTTGCATCCCGCCACAAAGGGAAAAATTTAAACAGGAGAAACAATGTTCCTTTGAATTACTGGAAATTAAAGGAAAGCAGGAATGCCAGCTTGTTCTGGGGTCCCAACTGTTTTTCAGCACAGCAATTCCAAGTTTTAATCCAGTCTTTTAATTTGGTTAAAGGGAGGAACTTTCATGCTAGAGCTGTGTTTTTAAGCAATCATCCCATTAACAAAATCTAGACTTGTTACTGGTTTCCAGTTTCCCTGGAATACTGAAGTGATACTCCACAGAAAGGAGAAAGTCTGTATTCTTGTAATAATCTTTTTTCTCTAGTAGTTTTCTTAAATGTTTCTTGTCACAAAATACTTAGAACTCCCCATATACTGCCCATTTATGCTTAAATACTAAGAAGTTTTAAATGGCTATGCATAAAACCCACATCCTTTTTAAGTGGGGATAGAACACGATAAGGAGTAACTGAGAAATGGCCTCATTTGTGTGGAAGCACGAACTGGAGCCTATCACTTGATCCTCAACAAGATTAACAGCAGCCTTCTAAAGAAAAACCTAAAAACTCTCTTGGCAAGGGATATAAAACTAAAATTGGAAAGGGAAGAAAAATACCGTCACCAAGATGGTAACTACAGAAAATATGTTTTTCAAGCCAGGCTTAAGAAGCTAGGCTGTAACTCCTTGATACAAGCTCCCATGATGTGAAGTTGGTGTCTCTTGACTGAGAGAGACAGTTTGACTGACAATTTGTTTGGGTCCTGAGCCCTTTTATCTGAGATCAATGACCAAGTTCTTCCCAAGCTTGTATATTGAGTATTCAAAATGAAAACATAGTCCCACATCTTCATCTCAAACCTAAAGCTGAAGGGGACAGCAACAGAACCCATGCTGAGTACTCTTGTGTGCTTGGAGCTGTGGTATGGCAGCACCAGCTGATGTTTTGTTTCCCAGAGTTTTGCTCTTTCAGGATTAGACCTCAGCTGTTCTTAGGTCGTCAGCTGGCTCTGGTCATCAAAACCACCTTGTCTTTCATCTCTGGTACATCTAACTATTTTCTCAGATCTGGATTTCAGCCCAATAATCCATGCCATTGTTCTGTGCAGATTGCGATAACCCACATGAAAACTGCTCCTGAGGACCACACACAAATGCAGAAAAGCTGAATGGCAACCATAGCCCCAGGGAGCATCTTCTCATAGACCTCTAAAAATGCATTAGATCCTTATCTTCTGTGGTGCCTCAGCAACAGTGGAAGTCAGAAGAGATGTCTGCACGAGTAGTTTGAAGACTTAAGCACACTGAAAAGTGTTAAAGAAACCACCTTTTCTATAAAGCACTGGTAGAAGTAACAAGCCTGCTCTGTTGATTTAAGTGTGATTTATACAGTAAGGGAATAAAACTGATTAGTTACTGAGGGCCAAGTCAAGGTAATTCATATAGGTTTTGGAAGATTACATGTTATTGTATACCAAGATACATGTTATAGCTGCTTGTATACCAAGCATCTGACTTTGGAGAAAATCTAGCAGAGTGTAGCACGTGCGTAATGTCTCCAGAGAACAGACTGTGGATTTTCCATGTGACCTCCATGCATTTGGTCAGGGAAAAAATGGTATGGATATACATCCACCCAGGGAGAAGATTGGATGTCATGAACTGGGTTGTTTATTCTGTCTAAGGGGGAAGCATTAATGACAGTCTTCAGTTACATGAGGAGAAAGAAGCCATAGCACAGAAGGAAAAAAAACCTGCTCTGCATGTCTGTGGCAGATGGGAAGAGCTGATCTAAGGTTATGTTTTAAAAGGTAGAAGCTTTCTAATCAGTTAGATTAATTACTTCATGTTGCTATGTGTTATTATGCAGCCCTCATCATCAGAGACTTTTGAAAACAGGTTGGAGTGGACTGGTACAGGTCTGGCTGGTGTTGCCCTGAAGCCAAGGAACAGGGCACCAACAAAGCTATTTTTCCTATGTGTTTATGAGCAATTGGCTCGTAAGTTTCAAAAGGCACAAATTGGGAGGAATAAAACTAAGTCACAAGTGGGAATGAAAACACATTTTTAAATTAAATGCAACAAATAAAACAGTGTAAGATCTTTCCAAAATGAGTACCCTTGTTTTGGCTTTGCTGTGTGGAAGTGAAGCCCCAGTAGGACATACAGGGGCAGGCAGCATCTCTCACAGGGACACAGGCATCTTGTGGCTCACTGCACCTGGCAGGGATCCCCAGAACCTGACCCTTAGCTTAATCAACACACAGTGTACACTGTGTAGTGTGGGAGCTACCTCTTCGGCTGCCTCTCATTTCTCAAAACACAGCAGCCTAAAGCTGAGTTCACATCTACAACATCCCAGCCTAGGTGTGGCAGAACCATGAAAAAAACAGAGAAGGAATGTGTAGAGGAGTGTAAAGGCTACCATAGTGAGGCCAGTGAAGGGGCTGAAAGCTCTGCTTTACCATCTGGGCATGCAGGACCGCCAATCAGAGTAAACCTTGAAGCCATCAACCTTCTCTTTGCATTCTCCCCACTCTCCTCTCAGTCTGACCTTCAACTTTTAAAAAGAAATTTAAGAAAACTGCAGTTTATAAAAAATTCTGTTTTCAACAGAACTGAGACCAACAGGATTTTCTACTTGAAGTTCAAAGGATAATGGAGACCAGAGCTGTGTGAATAGGTTTTCTGAGAACGCTGCAGCCCATGAGGTTTTATTCTCTTCTATCAGTTCTTCCGCTCGTATGTCTCTTTTATAATGTTACTGTCCCAACATGATGAAACCTTGAAATTTTTAGCTTGCCAGTGTTTTTTTTTCTATCCAGTGGTTTTTCACTCTGCCAAAAGCTGTGATGAAATCATCATGGAAAACTGACCTTTGACTGGTGCTAGGAAGTCATCAACACAAGAAATCCGTGCTATATCCAGGTCTGAAGCCAAATGGACAAAGATCACAGAAACTGGAAGATAATGATGACAGTGACCTCTTGGTAACCCTCCCTAAACAGCAGGTTGATAACATCAAGTGAGCCTTGAGGAATGGTTCAGCCACCAACGCTGCTTATCCTGGCGTGCTCACAAGAGGCTGCACTGCAGAGCTTGGCCAGAATGGCAAGAGAAGTCAGCTCTCAGGGAGCTGATTTTAATCAGCAGTCCCTATCACCATTACCATTTGACACATGGAGTAGCTGAAGTACTGAGAGGAAAGTCATCCCTCAAATCATTCTGAAGAAATCAAAAATGGGTCAATGCACAAGATTTACACTGCTCAACACACCTAGCCTAGCATATTAGACTGAGATGAAGAAAAAGAGGCTTTGTTCTGTTTTGCAACCCAAACGTCTCTGCCAGTGTAGAATTCACAGGCACTGGGGAATTACTGAATTAGGTCCTGTGTGGGTCACAATTTGAAACAATTTTGCTGGTCCAGACTTCACAAAGAAGTTTCTCATTATGCAAATATATCTCATTCACCACACGCTTATTTGAGCTCCACTGTGATTTAAGGCTCTAAGTCCCATTCCCGCAGCCTTCCTATTATAATTATCTAAGATTCTCAAAAAGCCAGCAAAGATGAAAGGGTGCTTTAGTTCAGCTTCCCTGTATTTGTTAAAGACATCTAATAGTCATTATGGTGGTGCTCAAGAAATTGAGCAATACTGGTCTTAGAGTATGTTGGCATCCCTGCACCCAAGGTAGTATCAAACAAGTTAACCTGGGGAGCAGTGCAGCTCTGTGGAATGGCCTGTCCATACAAACCACCTGGATCCACCGTGCTCCAAACCTAAACTACAAAAAAGAGCTCACAGCTGGCAAGAACAGACATAGATGCCAGCCTCATCTTGAACTGTTTGTTGCAACGGGAGGATCCTTTTGAGTCTAAAATTCAACTTGTTCTGAAGTTTGACCTTTCAGGAAACAGTTCCAATCTGGTCATACCGTGATGGCATTTAAAGCAACTACTTTAGGAGCTGTGGTGTTTTGCTACAAGTGCTACATAGCACAATTAGATACAAAGTTTGTATGGAACGCAGGTCACAAAAAATAGGAACTGGAGAGCTGTGTGATGCAACATTATAATTTATGTTTACTCACATTTTATAATCCTGAATTAATTTCCTTTGCATAATTGGTTTTTTCCACCCGTACTATAGAGGCATTTAATTTTTCCTTCCCTTGATTTTATGCAGTTGTTAAAATAGTACAGTTTTTCACATCTGGGTAGAAATTATGCAGTATCCAGTCTTGCTGATGGTTATATAAAGTAGGAGGGGAAATCACTGTTTAGCTTTACTATCATACCCTCCACATTAAGGTCAAAAATCAAACTGATTCAAGTGCTTTTGCAATTAGACCATTGTATCACTGAAATGCAGGAACTGGTGTTGGTAAATTGAGGGGGGTTTAGCACTAGTTGATTTTAAAAATGCATGAATTTTGAAGCAGCTGGCTTGGATAAGATTTAATGAATTATTAATCCTCATATGTCACAAATCTCATGCTCTTCATTCCTGTATGTCTGCTTATATCTATATTCACTAGTCACCATTTTCCCCGTAAATTAAGGATAAATTAGCTATAAATTACATAACAAATTTTATCAATCCCACATTTTCTTTTTTCTTTTGTTTGACACAGATTATTGTAGATCTAAATGCCAGAGAAGACAATTATATTCATGTAATATGACCTTCTGCAGAATACAGTCACAGTGTCATTGAGGAGTTTCTAGATTAACCCCTCAACTGCTCTTTAAAGCTACAATAAGAAAGCAATATGTGTATTTTAGGAAGAACTATAAACTAAAACCTTCAAGGGACAGGCAAGGTATGGCATCCTTAAATTTTTTTCAAAGTATTGCTAATGCCCTAAATAAATAAGCTATCCAAATGAAGAGACAGTTGAATGTAGTGCAGAAGGACCCTATTGTAAGCCATAGAGCCCAGCCAACAAGAGTGTCCTTGTCCTTCTGGGGCCTCCTTTACATCTGCCTTGAAGTTTCACTTTGTTTTCCTCAGCTACCACATATGCAGTGGGACAGCAGTGATGCTGTTAAGGAGCAGAGCAAATCCTTAGGGGATGCTGTGGGGTTTTGAGCCTCAGTTCTCCTTGGGTATGAATGCAATCTCTCTTGAATTTGTCCTGGTCTTGCCTCTCCTCTCATTTTGTTTCTCTGTGTATAAACTACAGTACCTTAGGTGTAAAACATATGGGAAATCCTTAAACTATACCACGTGTTCAACTTTTTATCCCAGCAATAATGGAAATATCTCACTAATAAGGAGCTTTGATGTGTTACATCACCCCTTAGCCATCTGAGTTCACTGCACATCTTTTCCCCTCTAGGGACCCTGGCACTTGCTTACAGGTGTTAAACCAGGGCACAGCTGCAGCAACTGGTCTTTAACTAAGCCAGGGAATCACATCACATAATATCAAATCCTGGTGTTAAGCATCATTGTAACTGCTTACACATCTTGTTCCAAAGTTAAAGAAGAGAAATCTTTGTCATAGGGTTAATCGGAAACAATTTGCATATATGAAAGTTCAAAAGATTTAAGGTTTTAGACCAGAAATTGAGCTTTCCATCAATGTCATGCACAAGTGCCCTTACCTAAGTAATAACCACTCGTGCCTCTTCTCAGATTTTCATTTGTTAGTGAAATAGGAAAAAACAAACCCCTAACTTCAGGAGTTTTTTCATACGTTGGAAGTTCACTATTTAGAACTCTTTGCCAGATGCATGAGCTTCAGAGGAGAGATGCAACCACACAACAGCACATACAGAAACGTAGCCGCAAGCAAAGCCAGCTACCGTACACAGACACAACAGGAGCAGAAAGTACAGCTTAACAAACCGGAGCTTGGCAAGACAGATGAGCAAATTCACCTCCTATTGAGAAAGTGCTGGAGGAGTTTCTTATCTGGGAGCAATTTAGACCTCTGTGTCATCTGGCAGTGGCAGAAGGGTGCCAGCAGGATGGAGGCTGTGGCAACACTCCAGGAACAACCCAGTGAGCCATCAACAAGCTTCTGGGTATCTGACTTCTGCTTTCCCGAGTCTCATACCCATAATCAGTTAAGCACAAGTCAGCTGAGACTTTGATCTGAGGATGTGTATTTCTGCTGAGGAAAAAAACCTCTAGGAAGATAAATGTTTACCTCAGCTAACCCCAGAAGGGGTAACAACCCATCTGACATCCCCCCTCTTCATCCTTTTAGGTCCACGAGTGCTCTACCACAGCTATTCCCCCACCTACTCTTTCTCATGGGAATCTTTCCCAGTTTTGCAGAAGACTGTACTCCCCTGCAATGGGTGTATTTATCCATTCATTCATCTGAGCTGCTTTGAATTCACAAACTACCCAGACACAGGTGCCATAGAAAATAAGCTATGAACCTCCAGAAGTGGCTAAAACTAAAGAAAGATTTTCTGTGAGAAAAAATGACGCAACTTCTCTTGCTGCAGAAAAGTCTTTTGTGCTTTTAACACCTTCCACATTATACTGATAAGGTATGGCAGGAATATGCCAAACTAGCCCATAAAACAAATAACAAAAAAATCTCAGGCTCTCATTCAGTTCCTAGTTTCCAGTTTGTGCCCTGTGTGCAGCAAGAAATAAATGTACATACATTGATTGCATCTGAAAAAGTCAAACAGTGGTAGTCTGAATTATAACTTGAATGCATATTGATGGGATGAGATGGTGATCCATTTGCACAGTAATGTGCTATATTTAAGTCACGCATTGTGGTATCTTCAAAGAGGCCAGTCATAATTATGATGGATTAGACTGCAGAGTCAGTCCTAGATGCAGTAATTGTTTCACAGATGCTGATGATGTGACTTGAATTTCTAATGAATTATTGCTGAAGAAAAATATGTGGAGCTTCTAGATGGTCTGGATAAAATACAGCTATGGGAAAGACTAACTGCTGCACTTGGGGGAAGGTAGATTTACTTTGAGAGGTAGAGAGTTCACCCCATAATGATTGTAAGGATGACCACAAAGACTTAAGGTGCAAGCAAGTAGGAGTATTACTTCATGGTGTCCCAGTTAAAACCAGTAAGAAAGATATTGTGGCCATTTATTTTATGCCAGTCCTACATCACAAATTACATTACTTTACACTTGCTGTGATTTGTAGTTGCTTGAGGAAGATTTTTAGTCAGATGTGACTTGACGATAGTGAATAACTTGAGTGTAGATAGAGGAAGAAAAAAGTATAATGCAAAGTCACCTCCATCCTAGATGCATTTCAAAGAATGCAAATCTGGCACTTTTAATGTATGAATTAACTTTGTATTCTGAAGAGCCAAATGATTCCCATGTTCTTTGCAATGTCTAATACTAGTGCCTTTTACACTGAAAGTGGTCAGAATTTGGGGGTACATACCATGAGATCTTTGAGAATGCCATGAATGATAACTCATCTCACAAGATAACCTTGCGGGTTTTGAGGACAGCATGAACATAGGCTCTTTTCTAAGACCACAGATGTGCTCCTTTAAGGGAGCTAAGTTTAGAGAAATCAGGGAGCCCCCACTTCAAAAGAAAATGGTGGGTTTATCTGATAGAGAGTAAGAAGTTGAAGAAAGATTGCCTGAGAATCCTCAGAAGGAATTCGGTTGTAACCCACAGGACACACCAGAAATAAAACCACAAGGCAGACTTTGAGGGCCAGACAAAGTTTCTCAAAGCTTACTTGTACAGACTAAAACTTTTTTTTAAAGAAATAAATCTTTTAGAAGCAGCTTGACAGTACAGTGTTAATTACTATCGTGTTCTTTATTTAATTTCATACTTGTGAAATACAGCAGCCTACACACTCATGTCTGTGGTTCACCTGCAGTTTTTAGTAATGAAAGGTGTGAAGGCAAAGAATGGCTTCCAAATTAGTCTGGCATTTTATTTTTGAGACACTCCAGAAGCATCATTCTGCTGCCTGGCCTAGAATGAACATCAGAGCTATCCTTTTCACACAGCCTTCTGCTCAGCATGTCTCCCTGGAACATTGTCTCCCTGGGAAAGCTGCAAATCTTGTGGTACTATAGAGCTAGGGTGGGAAATACCTCTAGAAGGGAATAAACCTACACTACCATGTAAAAGACAGCCCAGTCAAGACTGACAAACATATTTTTCCATCTCCCTGTTCTTGGCTTTCCCTGAAAAAGTTCTTTTTTTAAGTACTGTTACTTGAGTGAGAACTTTTCCTCTGTCATAAAAAACATAAATTGAATAAAGGACAAAAAAACCACCAAACTTCAGGAGGTCAAAAATAAACGTGAAAACAAGTTTGGCATTCTGAAAAAATGAATACAACTTATCATATAGGTGCTTGCTGGTCAAAATGTGCATTTGAATTGTTCTGCTGCTGAAATCAGAGCTGCAAGCTGAGAGAATTCTGCTGGATACAATTCATTTAGTGAATTAATATTACTTATAAAAGCATTTTAGAATCATATTGCTAAACTGAGTAAGGCAATACTGCACTGAAAACTATATAAATTACACTGAAATAACATTTAAATTTACATTTTAATAACATAAAATATTAATGTAGGGTAAATACATAAGCAGAGTAACCATGATGGGAGAACATTTCAGGATAATAGTTCTTCCTATGTGATGGCAATACCAGCCACATGTAATGCTTCTCCAAACTGTGCAGTCTGACCACAGTTCACCTAGTAATGGAAGACCCTTCAGATTCTCCTTTATGTTTATGCAAACAAAAAAGAAAAGCTTCAGAACAGACATGCATTTATCCAAATTTTCTCTATGCAACTTCAAATCAGTAAGATCCATTGTCTGCTTTCTGTCATTTGTGACTGGTTGAGAACCTTAAACCAACAAAGAATAAATAAAGCAGAATCAAACAAGGGCTTTATGTATGTTAACTGAGTCTATGAATTCTGGGAAGATGCATGTGAATAGGATTAGCTTGTCATTGTATGGAATTTTCTCACTGCACATTGTCAGTACTTTTATCGAGCTAAAAACTTCACTTTGTAAATAAAGAGTATATGAGAAAATGGGATTTCCCATCCCAACAAAGAAGAAAAAATCCTAGCTCTACAGCTTCAGAGCTCAATTCAAAACCCAAAGCACAGTTTAAGCCATGCTTGATGTCTATATGTAAATTTGAAAGGATATTGATACCTGAAATAAAGCATTTCCATCAAACTTTTCAAAAATCACTCTATTTCTGTCAATGTTACTGATCTGTTGATGAATTTTATGAGTTCCTGAGGACAGCAGTCAAGCATGGCTTTGTCCTATGTATTGTGCCACTTGCATTGTCTTTAGGAATGCCCTGTCAGACAGCTGAGGACAGAAAAGAAAGTTTTCCCCTCTAATTGGAAACTTGGTGGCAATACTCCAAGTCAGACAAAAGAGGTTTGGCACAGTTAATCAAATTATAGGATTAGCACCAAGTCTGGGAACCATGGTTTCAACATGACTTTCTGCCTTACCAAGGGCAAAATGTCATGACAGAGAAGTCTATGCAAATCATTCAAAAGCAGAGAATATTTATTGCACAACTGTGAGAGATTTCTTCTGGTAGAATATCTTCTTGCGTGTCAAATGGGAGTAAGGAAGTCACTCTGTATTTTCACTCTCTTTTCATCTTGAAGAACAAACCTTTAAGAAAAAGGGACACCTGGGGCAAGATGCTGTAGGATAGTTAAACATCCCTCAGGTGTGCTTACTTGCTCATGCTGTGTGTGGGAACTGGGTCAGGGCAAAGGTTGCTTGAGTGGTGGAGGAATTGTCAGTAACTGGTTGTCCTTCAATGGAAACTAAAACTGACTTAGATCCTCTCCTGTCTCTTTTCTCTTTCAGATACATTCAGAGGGTAGCCTTGTGGATGGCCCCGGAGCAGGCCAGATGGAACAGGACAGAACCAACCATGTTGACAGCAATAGATTGAGTCCATTTCTAATACCACAGTCTTCTCACGTTTGCCAGGCAGAGCCTTCTGCAGTGAAGCTACAGAATGGGAGTCCAGCAACAGAGAGGCCTGAAGTGGAAGTAAATGGAGACCACAAGCAGCTATTCAATAAAAGCAACTTTGGAGTGCCCCACCCAAAGGGAAGTCCAAACAATCGTGTTAGCCCCGACCTTTTACAAGAAAAGAAAGTATATTCCAAATATATGCAAAATGGTGGGATCAAACGCACTTTTAGTGAGCCCTCTCTGTATGGACTTCATGAGAGCAAGAAAGTGAAACAAGACAAAGAGGTAAACGGAAAAGAAGCTGAGCCAGAGGACAATAGTGAAAAACCAAGTGTCTCCAATTGTTACAGTGAGAAGAAATCTGAGAGATTTACAAGACAAGAAAAGGAAGCTTCAGATTTGATACCGTCTAAGAGATACAACAGTGTTGGTTCAGAAAACCCTCATGACCTTCTGATTCAGGATGAGCAGGAGCGGGAAAATATTCATTGCCATAACAGGGATATTGTCTTACTACTTAAGAATAAGGCAGTGCCAATGCCTAATGGTGCTACAGTTTCTGCCTCTTCCATGGAAAGCATGCATGGTGAACTCCTGGAGAAAACATTGTCTCAGTATTATCCAGAACATGTTTCCATAGCAATGCAGAAGAACACATCTCATATCAATGCCATTACCAGTCAGGCTACTAATGAGTTGTCCTATGAGACAACACATTCATCCCATACCTCAGGGCAGATCACTTTCCCACAGACCTCAAACTCTGAGCTGCCTCAAGTGCCAGCTGTAGTGGTTACTGAGGTCTACAACACAAAAGACTCCAGTAAACCACCTGTATTGCCAGGTAGCTGTTCACTTCAGAAACCAGATCTACAGCTACAACAACAGATTCCAGGCTATGATCCTCACCAGTTACCTGTAGGAAACAGTAATATTCATGGAAGCGTAGGGCAGGTTCCCAACCAAGACCTCTCTCTAAGTTCCAGCAGTAACCTGCAAGCTCAGAGCAGTGCTCTGGAAAGGTACTCTGAGCAAGCAGAAAATAGTGGTGCTTTCTTTACACAGAACTCGTTTCACAAAGATTCCTCCACCGCTCCTGCTCCAGAAATAAACAGTGCACTGTCTGCCGCGGTGCAAGAAGGACACCATTCCTATGACAAAAGATGTGATGAAACTCTTCCTGGGGAGATAAAAAATGAAGGGCAACAGGAGGGACCAATATCAGAAAGTCCCAGCCTCAGCCAACAACAACTTCACCCTCAGCAGAGCCTTCTGCAACAGGCACAATTGCCACAACCAGATGTCAGTGAAAGCAACCCACAAGCTGCTGTGGCTGCCTCAATACCACAGCGCCCCGAAGAAGTGACGCTGGCGTCAGAATCTCCCCTCCAAAACCTGCACGCACACAGAAGCGAGGGTGAGTTGCCACAACACTATCAGCATTTCCCAGGACAGAGAGAACCTGAGACTCCTCCTGACAAAGAAAAGGACCAAGTGAAAGAGCCTGTACAACAAGCTCAACATTATTCAAAACCAGCCTGGATAGAACTGGTTTCCACCCAGTTCTGCCAGGGAGAGCCTCTCCAGAAGCCCAGCGACGCATTATTGCGGTCAATTCTTCAGTACCAGGCAAGCACAGCCCAAACAGTCTATACAAAACAGTATGCTGGAAGTCCTGACTCATTAAAGGGGCCTTCAGGACAGGCCCAGAGCCAGAAGATAATGCAACAGGAACAATTTCCTCCACTGTACAAAAGCGAGAGCTCCCAGCTGCAGCTGCATCCCCCAGCTGACCAGCAGCTGCTGTTCCAGAAACACGCACCGCAACCACAGCTCACAAAGGTGGATTCCCTACTCAAGTCCCAAGTGCAGCAACACCCTCCACAGCAGCTCCATTTCCAGCCAAGATCAGAACAACAAGCTGAACAGCCTTTAGGGACCCCCTTGAAACAGAAGCACTTGAATCCCCAGCCAGGGGAAAACGGGCAATTCTTGCATTCACACATCTTGCAACAGATGCTGCAAAAACAGGCACATCCAGTGCAACTGCCATGCAGTCCACAGCTAACCCCAAATCAGCAGCAGGCTCCACAAATGAAAACGAAAGACCTGCCCCAAGCTGTATCCCACCCTCAAAACAATGCCGAGCAGCCTCTAGACAGGACATCCTTCAATCAACTTAAAGTAGATGAGTGTTTCCAGACTGGGAGTAAGTATGCTAAGTCTGCTGCATTCCCACTGCCTAACCCTCAGCTAGGCCTAGAGCAGGTACAAACCCTGAACAACAAAGCTCCCCTTTACACTCAGAAGGCAAATGCCAGTCTCCAGCACCCTTGCCCAAACAACAGGCATCTGATTTCCGAGAAGAAAGGGAACGCCGCAAATATGGAACGCTATGGAGCCAACAAAATGCAGGAATTGCAGCGTGTACAGTATTTTTCAAGTAACTTGACTGCAAAGCAAGATGTGAATCACTGTTTTCAAGAACAAGAGCAACAGACACAACAAGCCTCAGTTCTGCAGTTGCCAACCCTCCAGCCCTCACAGGGCTATGGTGCTAGTCTGAACCAAGACCTCCCGAGCAAACAAGCTCCACAGATCCCTCAGCAGTACTTACCACACAGCCAAACTGCCCCCCACGCCCAAGACCAGAGAGGCTGTCATTTGCAGTCCCAGACCCCTAAGGATTTTCAAAAGCATGCTGCTCTGCGGTGGCATCTTTTGCAAAAACAGGAGCAACAAGCATACCAGCAACCCAAAACTGAGACTGGTCCCAGTGCAGCACGCAAGCCTATAAAAATTGAGGCTGGAACAAAGTCTAACGCCTGCATGCGTCCATCAGCTGGACAGCTGGAAAACAAAATGTGGAAAAAAACAATTAAACAGGAGAATCAGCACTTTGTCTGTGAGAACATGCAACAAAAGAGCATCATAGAGACAATGGAGCAGCAGCTAAAACAGATACAGGTCAAATCACTATTTGATCATAAGACATTTACTCTCAAATCACCCAAACATGTGAAGGTTGAAACAGCAGGCCCTATTACCATCCTATCACGAAATACCAGTGCTGCAGATTTTGACACTCAAACCCCAATCTTAGATCAGCAAGCAAACTTGTCTGCTGAGAAAACCCCGACCAAAAGAACAGCTGGAACTGTTCTCAATAATTTTTTAGACTCACCTTCCAAGTTATTGGATACTCCTGTAAAAAATTTATTGGACACACCTGCCAAAACCCAGTATGATTTCCCATCTTGCAGCTGTGTTGGTAAGTGCTGAGATGTACTAAAAACATAATAGTCCACAGGAAGGAAATGAGCCTTCAAGTTGGGATCACAGGGTTAGTTGGATGTTTTTGTTGGAAGATTTTTTTGGGGATTTTTAAGAACAGTTATTAGTGAAGACTTATAAAACTGGGATATTATACACTTATGCCTACTCCATTTACCAACCCTACACATGGGCCCTTTTTCATTATTTCATAAGAAATTACCTATTTGATTTTTTCAGTCAGAATGCTTATGGCCTCACATCCATTCTCCTTGAGCAGCAGACATGAAACAACAACATACTGATAAAAATTAGATTATAACTTTATGATCTAATTTATTTGTCAAGGTTAGATATAGCTTTTAAAAAAATTATCCCAGTCCAAAACTTTAGTGCCTTATAGCTATTTTTTGCTCTAACAGTGAAATTGTTGAAGTACCCCTTAGTAAAGCCTAAGCGAACAGATGTCAGATTATTCCTCATTTGTTGCAAGAGTTTATCCTCCTTTTCAGGCATTTGTCTCCTGTAAGGCTAAAGAGATCCACAGTTTCATAGAGAAGCTACACAATCAGCACCAAAAAGAGTGGGGGGACCCTTGTTATTGCTTGATGGCAAACCCTGTCTCCAAGAGCTGGAAAAACAGAGCAGAGAGAAGCAGAGTGACAGGCATGGTCACCCAGCCCAAGCTTTCTTACAGTACTGACACTGCATGTAGACTAGTGTAACAGGCACTTTCAGACTCGACTGGATAAACTATTCAGGCTGAGACAAAAGGTTCAGTGCCAAAAATGAGAAGAAAATAAAAATCCTTGTTACAGTTTCAGTTACTAGGATTTTAAATCAACTATAAAAGAGGAAAGTTGAATCTATGCTCCTCCAAAACACAAAATTTGTATTTTTGCCTTTTTGAATGTTGGGGCTATGTCTTAGAGGAGATATGTGGGAACAAAACCAGGAAGTGGTCTATTGGTCTATTTATAGAGGTCCCAGGAAAAACTCTGGAAGTCAATTCCTTGCTGTTCCTTGTTTTGTAAGAAACAACCTTCAAAATGTAGGTTATTTTTGAAAACACAGTTGTCATTTGTTGGAGTTTTTAATATTATTTCTTCCATATAGTTAGCACAAATTTTTCTGGCAGTTATTTCCTTATCCTCACTTTTTTTTTTCCCCTACTGAAACCACTATGCACACTTAAGAACTTATCCTCCATTTCCATTTTAATTCTTCAGTCCTAGCAGACACGAGGAAATACAGAAGTATGAAACTCTCTCTGAAGAACCCAGTGCCACAGCATAATCTATAGGTTTATTCCCCTTTCTTATCAATATTGTCCTTAAGAAGATTAAATTAAGCCATTCCCCACTGACACGTTCAGATTTATACCATGCCTTCATCGTGCTTCCAGAGGCTGTCTGTCAAGGGCAGCACCATCCATCCAGCCCTTGGAGTTAGCATGGCAGAAAGCATCAAGTCAGCATTCAGATATCAGCCAGCAAAGCTCCACCATCTCCTGAATCCAAGCAGGGCCTGGCCACTTATTTCACACAGCTGGAGTTCGCTTTGGTACCAAACCAAACATACAGCATGTATTGTGCCTGCTGATACGGTCCTACCTACACAGAGAAAACTGAGGCCAAATTCTTGGCATACAAGGGTTTTGAGCAGGCCCTGTGCATGATTTTTTTCAGCAAACTTGAGGGTTTTTTTCATTTCACAGTTTTTCCGTGGGTGGCAGGAATTCTCTGTGTAACCTTAGTGGCCAATTTTTCAAGCTGTAAGTTCCTGCACTGTAACATGTCTGCTGAAAAACAAGAATGGTACAGTTCTCTAACATCAATATTTACCATTGTTATCCCATTATCCTCCTTTCTATATTCTGGGAGAGGAGGAAGTGGGAGAAGGAGAAACAATTGTTTGCTGATAACAGGAGAATGCCAGTGCGAATGTCAGTGTAGAGCCTGAGATGTGGAATAAGTGTTTGTGCTTGGGAAAGGCACACAGTCCCTATCACAGCTGTTTGCAGGATTAGCCATTGCTTTTCATGTTTTGTACAAACTTAGGGCAAATACCTTAGGCATAAGTGTTTGAAAACTTGCCCCAGGCCCATACAGCAGTCTTCTAACAAGCTAGAGGTAAGCATTGAAATGTGACATTTTACCTGAAAGAATTAAGCTTAAAAGTGATCACCTTTATTTTGTTTTAAACAGAGCAAATTATTGAAAAGGATGAAGGTCCCTTCTATACCCATCTAGGAGCCGGTCCTAATGTGGCAGCTATTAGAGAAATCATGGAAGAAAGGTAATTAGTGCAAAGGCACAGAGCACATTAACATTTATCCTTTTGTGGATGTCAGAATTTTTCCAGCTTTTGCACATAAAGTAATAAACAACTGCAAACCAAGTAATTACTTGTAGGCCTAGTTACTCCAGTGTTGCCAACATTACCCACCCTGCTATTCACCAGAGAGTCACAATATTTGACAGGGCTAATAGTCTGCTGGCTGGCACGGGCTGTGCCCTGAGAGACAGATGCCAGCAAACCCAAGCCGGAACAAGTTCTCACCAGCCTGCCAAGCAAGGCGGCTGGCACTGGCTGCAAAGGCAGGCATGGAGCTGGTGTTCCCTCTGGCTAGGAGAATGCCAGCAGAGAAGGAGAATGAAGAGCAGAATACCAAATTTCAACATTAGTTTCCCCTCACCAAATTACTAAATGTCTAAATCTCATTCATTCACGTCCAGAGGAGTGTTACAAAATTGCTGGATGGGATTTCAGCCCAAGAATCCATAAGTAGTGTTGTGAGAAAACATTCCTCTGCCTTGGAGTATTGCACAAACCCAGTCTTATCTTGATTACGGACAATCCCTGTTATCATGTTACATCCTGTGGTGTATCTATTACATCAACACCAACCAAACCAGGAATTTTTAAAGGCATAGAAGAAATACATGATATGTGCTGTTTAAAAATATGTGTAAGAACAAACCCCACCAGCCTAAGATACACAAATTAAAAGCTGTCACAAAAGTGACTTCTGCCCTGTGAATTCTGTATTACTTGTAGCCAATAATGATCAAATTTTTAGAGGTATCTGGGAATTCAGTTCCCCCCTGAACAAAGAGGCAAACAAAAACTCTTCAGCTAAGTCAGAGACAGATGGGAATTTCATTTGTTAGTATCTTAAAAATCTGGACTCCAGAACAGCAGTGAAGCTCCAGCTAGCTGCAGAGCCAAAAGCAAGTGGGCAGTATTGCAGTGCTGGGTCTGAGCTAAGGAGCACCATCTCTTAGAAAGGTCTGTTAGCTTGTGCTCATCACTGCACAACTATGGGGCACTTGTAGCCTATTAAACCCTTCAGATTAAATCCTAAGGTCCTTTCTCTTTCTGAGCACCTCCTTCTCTATGACTCTTGTACACAGTTTGCCCCAGTAACTTTCAGCTTTGAGAGCAGCTCAAGTGCATGTAAACTACATAAATCAACTTCCTTCTGGGGAGACTGAACACTGACATTCTAAAGAAATTCTTTATCATCTGTTATCTCCAGAGCTCTCTAGCTCTCTTTAGTATTTACAAATAATAAATATAAGAGGAAAGTCATTCACATTGTCAATTATATAGATGAAATTTTTTCAGGTTTTTTTTTTTTTTACTTTGGAAAGTAATTTTTCATTCTTATTTTTTTTTCTTTTTTGAATTTAATTTCATTACATGTTGGCAGCAGGAAATCATGAGATATCATAGGTAATGTGCAACTAATCAGCCAGGTTCAGCAGAGTATAGCAGCAGCCACTTAAACAATGGCTGGTGTTCAACTGTATGGTATGAACTATGAAATTACCTGACTGAAGAGCTCCAGAAATCATTAGTTAATTTCATATCCATAGGTTAAAAAACTAAAGACTTCATCATAAAGATACTCTCAAGCATACATGTGCAGTTGGTGACATTAATCACAACTCAAGCACTTTTAACCTGGCTTCCCATGCATATGGATTGACTGTTAAGGTATCAGCACTGCTACAGAAGCCAGGATTTGAATTTAGACTTACAATTAATATTTTAGCTATACCAGAACTAATTTCTTGCAGAATCCACAGCAGATACAGACGTTTTACCTCTCCCTTTTCTCAATTCCTTCTTCATGCTCAGCGAGATTTGCTCTAGTTTTAAAGCAAATCAGCTTTGGCCTGAAAGCAAGCATGACAAACATCAGGCACAAATTCCTTTCTGACAGTTGAAAAAATTTGGGATGAAGTCCATTTCATTTTCAGTGTCTAATGTACAACATACTTCTACAGAGGCTTCCACACAGTTGTCCTGCAATCCAGATTAGAAAACCGATAGAAAGTGTTAAGACTTAATTTTTTTTTATGTAGTTAATTAAAGAAACAAATAAATACTAATATTCAAGCCTAAGCAGGAAAAAGTGACCTAACAGTTGCCTGCAGAACATATGTAGTACAACTTGATTTTTGTGTGTATTACTTCCTGTGACACTGAAACTTCACAATGAGATCACATCTAAAAATAAGCATTTTTCATTTCCTTTATAGGACAAAAGTTTAAATACAGAGGCTGGCCCTTAAATATGTCACCAAGATTTTAGTGCATAAACAAGAGGGAAGAGGGTCAAAAGTTCTTAAGGCATCACTAAATGGCTGCATAACAGGAATATACCTTGATTGCTCTACAGGTAAAGGCAAAGAGCAAGGAGATCAATTTAGTTAGTCCCCACACTTGACTATTGAAAGGTAACACCAATGAGAGTGGCAGCATTCCAGAAATGGTGATGGAAGTGCCGTTTGCCCAGTGCCCAAGGAGCAGCTGAGCAGCCAGGGTGGTTCTGGCCACTGAGGCCACTGCGGTTTCTGCCCCTGGGCTCCCCTGAGCCCTGGTGTGCCCCCAGGCTCAGCAGGTGGGCAATCCAGAGAAATGCCTGGACATGGCTCAACACATCCAGCACTTTCAGCTGAGTCAAGATATCCTTCACATGGCATTTGCCACATATTTCCACTGGAAAGTGGATCCTCTTTGCTCTGGCCACCATGCTGCTTGCACATGGAGCTAGAGCCTGCCTTGAAAGCATAATCCCCTTGTTTAAATGCTTCAGTGAGAGCTGAGCTTGCCCACCTTGGCTGCAAAAAGACTCACAAATGGCGTTATTGGAGGGCACCTTGCAATCCTAACTGGAATGTAGAAGTCAAAGTAAATAAGTAACAATTTATCAGTGGATGATAAAGTTAAAAAAAATAGATATGATGCAAATTAATCCTGACTTAACTGATTCGCACTAAGACAGAAACAAGCACAGAAAATTAATAGAGTGACTGTTACATGCCAGCTGTTCCGTGACAACTTAATTATGCACATTTCACAGAAACAACTTCAACCCAGAAATTAAAAGAAAAATATAAAATTCTTCACCAAAATAAAGACTTCTTTTTTAAAAAAAGTTCACTTTCCAAAAAATCACCTATAACAAATACTTTAAAGAAATGCTTTAAATATTTGGTAATATTAATGCGATGTTGATAATTTTCACTCATCTGGGATGTATTAAAGCCATTTGTGTCTCTTAATGTATCATTCCACCACTATAATAAAATCATCAAGACAAACCACACTGCACATCTTTCCCTGTAATTCACAGTGATTATTTTCTAAGATAAGACCAGCAAATACACTCCATCTTTTCCATGTACACATGGAACCAAATGAATCTGCTTATTGTACATATTTTTGTTTTGTTTAAGATTTGGACAGAAAGGTAAAGCTATAAGGATTGAGAGGGTTGTCTACACTGGGAAAGAAGGCAAAAGTTCTCAAGGATGTCCAATTGCTAAATGGGTAAGTGATGTAAACAAATTAATCTAGTCTAGTCTGATGGCTCATGTAGCTGACAGCAGTGACATATCCTGTTAACTGACACTAGAAAACTTAAAATAGCTCAACAGCAGCAGGAATATGGGGTGCCTGTAGCCTGCTCCAACCCATCTCTCACTCCATTGACTTGTTACATGGAGAACAGCAAGAATAAAATGTAATTTAAAAATCTAAAAAGGGCATGTTTGCTTAGATTTAAGTTTTACATCACCTGACATTTTCATTGCTATTTAATTTTAGCCTTCAAATAAGTCCAGTCAGTGCACCACTGTGATGTCTTTAAAATGCCCTCCCAGGTTGAGAATGGTGTTAGGACACCCTCTTAGCAAACACTACTGTACTTTGGAACAAATTACTGAGTGGTTTGGATGGCTGGGGAAAGGCCAGAGAGGTCAGTATAATTTAGTTTTCCTAAAAAACTAGGTTATAGTTTTTATGCATGCCAGACAGCACCCTTTTTAGGAAATGCTTCTCAGTGCTTATGCTATTGGAAGGACACTGTTTTATTTGAAAAACATCTACTGCTTTCCTTCTAACACTGTAATGTTTGTATGTAATAAGAGCAGGTCACAAAACTGTGAGGCTGGTTATAAGTATAGCTGCTGAAGTTTGCAAGGGAAGGGGAGAGAGCTTCTGTGTCCAGTTATTTAGTCCCTTCCTTACTGTCTGCCTTTCCCTGCATGGCTCCTGCCCTAACAACCCAGCTCTGTGTGGGCAGACACCTCACTGCTCACTTTGTCTTGCTCACCAATCAATCTGGGTCACAACTGTAACACAGCTTCAGGAGAGGATTCCTGCTGAATTGGAGCATGGAGGATACTTTCACAAAGCTGGCTTCCACCACCATGGCTTTCCATGCCATCAGTCACCCTCTTAGAGTCAGCATCATTAAACACAAAGGGTAGCTCTGCCACATCACAGTGAGAAAAACAGACTCAACTGCCAGGAGCAAAGAGGAGAGTACAAGTAGAAGTAACGACCCCACATGCACAATAATGCTGAGGTTTCCTATTCTCTTGCTCTTCACATTAAGAATGGCATCGTTTGTGTTGGGGCTCTGGGGTGTGTGTTGCTGTACATGCAGGTAGTCCGCAGAAGCAGTAAGGAGGAGAAGCTGCTCTGCTTGGTGCGTGAGCGAGCAGGACACACGTGTGAGACAGCTGTCATCGTGATTCTCATCCTGGTCTGGGAGGGAATCCCAACCAGCCTGGCTGATAAGCTCTACTCTGAACTCACCGACACCCTGAGGAAGTACGGCACGCTCACGAACCGGCGCTGCGCCCTGAACGAAGAGTAAGTGGAGCAAAGACTGTGCTCACCAAACCTGCAGGCCCACCTTCACACCAGCACCTCTACTCATGCTGTTACCCTGAAACATCTACAGCATTCCCAGCTGTTTCAGGTGGTCTGAAAACCCAAAAACTTTGTAGGAAACCCAAAGCAAACACTCTTATAAACAGGGAAAAACATTTTCTCAGAGTTGTGAAGCATCTCAATATGTTTAGAAGAAGAGATCTCAGCAGGGGCCAGGATAGCTGATACCTCAACCTTGAAATAAAAGCTGTGTACAGTAAGTCATACTTGTGTAAGCTGACACAGACTAGCCTCAATCTAAAGAAATTGCGCTGCATCTTTTTCCCATGCCTTTCTGAGACACAAGAACATTTAGACCAAAATTACCACAGCTATTAATGTATGTTGCTTTGACTTCATGGGTAGAGTCATGTTTCAGAATTATTGCTTAGCCCCTGTCAGAGGGCTCCCACATTCTTGCAGTGCTGTCAGCAGAAGCCCCTGAGGCACCATGAGTATCAGTACCTAACAAGGCACCACACAAACATACCCTCACCCAAGCAAGCCGGGTTTCTCACACAACTGTAGAACCCCCAAAGATCCTGCTTTGTAACCATGAAATTACTCACTCTGATAAATTCTTCTGTTATGATGTGTATGTCTCACTCTAGCATTTCTTCATTATATACTGCTGGAAGATGATCCCCATCACTGATTCCCTGGAGCACTGGCAGAACACTGATGGCCACTGCCTGAGCACACAGGGGGACCAGCCTGCTGCTAACAGCTGTGTTCTCTTATCTTTTAGACGGACTTGTGCATGCCAAGGGCTGGACCCTGAAACTTGTGGTGCTTCATTTTCCTTTGGTTGCTCCTGGAGCATGTACTACAATGGTTGTAAGTTTGCCAGAAGCAAGATTCCAAGAAAGTTTAAGCTGATGGGGGATGACCCAAAAGAGGTTAGTCTCCATTTCTGAAATGAGCTTCATTTGCAAAGAAATGTTTTCTGTTGCTCTGTAAATAGAGATACAGTACAAGAGAGCAGGGCCTGAGGCCTCTCTGAGTGTTGTACACGAAGGGTAATTAAATAACTGCCAGTCAAAACCGATTGATTCCAGTCACTGAGCCAGCTGAATTGACTGTCCAAATTCTGACAGCTGGTAAAAGCCCTGAGACTTGAAACCATGTTTGCAGGCTTTCACAATTAGAGGAGAGGGCATGGCCTGAATAATTCTGGTTGTATTAGGCCTGCAATTGAGCATTCCCCAGTGGCACAGTGAAAGGTTTACCAGCTAATGGCAC
This sequence comes from Anthoscopus minutus, assembly GCA_013399455.1. Taxonomy (NCBI): domain Eukaryota; kingdom Metazoa; phylum Chordata; class Aves; order Passeriformes; family Paridae; genus Anthoscopus; species Anthoscopus minutus. The sequence continues at coordinate 126,772 of VWYI01034354.1, forward strand.
ATAACACCACAACTGGGAACCAGAGCAGACTGGTTCAATGGAGACAAACATGATGAAACTGAGATGACAATAGGAAGAAGAGGATAGGAAGACTCATTCTACATACAGTCCTGCCCCACTGAATGTTTCCAGATCAGGCTCTGTGTTACAACAAACTGGCAAGTGTTTAAAACGAGCCAGAGTAATAAACATTGACATTAGTCTGAACACAAGACACCCTGAAGTTTTGACTGAAGTGACTCCTGGACATCTCCAGCAAGTCATGGGAAGCTCCACTGGCCCAGTCAGCTTTCTGCAAGGATGTGAAGATTTAGTCCTTTGCCTGTGTACGGGCACGTTAGTGCACAGTTTCACTGTCTTCTGATGTCTTACACAAATCCAAGCTCCAATTACTCTCTCATAATGAAAGAGACAGGTACTTCTGTATCCTACAGCCTGTGCTGAAAAGAGTGCACTGTTCAGAATATCACCATAACTAACATACAAGTTTTCCTGCCCAATGCTCTTCTACAGCACCAGGAACTACAGAATAGCTCTCCTCCAAACATGCTATGGCACAAAGCCTTCTTTATCACAGCCTGCAATCCTAAGCTACCTACGTTTCTAAGATGGATACCTGGCCAGAGCACACCAGGGCACTCTTCCTACTTGCATTCTTGGATTTACTTCATATGGAAGCAGATTTAGGTAGGAAAGAGGGCTTTACCCTCTAGTCCTTTTCCCAAAGCTGGAGGCAGCCAAAGCATGCATCCAGACCAAGGGCTGGGTTCCATAGCACAGACGCAGTTTATAGCACAAACAGAATCCACACCAATAAAAACTTGAAGTTACGTTAACAAATTACCTACAGGCCATCTAAAAGCTCCACATTCTGGCAGCAGGCATGAGGTCACAGCAAGATATTTTTTGACAATTTCATGTCAAACCAAACTAGGATATTGTCCTGTACTAGGGAATACAAACTTTCTACACACCAAATTCATTCCTCTCTGAAACCTGTTTCCTCACAGCTCTTCACATCCTCCTTAAATACAAAAACTCCTAAAAATGAATACTCCACTTTAGTATGCCACCATTCTGTATGCAATTAAAATTAAAGATAAGGGCCTCATATAAACTGGGTTTTGAATTTGGGATTCTCATCCTTAGATGATGGGGAACAATTCTGGAGTATGTTATTAGATTTTTTTTTAAAATGTTTTTTTTTGACAAATACAATTTAGAGAAAAAAGGAGGTGTGGTCATTCCCACCTCTGTATCATCAGCTGCTAGACATATCCATGATTCTTCATTGCTTAAGGATTGGGAACTTTCTGAAGGCTGTAATATTTAAGTATTTTTAAATTTCTATGTGTAAAAATATTTCAGTATGTCAAAGTGTTGTCATTGCAATGTGCAAAACCCTTAAATTAGCCATATTTACTTGGACCATTCTGATGTCATTTCTCTCAAGCTTTCTGAAGAGTATTATTTTCCCACAACTCAAAAATAGGAAAATAATGAGGATTATCACACTTAGATCTAAAACATATCCACTTTGAAGAATGTGATTTTTCTTAATATAAAACAAATTAGGAGTACAGTATGTGATGTTCTATTGCAGGTTTCCTACTACACTGCTAAAACTGCTCCATTCCTTTAAAGGCCTTGGAACAATAAAATTAAAAGGAGATTCACAACAGGCACTGTCTAAACACCAGTGATATTGGTTTATGCCTTTACACAAATGTCAGTGTAAACACGATTGTGTAAAGACCCTAACTTGTTGGATCCCAGATGAACAGTATAGAAATGTCATTGAACACTGTTTCTTCTCTAACAGGAAGAAAAACTAGAATCCAATTTGCAGAATCTGTCAACCCTGATGGCACCTACCTACAAGAAGCTCGCACCTGATGCATATAACAACCAGGTATGGTGGGGAAAAAAAAGAAATACGAACAGTCACAGAAATAACTTGATTTTTAACATACTTCCCAATGCTTCAGCCTTGCACCATACCATTATATCCATTTTGTGCCAACATTTCTTTGACATCAGCATGAAGACAAATAGAAATGAACAATTCTCACAAGTAAAACTAGCAAGATTTGGTCCACTAAAAAGAATTAATCTTTTCACCTACATCAACACGATTAAATTATTTCACTTTTCAGCTCCAAAATACAGATTTCTCAATTTAGCATGACTTACCCTCCAAACCAGCAAAGCTGCCATGAACATGGTTTGAGATTGGCAACAGTTTGTACTCAAGTCCTGAAGCTACAGTTTCAGTTCTGCTGTAAAGTAGCAGAGGAATTTCATTTTCACCAAAACAGGCTTCATAAACGTGCTTTTAAAGTGAAGTTTTATATTTGACTACATTCAGCCCAGTGTATACACACAAGTGCCTGCACCAGCCTTCTTGCATGAGGGTATTGTGCATGCCTGTTTTCCGTGGGTTGGTGTTCTCAACACCAGCACGTTCAGAGCTCTGATGAGGCTCCCAGTGTGGCTGTGTCTCGTCTACATTTCATTACAAAATGTCTTTCAGAGAGTTACACCAAAATTTGACAGCACACCACCTGCAAACATGTAACTGTTGACCTTCCTTTCCATTGGTCAGGTTTACTACTGTTAGGAACATTCACAGAACTTACAGTCTCCAAACTTTCAGTATCTACTGAAAACTATGACATCACCCTGCTTTCCTATTGGCAGCACTGTACAACCAGCACAATTCTCAGATTCTCAGAAACAGTAAACTAACACAAAATTGTCCATTATTATCTGCTGTGAAATTCACTCCTTTACTGCCTACTTGGTAGCAGGTAGACAGGGTAAGCACACTCAGTGCAGACTTACCCAGTTTCACTCACCTCATCAGATAACATTTGGAGACTCATTATGGAGAAAACTGTGGCTATGTGCCCACTAGCTGTGGTTATCTGTCCAAATATCTGAGAGACATTCTGCAAGAGAAAATAGGAAGAGAAAGAAAAAAACTGAGGTGGTGAACCTAGAAATTGTTTCTTTGCTTGAGCTGCTTTTATTTTCCCACAAAAATTCACTAAAGAACTTTTCTCCAAGTAAGCTGTGGTGCTGCCCGAATTTGATGAAAATACGTGTTTTTTACAAGTTCCAATTTTTACCTTATGCAATAAGGCATTTCTATAGCTTGTCTTATTTCAGGAGTTTCATCTAGACCTTGTATTTGTGGGGAAACTGTACTTGAGCTACTGTTGGGACTTTAAAGAGAGATGATTGAGCTCTAATTTGTATGATATTGTAAAAGGTTTTAAAACCAAAAAAAGCACAAAAACCGCATTTCAAATTCTCAGATGTATTCTCATCCAAATCTGGACCACTTCTTGATTACAGCCCAGACTGGAAAGGGTCTGTTTCCCAACTGAACCAAACAGAACATTTCAGAGAGCAGCTGTATAGCTCCATCAGGCAATTATAGTCTAGCTAACATTTTAGACCACTCACATTTAATTCCAAAGAAGTTTACACAGTTTTCCAGTTTTATTCTTTTATTTTCAGATTCCAGCGAAGTAAATAATCCAGATTTGAAAAATCAATGTCTGTAAGCAAACTAGATATAGTTTTAGTGATTCTGAATGAAGTCTTAGCAAAGCTTCTCATTTGACCTTAACTTAAAAAGGGATCTATTAATTTCCAGTACATGTAGGTGTTCTGTGCATTCACTTGAAAGGTTCAGGAATTTCAGCAAAGCATTTGATAAACGTAGTTTCATTTTTAATTTTCTAAATAAAATATGAAGCCATCATTTTTCTAAGGCTTTATCTTACATTACAAAATCCTTTATTGTTGTTTAAGGTCTGTTGTTGCATTATGAGTTCTTTGTAAAGCTCCTTAATAATGACTGCATGGTACAAAGTACTATCTTGACTGAATTCTCTCTTTTTAATCTGGGGTTAGATTTGTACTTAAGCTAATGAAATACATGTTTAGCATGCCAAAATATTACAAATCAAAAAGCAAATTATTATTTTTCATTAAGTCATTCTGAAGTCAGTTTTCTAAAGCCGTTTTCCCTTAATAGCTTGGTATACTTCCAGTCTACACAAACATATGACTCTCAGAGTGCCAGTCACGGAAACCATGTGCTACATTTTTCATGTAAAAACACCAACCCCTGGCAGACAATCAGGAGTAATACACAAGGAAAAGTATTATTGACTAATTTCACAATCACACCAGAGACTGGAAGGTACCAGGGAACAAAGCAGCAAGGAATAAAGCATGGATACATAACAGTCATCAAATTGCTGCAGTTTATTTGCTTTCAAGATATGTTTGTTGTCACCTCCAAGACATGAGGGACACCTGCCCTTTGTCACAGCACCTTGTGCACTCGGTGTCCTGGATCACCCAATGAAACCTGTCCTGTCTCTCCAGATTGAGTACGAACACAGAGCCCCCGAGTGCCGCCTGGGTTTGAAGGAAGGTCGCCCGTTCTCAGGGGTCACTGCTTGCCTCGACTTCTGTGCTCATGCTCACAGAGACTTGCACAATATGCAAAACGGGAGTACTCTGGTAAGTCTGGGATGTCTAACAGCCTCCTCACTCCAGCACTCAGCTCCTTGCTTTGATTCATTATATCCTCTCTGTTTAAATTTATACTGCTTAATGCTGATCAGTAAAAAAAATAAATTAGGCAGTAACTGAGCTAACTTATTACCCCCTGCACATTTTTCTTTCAAATGAATGAAACTTATGGTGCATTAAAGAATGGTTTAACACAGACCTGGTAAAAGAAGAACTGTAGAGACAATAGAAAAAAGGTCCCAGCAGAGCTGAAATGTTTCATTGCTCCTGGCACAGAACTGTTCATATTTATCCTCTTGTAACTCTTCTAACAATTTTGGATTATATCTTCTAATAAAATAAAAGTAGAAACAAATAACTTCTTTCTGAAAGTGTTTTGGAAATTTTAGATTTTCTTCTTGCTTTAGATGAGCAGAAATTGTGGAAGTCCATGTACACTTTACTCTCCTCAGTTCTGATTTGTGGTAGGTACAGCAGAAGTTCTGTAGAAGATAATAGAAAAGCAAGCTGGTTTTCAATGTGTTTTGGATTATTTCTGTGACAAAACAGTTGGACCAAATAAGGAAAGAATATTCTTCAGTTCTGAATAATCATAAAGGTTGTAGTTTGAAGCAGCTCCCTAGATTCACAGTGCAGCTCTTATTATAACCAAAGAGAAGATCTGCCTTTTAAATTCAAACAGAATTCTTCCTGTTTCCAGGGTCTGACTTAATTCACAAATTAATCACTACCAATACAATGTACATTTCCATCTGACTTTCTTCCCAAAGCTAAGACAATGGGTTTGCTGCAGAATATGTCCCTATCAGCATCTTTTTCCACAAAGATCCTCCCAATATCCATTTCTAGCTAGAACTAATACAACAGGCTTGCTGCATGACAACAGTGACTCCCCTAAACCTTGCTATCAACATTACAGTTACACTGTAAGGGGGTGTGAAGTGTAACACGAGTGTGTTACATTGCACATTCTCTCTAACAGGTAGACATGGTAATAATCTCATGTATTGTAGTGAAAGAATTTTCAGGTGAGTACAAAATCCCGGGTTCCTCTGCTTTAGCTCTCTGGCCACAGTACAATGGATCACAGAGTTTATTTCACATGATAGTAATCCCTAACTATACTGTTCATTTCAGCACAACTAAAAGAAATAGATCTCTATACACCTTCTGTCTCTTTTAACACTGTCCAACAAAGTAATGGAATAAATTACATTTGCAGGCTTGTAATATACAAAAATTGCACAGAAACTTACAGTTTACAAAGAGCTTGCCAGATGTCAGTGCTGACAATGTCAGGGCAAGGCACAATGTAGAGGTAGAGTTTCAAATCTCTAATACATTTTTCTAACAGGTTTGCACACTGACTAGAGAAGACAATCGTGAAATTGGCCAAACACCAGAAGATGAGCAGCTCCACGTGCTCCCGTTATACAAAGTCTCTGATGTGGATGAGTTTGGAAGCGCTGAGGGCCAGGAGGAGAAGAAGAGGAATGGCAGCATCCAGGTCCTTACCTCCTTTCGACGAAAAGTAAGGATGTTAGCAGAGCCCGTTAAGACCTGTCGGCAAAGGAAGCTAGAAGCAAAGAAAGCAGCTGCAGAAAAGCTTTCTTCCTTGGAGAATGGGTCTTGCAAAGCTGAGAGAGAGAAGTCTGCTGCAGCACGCAACAAGCAAAGCACCTCTGAAGCCTCAGGTCATGCAAAGCAGCTGGCAGGTAAACACAGGAATCTGAGCGGGGTCAGCAGTGGTAAGCATCCTACAAATCAGGGCCAGTTATAATCAGCCTCAAGAAAACCATTACATTCAGCCCAAGAATGTATTGAAATAAAAAGGCAAGAGATTCCTTGAAAGCGAGTATCGATATTATATAAATACTAGAGTGCCAAATTTGGTACAACTCCAGAGAAGAAAAAATAAAGTTGCAATGAGAAATCCTTTACTGTTGGATAGTTAACACTTGTAGAAATCTAGAAACAAACTCTGCTTGCCATCCAGTGTATTGTAAAGTATCTTTATAGCACTAGCAGTGCTAGAAGCCATGAAGAGAGGTATGTGGTGCTGCTGCCAAAGAAAGACCTACACATCAGTCAGTGCCTGCCACTGTTACAGAGAACCTCCTAATTTCAGGAGATACAAGCATAACCTCTTTACTACTATTTATACTCTCTGCCTCAAGACCAAAAGCAAAGCAGGTTTTCTGTAGTGGAGTATGAGTTCATGGCAGTTCGCAGCAGCGGATTTGAGAGTCCTGAGCAAAGATGTTACCAGAACTATTTTATTGTTGCAGCAGTTTTCCCAGGGAGGAAAAAAGCAATATATCCAGGGCCACCCAGAAGGTCACTGAAATACCTATGAATAGAAGTCAGCTGTCCCATAACGCAGGCAAGGGTTGTGACCATTAAATGATGCCATTGCACTTTAATGAATGGTATTTTTGCTCTTGTGTCTTCAGTTAATATCAATTATTAGTGCACTGTTCTGTCTCTCAGTGAACGTTGGTTTTAACATACTGCTAGGGACATTTCTTGGAGTTAGTTCTATTCATGTAGATGAGAAGAATTATTTACTTTGGAGGAAAAGAAAGTCACTTTGTGCATGGCTGATTGGGAGCACTTTGATGCTCTATTTCATGGGCTGCTTAAAAGATGATTCAACTCTTTGGATTTTGTGCACGTGACTCTGAACAGACTTCACTGTTCTCTTTTCTCCATTGCCACTAACATCTGATCTCATTGGATACATGCCAAAATGTAGCCTTAGTATTTATTCAGCTTCTTAAAGGATGGTGTTTGAGATGAGAAAGGGAGACTCTTGTTAATGAAACTACTTTTCTTAGAGATTTCATATAAAGTATGCAGTTTGTTGGGTGGTTTGTTGGTTGGTTTGGGGCCTTTTTTAAAAAAGCCTGTTTGTTGTGTGGTTGTTTGTTTTTTCCTTTTTACATCTACAGATCTTTTGCGTCTTTCAGGACCAGCCACACAACAACAGCAGCAGCAGCATCCACAGCGCTCCCTCCCTAACAACCCTCAGTCAAATTCCATTAACTGTTACTCGGGTTCAGGTTCTGCAAATCTCTATGGAAGGTTGCCTAATCCAGCCAATGCTTACCCAAACTCTTCATACACTTCAGATCCATATGGAGGGTCCAATCCCATGAACCTCTATACAACCTCATCACAGTCTGCGGGGTCTTATTTGAATTCCTCCAGTCCCATGAACCCTTATTCAGGATCTTTAAGTCAAAATAATCAATATCCCCCCTACCAATGCAATGGAAACATAGCTATGGACAACTGCTCCTCTTACTTGGGCTCCTACTCTTCCCAGCATCAGCACATGGACTTGTATAGTTGCCAGAGCCAAGACCATATGTCTAAGCTAAGTCTACCACCCATTCAAACATTATACCAGCATAGGTTTGGGAATAACCAGAGTTTTGGTCCCAAGTACTTGAATTATGGAAACCAAAATATGCAGGTAGACTCCTTCAGTAATTGCACCATTAGACCAAATTTACACCACATAGGGTCATTTTCCTCTTACTCAACCCATGAGGCCAATGGCCATTTTATGGAGGTTGCCTCAAGGTTAAAACCTAATCTGAGTAACCCAAGCATGGACTATGCATCCATGAGTAAAACAGGTGAACATCATCACATGCAACCCCCTCCACATTTATCACATGACTACCATTCAGCTCCAAGTATGTTTAGCGGTCCTCCTAATTCACTGCATCTCCAAAATAAGGATAATGAAATTATTTCACATGTAGTTAATGGTTTGTCTAACATGCTTCCAGGTCAAAATCATGACAGGACTACTCCCCAGGGTGGTTTAGATAAAACTGAGGTGGTGAATCCAGAAAAAGCAGAGGATCCCGATGAAGTCTGGTCAGATAGTGAGCAGAACTTTCTGGATCCAGAAATTGGAGGAGTGGCAGTTGCTCCATCCCATGGGTCAATTCTCATAGAGTGTGCAAAACGCGAGCTCCACGCAACGACTCCCTTAAAAAATCCCAACAGGAACCATCCCACCAGAATATCCCTTGTATTTTACCAGCACAAGAGCATGAATGAGCCAAAACATGGTCTGGCTCTGTGGGAGGCAAAGATGGCTGAGAAGGCAAGAGAGAAAGAAGAGGAATGCGAGAAGTACGGCCCAGACTACGTGCCTCAGAAATCCTATGGCAAAAAAGCCAAGCGGGAGCCTGCGGAGCCCCACGAGCCCTCTGAGCCAACGTACCTGCGCTTCATCAAGTCCCTGGCACAAAGGACACTGTCAGTCACCACGGACTCCACTGTAACCACATCTCCATATGCCTTTACACGGGTTACAGGGCCTTACAACCGATATATCTGACTTCACACCTTGGCTGGTTACCTCATTTGAAAAAACACCTTGTCACTAGGGTAGTACTGCTTTAGGTTTCGTGGACGGAACTCATCGGTTGAAAAAGCCTCGGCACACCAGCAAAAAGAGGTAAATCTCACTAGAGCACTTGTTTTCCACTGATTTTTTTAAGTGGTCACAGATGGCACGTAGGAAACAAGACCAAAGCATCCTATGCAAAAAACAAAACAACAAAAACCAGAAGAAAAATAAAAGGAAAGAAAAAAGGAGAAAACACAACAAAAAAGTGTTTCACAAGTTACATTGGAAAACACTGGCCCTATTACTGAAAGAGATAATCTGCACATGGAATTTTTTTTTCTTACAGTTTTGCACATCTGTGGCCACTTTCAATGTCATCAAGTTTGCGTAGTCACGGAACAGGAGCAAAAAAACCCTAAAAAAATATACTTTAGTATTACAACTGCAGGAATCTCAAAATAACATCTGGTGCTGAATATATGATGTACTGAAATACTGGAATTATGTCTTTTTAACATGCAGTTTTTACTGTAATCTTAATAGTCTTTTGATTTTATTTAACAAAGTATATAAGACAAATAGACAGCAAAACACTGAATTTGTTTGAATATTCTAAAACCATGGTGCTATCTAAGAGAATGGTGTCTTTATTTTATCAGTCAAACAGTTAATGCCTTTATAACAAAATGTCAATGATGTAGTCAAATGTTCTTCAGCAACAGGGAGGACCTTTTCATTCATGTATGTATTGAAGTTACTTGGCGTTAAAATAAGCTTACTTTTAAACAGATGGGAATTACAAAGACCTCTGGATTTTGCTCATCCAGTCAAGTCCTAGAAAAGGACAATAAAAGAGAGAGATATTTTTTTTAAATAGTGTTTCAAAAGCACTTTGTCTACCTAAGCTTGGCAACTTGAACAATGCTAAGGTACTAAGACATTAAAAAAAAAAAAGAAGAGTTTACTTTGATTTTAAAATGCAAAGATAATTTTTTTAAACTAAAATAGCTTTTAATACCTTTGGTTTAGCCATGCATCAGCTAGTGGGCTACATATCCATTTTTAATACAGTCAGTTATGGTAAAAATGGGGCTTACTGGATATAAGGGAATACTTTAGTACACAAAACACATTTTTTTCTGGTGCTCATCTCACACAGCTATACTGTAAACTGTTTTCTACAATTATTATGACAAGTTCATTGCTCAAATATGTACAGTTTTAAGGAAAGAATTTTATATTAAACACAGGTAATAATTAGCAGCATGCAACAAACTACACCTAGTTAGCTTGGGCTTCTGCTGTTTCTAGAGATCTTTGCGCTCCCCCTTCGGAATGGCAGAACTGCTTTTGTGCTGATAATTATGTACATTGTGGTGCAAGTAATTTCTTGGTTCAAGTGGCCTCTTTTCCAGAAAGACAGAGCAGACCGATGCCTACACAAGATGAATGAAACAGGGTTGGTTCTGTGCGATTCCGTTGATTAACAGAAAAAAAAATAGGCAGCTGGCTTGCTGTGGTGGTTTTAAATCATTAATTTCTATTAAAAAAAAGCAGGAGAGTTGTATAGTAAATTAAATTGTAAACAAAACTTTTTTTAACGCAATGCTTTAGTATTTTAGTACTGTAAAAATATTAAATCTATATATATTTGGGTTTTGAGCTGAATTCACATCATGGTGCTACTCAGCCTGCTACAAATATATCATAATGTGAGCTAAAAATACATTAAAGGTTTGAGTGATGTTCCTACTTGTCATATACCTCAACACTAGTTTGGCAATAGGATATTGAACTGAGTGTGAAAGTTTATATATTGTATACCATCTTTTTCCCCCAACAGCCTTCAAAAAAAAACAAACAAAAAAAACTAAACAAAAAAACTCTGAATACTTGACATTTTAGCAAGTATAACTTGAACTTCAATTTTTTTTTCTTTTTTTTCTTGGTTCTAAAAATTCAGGGATATTTCAGCTCATGTTCTCCTATGCCAACGTGTCATCTGTGTGTATGTAAAGCTGTTGTAGGTTAAATATATTATTCTTGGGTTTTTTGTTTCTGTTTTGGTTTTTTTTCAGGGATTTAATGTTTTTCCTTTGAATCCCTTCTCTTATTTTTCTTGTATATGTATTGTGTAACTAAAACTAATTTTGTAAATTTGTTAGCTCTTTATTGTAACAGAAGTGTTTAAGAGTTTTAGAATGTTTTGACTGTTTCAAATGATTAAACAAAAAGAAAGTAGAATGCACTGAGCTGATTAAAGGGAAAAATGTAAGGCAGGGGTTTGGCAAGTGACTGTTTGCTAGAGTTGTTCAAGTCACTCTCTAAACAAGGCTTCTTGAATACTGTAATGAATAAAATAAAATATAGAAAGGTACAGTCTGTACAAGGGCTTCCCTAAACATACAAACCTCCATATCCCAGCTATATCTTGTGCAATATACTGTAAGATTAAGTTTGGTCTAAAGAAATTCTATCCAACAGAATCACAACCTAACTCAAGTAAATCAAAGGAGGCCTTTGGGTTTAATGGTCAAATATTTATTACAGCAATTTTGTTTTTTCTCAGTTTGTGACTTTATCCACTCATTGAAACAAAAGTTTTGCCTTTTGGGAAAAAAAAAAAGATGGTTATACATCACATAAAGTAAATCATTATATCTTCATCTTTTGGTGATATTTTTTTTAAAATCCTATATAATTCACATAATCCATAGTAGATGTTTGGTTAATATACCATGTGCCGTCATTTGCCAAACTGCTGGCAGCGGGAGCAGGAAGTTTAGTTGGTGAATCAGTTTTGTATTGTAAATACCTGAGCTGTAATTTTTGGTGTACAGAACCCTGCCTCAGTTGGAATGAATGACAAAGCAGACAGAATTGCTTGTATAGGATTATCAGGTTGACTATAGCCATACTTGAAGATGCTTCTGAGAGTTGTCAACTTTACTTGAATGAATTTTTCATCTTGATTGACGCACAGCAGAATAAAGTTCACTTCTAAAGCTAGTGGTTAGCTTGTGTAGGAAACTTTAGCAGTTTGACACTAAGGTAATGAACTTCTGTGTGCATTTTCTATGCTTACGTTCTACTTTTTTTACTTTAGTTTCATTCATTTTCATGAGATGTTTGGTATGTCTATAAAAAGAATCCGAGGATGGTTATAAATACTGTAAGTATTGTAATGTAATGCAGGTTATTTGAAAGCTGTTTATTATTATATCATTCCTGATAACGCTGAGATGTGGGTGTTTTTAATAAAATTTATATTTATTTAATGCACTCTAAGTCTGCCTTGCAGAGACTTGTCTTCTGTTGTCTTTTCTACCAGCTAACAACAACAACACAGGCATCATGCTTGAAGTGCATCACTAGGGACTCCAAAACAGGAAGCCTAGGCACCACATTTATTCCTAGTTCTACTTTGACTCTTACCTCTAAGATGCTGGGACATAGGCTGCTGAGCCGAGGCTACTGCTCCATAAAATCTGCATTTACAAGAACAGAGGGAGGCATTTTTATGGGCAGGAAGAGACAGTAGAGCTTAACTGCTGGTTTTCCATTGGTGCTTGTGTACACAAGTGAATATGGCATATTCACTGTTCCAGTGCCCTTACTGCTCAAGTAACAGTCACAAATGCACACCTAGCAGAGGCAGCACAAGGGGAGACTAAGCATTCGTTGGTTTATTTAGCATATTTAGCTGTACTTGGATAAGCATTTTTTTACTTTATTTCAAATCACTCCCAAATGGTGGGACACTCCAACAAATAGTATTATGCCAGGGGAGGGTAAGACTGTATGTCAGGAAAAATTTCATCACCAATAGGGTTGTAAGATTGGAAAAGGCTGTCCAGGGAAGTGGTTGAGTCACCATCCCTGGAGCTGTTCAAAAGATCTGTACATGTGGCACCTGGGGAGATGGTTTAGTGGTGGACTTTGCAGTGTAGGTTTATATATAGTTGGACTTAACAACCTTAAAGTGTCTTTTCCAATCTAAATTATTCTGTCACCAAGAAAAACCCCAAAACTATAAAAGCCAAAAACCTCACATATAATCTAGATCACTCACAAGGTAGAGAAAAGCAGAAGCAGTAAGAAAGTGTGTCTGAATCAATACCAGGACATACATTCTTGGAGGCATCAGACAAAAGCTTGTTCTCCTGGTCCCTTTGTTTAACTTCAGGGGATATCAGGACTGAATTCTGAAAGAGGCTATTCTGTGGGAAAGGACAGAAATTGCTCTCTCCACAGTTGTAAAATGTTTCTGTGACAATTACAAGAATTCTCAAGCTTCCTTTTTAAAGTGCCTGAGTTTGTGCCAGCACTGGTCATCCCATCCATCAACGCTGCACACCTTACTATGCATTCGGGTCACTCAGTGTCTTGGGAATGCAGCAAAAACACAGCACTCTGTAATGTTCCCCCCAGGCTCTCAGTGTATTCCCAGATGGGAATATCTCAAGACAGGCTAGCACCCTGCAGCAGCCAAGTGTTGCTCTTTCAACAGGTGCACTTTCCTGTACCAGTCAGCTGAACTGGCTTTAACAGAGCTCTCACAGCCCTTTAGCCTTCCTTGGAAAAGAGTCCTGCTATTAATGAACATCCCCACTGGCTGCCTTTCAGCATAATTTCTTCAGTGCACTTCCAGAGATCTCATTCCAGAGGTGCTAACATGGCACAATGTGCTCATTGCCAAGACCACAGAGAAGTCAAACTAGACCTTCTCACGGCACTTCTCCCAGGAACACAGGATCTTCCCAAGACTTGGGGAGTTTGCTTCTGTGCCTATGTGGGCTGTGACAAGGCACCGCTCACCATCACTGCCCAAATCACTGGCATGGAAAAAATTCAGAAAAGCTCAAATCTCCTCACTCAAGCTCCAAGCAGAGGAACAAGACCTTGGATTTAAATGTGAGCCCTGTGGTTTACCTTCTCCGCAAAGCAGAGCCTATAGAAAGGCACCTTCTCTTGCCCTTAGGCTGTTCCCAAGAGCAAGGCCCTGCCAGCAGAGCTATCCATTATTTCTACACTTGTGTGACAAGTGCCACCCCAAACCTGCAAAGGCTTACTGGTAATCCAGCAGCACTGATACTAAAACTGGCACATATCATCTCAGGAACAAATTATAACTCTGCTATTTAATTGACACAGTAACATTTCTTTTTCCAGAAAAAGATGCATCTGTTTTTCTGTTAAATTCAACTCTATTTACCTAATGCAGACACAACTAGTAATTTTGAGGCCTGTTTTGTCTTAGAGGACTGACAGTTCTACCCCACCAACCCATGAGCCACAATGACTGCTCTCCATGCATCACTCTGTGAGACACTCTGCTTTCCAACTATGTTTATGCATTGAGTCCATTTACTTTGACCTGTAAATGATTCCCTTAGTTTCATTAGGGAAAATATTGTGCTAGGAGAGATTCTTGCAGAACCTGGGAGATAAGTCAGCTCTGTTTTACTTGCCCCACCTCTAACCAGCAGAGGAAGTATCTGTCATTAGCAGAGAAAGTTCTGGTGATTTAAAGAAACAAAAAATGCTCATTTTTAGAGGGAAGAAAAGTCTTGCACTGGGGTCAAAACCTTGAGAAAGAAGGAAGAGGTCTGTTCAAGATCTACTGTTGTCCTTTCTTCTGGGAGAACACTAAAGCTGGAAGCTGCTTACTTGACTTGGGCACTTAAGCCCCAGATAAACACCACTGTCACTGCAAAAGAGTGGGGGCCAGGATCCCCTATCCATGCAGGGCAGCACAAAGGAAGGATCCCCAGATGCTAGGCCATTGAGAAGGGAATGACATACTCCCTACAACTGTAAAAACATCTCCAAAGCTTTTCTGTTTAGAAATCTTAACTTCAAAAGGTCTCCTTCCTTGCAAGTTTGCGAGGCACCATTCCTTCCTCCCCAAAACCATGTTGCCATTAGTTCAGGTGTTTGGAGTACTCACAGCCTTGCCACTCAGGTCCTCCATGTCTGAACAGATTCAGATCATCATCATTCTAAAAGGCCTGAAGTACTCTGGGGTACACACAAACACATCCCATCAACCCCCTCCATCCCACATCACAGTGAAGCACTTTCCACCATTATATGAAGGGGTAAGGGAAGCCTGTGGTTCTACTTCCTTTTAAGATGGGGTTTAATCCTCAGTGTTAAAACAGTGCCACCCTCTTGTTTCATGGTCCCTGCAGAAGCAGAACATCACTGCTGGAGGCAGCCACAGGAAGGTTTGCAGGGATTTTTCTTTTACAACCCAGCCAAGCCAATCTAGGTTAACCCACTTCTCTCACTCAAAATTTGCTTCAACTACCACATTAAATACTTTGTCTTCATAGTATTTTACACAAGGAAAACCATCCCAGGATAGGTACATTTCCTCCTAATGTCATGGCAACACAGCTGTACACTCCTAAATCACAGCAGAAAAGCCAGCCTGGCAGGAACAGCTTGGGATTATGGTTCAGCTTCCTTTCAGTTTCCACTGCATTAGCAACTGGAACCTCATTGCATTTTCAGGCGTAATCACCTTCCTCTTATTTTTCTGCTCCAGTTGTGATTATTTGTAAAAATGACAGCACCATTATCTTCTTGTATGTAAGGCTTCATACAGATGACTTTGGTAAAGAGATTTAACTGGAGGGGATGGCTTAAAGTGCAGTCTGCTCTGAAAAGGGCTGGGTAAAGTGGCATCCTGGGGCTCCCAGTCTGCATTTCAATTATTATTGTAGGCCAATGTGCCTGATTTGGAAAGGGGGGGTGACATCCCCACCCCCCATCTATCCCTCCCCAAACAGATGCAAGATATCTCCTCTGACTGGCCCTTCTCCCCACCTGTGTAGTCCTGGCTCTGTTAACATTTGTACAGGCACAAAGCTGGTCAGATGGCAGCAATCCAGTTCTAATTAATGGGAGCAAATGGTTTGCTGTAAACAGAGGAAGGGTTGGCATGGGGGAAGGTGACAGATGTCAAGCAAAGGGAAAACATCTATTAGGCGTCCTCCACCGCCACCCCAGCACATTTGTTTTGCACAACAGCCCTTCAGTTCAGGCCCTGGTTTAAAACATCCAGACTCCAAATATTGGGTTTGTATTCAAACATTTGCAGCACCCACACTGCCTTCCTAAGACAGGATACTGGAAGAGACTGTATAAGGCAGAATTTTAAAACCTCAGGCTTGCCTGCTTTTCAGGAATTTATACAGTCTTATAATCAGTAACCCTGGCAAATCTCCCCTCTGTTTGTCTCTTCTGTGAACACTCTCCATACCAGAAGCAAGCAAGCATTTTTTCAGAGGGCTGAAGTTTGCATGCATTTATTCTCCCAGCTCTTAAGATGAAAATAATTGCTCATTTGCATGAAAGAATTCCAGTACCTCTGGCACAGGATGCAAACAAGAGCAGCCTGTTTCCACCTTGGCCCAGCTCCTACAGGAGTTTTGGCATGCTGCAGAACTCCTCAACTGAGCTGCTCGAGGGAAAACAGTGACCAAGTCCATGACAGAGTGTACATGCATCTCATAGGACACTCTGGGCTCCTCTTGTCCACAATGCCAGGCATTGTGAAGAAATACTAGCACAGAGGAAAGTCACCTTCACTGACAATGCCGCTGTGAGGGGATGCCAGGTGATAGCAGCCAAACCAAAGCAATACAGGGAGGAGAAGGGAGTCTGACAGTTCCCAGGGCACTCAAACTGCCAGGCACAAATCCCAGCCACATAAGGTAACAAGACAAAGGTGAGCATCTCTCATAGCACTACCAAGACAACATTTAGATCTGCCCTCTTGGTAATTTTCCCAGCAGCAACACACTGGCATTTTACAGAAAGATTTGCATCTCAGGACTCCTACCCCAGCACAGGCAGAACACAGTTTCCAAGCTAAATCAAATTGAAAACCGGGTGTGCTTTTGACAAGTAAACCAGGTCCAAGTGTAGCCACGAGGTTTCAGATCTCTTGCAGCTGTGCCTGTTACATGAATAAAGCAGTGCTATCTTCTCCGCCACATTCTCTGTTGCTGCACAGCAGCAGCTGCTTCTTTGGGAAAGAGGGCAAACAGCTTAGTTACACATTCTCAGACTCCCTCCAGAAAAATACACTTCATGTGCGAGGGGAAGAAGAAAACTCCACAAAGTCTGAAGCGAACACATTTCCATGAATCCAGCAAATATTTCTTTGTGCTCTCTTCATGCATTTGCAGTTAGGTGCTAAGGAACTACCCAGATACACAGCTAAGTATATACAGCACAGAGTCATAGAGGATGGGTCAGGCTGGAAGGGACCGCAGTGGCTCATCTGCTCCAACCTCCCTGCTCAAGGGTCATCCTAGAGCACCTGGCACAGGATTACTTGAACCATAGGGTTCTTGAGTATCTCCAGTGAGGGAGACTCCACAGACTCTCTGGGCAATCTGTTCCAGTGCTCAGTTACCTGCATAGTAAAGCAGTTCTTCCTCATGTTCAGATGGAACTTCCTGTGCATCAGTTTCTGCCCATTGCCTCTTGCCCCATTGCTGGGCATCACTGAGCAGAGCCTGGCTCCATCCCCTTGACACCCTCCCTCCAGATGTTTATAAACATTGAGTTCCCCTCTCTGTTGTCTCCTCTCAAGGCTGAACAGGCCCAGCTCCCTCAGCCTTCCCTTGTAAGAGATGCTCCAGACCCCTCATTGCCTTTGTGACCTCCACTGGACCTGCTCCAGGAGCTCCATGTCCCTCTTGTGCTGAGGAGCCCAGATCTGGGTCAGCACTCCAGATGTGCCTCACCAGGGCTGAGCAGAGGGGCAGGATCACATCCCTTGACCTGTGGCACTGCTCTTCCTTAATGCAGCCCAGGATGCCAATGGCCTTCTTGGCCACAAGGACACACTGCTGGCTCATGGACACTTTGTTCTTCACCAGGATACCCAGGTCTTCCTCTGCAGAACTGCTTCCAGTAGGTCAGCCTCCAGCCTGTGCTGGTGCCTAGGGTTATTCTTCCCTTTGCATAAGGTCAGGTACATCTGACAAACTCTCTGGGAATACTAGAAGCCACTTTCTTCCTCTTCCCAAGAAAGCAATTTGCTGCCAGTTGATAGTCACAAGTTAAGTGAAGATCTTTCTACAGAGAAAGCCATGAGTTATCATTCTAGGAAAGCTAGTGCCCTCTTTTAGGAGGGTTATGTGTTACACTTGTGCTGATAAACAAACCAAAGGCTTGCTACATATGTGATGTCTGCCTGCTTGCCTCTAAAACACAGACTAAGAAGTGAGCAGACATTGTTTGATCCATGGAAGGCCCTGCTGCTAGCAAGTATTCCCAAACAACTCCTACAAAAGAGCAAACAAAGTGCTTGCCTTTTCAGTTAACACTGATCGACCAACTGCAGTTAAGAAGAGGGATTATACATTATACAACCTCTTGCCACAGAGGCTGGAAAGAAATCTCTTGCCTACCACACACATACAAGCATCTTCCAAAATGCAGCTGGGTTCCTGCTAGGAAGCATGGTCACTGTTTTTAAATGACTGCCAGAAGAGATTCAAGCCTTCAGTGCAGGGAAAGCGCATTAGTCCAAGACTTCCTCAAGGAAGGGGATTCCTCCTGCCACTCAACCCAAATTATAATAATGCATGTGCTGGGCTAGAGGGAGAGAACTATGCCTATGGGGAAGCATGACTCTGTAGTATGGGAATGAAGAGCTTTGCTGCCTGTTCTCATTTCTGCTTATGGATGTGATGTTAATATTAAGCAGCACATTAAAAGACAGTTCTCAGAAATAGCACTTGACCCCTGCCTTCCTCTCCACAGGCAAGCACCTTCCCCTGTAGGCGCTCTCCTTTCCCAGCTACAATTTAAAAGCAGCCAGAACAGAGGTATGATGCTTGTCAGGAGCTTGGTTCCCCCAAGCGATGAGTCTACTTTGATTACAACTTAGGAAAAGAAACTCTTCATTTTGGGGTCAGGTCACATTTCTCTATGAGCTGTGCTGTGGGACTCCCATTCTAAGCAGTCCTGGGTGGGTACAAAAGGAAAAATCAGCTGGTCATAGATGACAGGGAGGTTCCTTACCTCCAGGGGTAAGTAGTGACTGAACAAGGAATAGACAGACTGCAGTCTGGATTTCAGCATCTAAACTCTGCCTAGAACCTACTTTATGTGTCCCAGCCCCTAAACTTAGTTTCTAGATCACAACTCCCTTCCAACATGTTCTGCTCCAAACCATATGGGAATGTTACAGCAATAAACACATTATCAGTGTAAGTGTTCAGATACTGTGGTAACAGTACCTGAACTTTGTATGCTTGAACTGGGTGAGCTCAACTGCTTTTTTTCTGTTTATGTTAACTTTCTTTTTTCCTGCTTTAAACTTCCACTCTTATGAGGTAAGCCCTATTAAAACACTTGGCTTTTCCTCATCTTTGCTTTAAAAGTACCTCCTTTAGAGAACTGCTCCACTATCAACCAGTTTATTAAAAAAAAAAAAGGAAAAGAAAAAGGGTATGCGAGGGAGAATGAATGAAAAAGATAGCTTTCTATAAAATCTTCCAGCTCATCTAGTCCACCTCAAAGCAGGTATAGACAAGAATAGCTGCTCAGTGTGTGTGTAAAATTGTTTTACCAAATGTGGAAGGAAAAGCATTGATTCAGTCTCATAGATATGAGAAGTCAGGATTGCACAGAGTTGCCATTAGTGCTCTTGCTGCTGTGAAATCTGAAAGGAGTGGAACAGCCACTCGCTCAGAGGCCAACATAAAGGCAATGAAGGAAGCCAAAATTACTCTTCTGAATTTCCTCTCACTGCTGCTATAATTGGGCACCCCAAGGTATTTTCTTCTTGTTCACAATGCTGAGCAGTCAAACCCATCACTGCATACATAGTAGGCAGAACAAATCCAACAACTTTTTTGTTGATTTTTCATAATATGATCAATCAATTATTTCTCTATGACCCATAAAATCCTATGTATATCATCAAAAGATGGGAAAGATGCTGAAAAGAAAAAAAAACCCAACCCAAAATACTAAAAATCCCCAGAAACAGGGATGCAGATCTACTTACTGCTTTTTCTCCAGTAAAAGTCCATACAAAATGGTTTCCTTTCCAATTCTAATCACATCAAGTGATTAGAAGAGGAAAAAAATCAAACCCTGTTGGCCAGAATAAACTTTCAGCTGGAGAAGTGCCACACAATTCAACAACCATGCTTGTAGTTGCCTCAACAGCCAGAGCAGTGTAACAGGCATTTCAGGCACTCTGTACTCCCTTGTTTGGAAATAACATCACAAAACACTAAACAAAGCAGCCCCCGTGCAAACTTCACCAGCTTGCAGTGAACTGCCCCAAATGTCAAGCTGACAAGTGCATCTTGCCACTGGCTGACAGCTCTACAGGCAGAAAGGCCCTTTCCCAATGCATCAGCAGTGACCTCAAAGAGTTGATGGGGATTGCAAATGGCCCTGGGGCAAAAATGAGTTTTCTACTCATATACTCATATATTTTTTGCTCATTGGGGTAAGATAATTAGAGGTGAAGACACTGAAATTCTCTTCCTCCAGTATAAATCCATATGTGCAGAAAGCAAAACTCCCCCTCACTGTGGCTGAAGGGCCCTTAACTCTAGAGCTGTACTTGATCACTGTGGTTCCCTTCCAATTCAGAACATCCTGCAAAAGAATGAAGCAGATCTTGAGGTCTATAGAAAACACGTGGCCAATACACTACAAACTCTTGGAACAATAAAATGTTTCAAGCCATGCACGCTGAAATCCTTGGAAGGCCACATGATTATTGGAATATAAACAGGCACTTCAAGGTCTTTTTAACACCTCACATTAACTAGAGAACACACAGCTGGCCACTTTGAGAAGTATTAGAGTGCAGACTAACTGTGGATCATACTACAGTGACATCCATTTCCATACTTATTGAAGCATCTTTTTTATTTCTTCCCTCAACTACAGATTTACAAAGTAAACCTTTTGTTACAGTTTGATTGCTCACAAAACAGTTCCAATACACTGCAAAACCTATGTTTTGGGATATAAGCAGTAGAAATTCTGGGAAATGGTCATGAAATGCAGAGCTTTCTCAGAGCCTTGCTTTCCAAGGCTGAGCTCAGCCAGTGAGAGCTGTTTCAGATGGTGCTGCTCAGACCCTCTTGCCCCTTTTAAGGTCCAAGAAACTCTCACAACAGCCTAGTTCTCCAAAGGTCCTTCCCAAAAGGCAATTTATAAAGTTTGAAAGCACTAAGATGACAGTGGATATAGGACTTGTGGCAAAGCTTAAGGCAAGACAAGGCAAACATTCTGCAGAGTGCTACAGAATAACCACGAAGGTGTAAGAACTGACAGAAGCAAGTGAACTGCCCTCACCCTTGCCCATTAGTCAGCAGTACAACTGGGCAGTGTTTGCACAACTCCAGCCAGGCTCACCACAGTTTTTACTCCAAGATGCACCCAAGCTACACTGAACCAGAAGCACCATACAGTAACTGCTGCCAATCACAGTAAGACATGGACTGGGGATTTCCGAGTGGATCACATATGACAGAGGAAAGTCTGGCTTGAAAGAAAGAAAAAGGAAAATGCTCCATCTTGTTCAATATTCTCCTTAAAGAAAAAAAAAATCTGTAGCAGAAATAGTGCAAGACAGCATGATTCTGGCTTAACACAGAAAGGGGATGGAGAGGGAGGACAGCCTAAGGAGAGAAACTGTGACTGTATTTTTGCTGTGGATGCGATTTCACCTTTGCCTGTTACAAGCTGCGGGAGTCAGGCTGAGACAAAGAGGATCATTACACTACAAAGGCAACCTCCTGAGTGGCTGGTTTCTCCACGGGCCTCATAAGCAGGGACCTGAACACAAACACTGACCAGACAGCACTACCTACAGAGCAGCCTCTGGGAACCAAGCTCAGTGTAAGGTGCATCCATGGGAATGGCAGAGAAATCGATCCCGGCAGCCAGAATGGAGTTTTCAGAGTTTTCACCCTGGGACTACCAAGACATCAATAAAAACTGCAAAAAATTCTAAATTCAATGCAGGGCTCTGGGAGTTTCTGCAGCTTGCAAAATGCTCCAAGGATCTGAAGCGTTCTTTCTTTGCATCTATTTTCAGGTGCTGAAGAAATCCATTTGCACAACAGGTTGGAAACAGATTTCTCCTAACAGAGAAGGAGGGTCTTTAGTAAACACCATTTCCCAGGCTGTTACTCCTGCTTGGGACACCCAGACTTCTATGCACCTGTTAAAAGACCTCTTACATCTTCTAAGAAACCTTGCTTTCCTCATTTCAATAGTCTCAAGACCTTTAAACCTCACTGCACTGTGACTGCAGCTTTACAGGAGCATTTCAGAGCTGTCCCCTCTTCTGGCAGGCTCACTACTCTGACTCAACAGCATCAGCTGGCAAAGAAATTTTAAGAGCAAAAATAAAAAGCCATTCTGAGAACTATTAGGTGAATTCTACTTGTCATTATGCTATTTCTGTTCACAGTGGAATATTTTAATAAATTGTACTCTTGTGCACTACCTTCCGTCAGTCAAAAAAAAGCCCAAACCTGCTTATGCCTTCATGACATTTTTCTTCCGTGGATCTTTAATACTATGGCCATTGATACTAATCCCAGGAAATCAAAAAAAGCCTTCAACCATCAACAGGAGCTCACATAGGACTCTACAAGGGAACATCATATCAGCTTTCACGGCCACCAAAGTGCTTGCCTGTCAGAGTTTCCAGAAGAATAATACCTATGGGCCCTCTCTATTCTCTTCCTCCTGTTTTTGTTTAATCCCCTCTAACCCCTTCACAGCAACTCAATAACCTATTTACCATGCCTACAGAAAACAGTACCATAAAAAGAATACTTGTGACCTGTAAGAAAATTAATAAAAAACCTTATCTCACGAAGTGGCAAGGAATGGGATCTAAACCAAGAATAGGACTCAAAATTCATTGATATGCATTGTGACCTTTCACATCTTCCATTTTAACAGAAACAAAACATATGAAAAATAAAGCCCCTCACTTTGGATATTTTGAAAGGGAAGTCAGAACAACAATCTCTTCAAGTATTATCACATGGGAGCCACACCCAAACTTAAATTTTTTTATTTTAAGACATCTTGAAAGTGAGAACCTTAAAATGGACCTGGGGATGATTTCCCTTGGGCTGGAAGATGGCATGATGGTTGGATAGCTAATAAAAACAAATTATATTCAGAAAGCCTGGAAAAAAAGCAATACACTCTACTGTGACTAGCAAACAGGAGGTAAGGAAATCCAAGTAGAAAATGCCAGAACTTCTTCACTCATTAGAAGCATTCAGTCCAACCCTTTTTCAATGCCTTTCACAAGAAGAAAACACCCACACTTCTGTAGCCAAAACAGACTTCTTGTAAAATCGCTTGACTCATTCTGGATACAGTCAGCAGGCAAGTTTATTTATTTGGTCAACTGGCAGTAGGTTGTGTAAACACTGTAAGATCACCAGGTTCCTTCACCTGCTGAGTGCCAGCCTTCCTCACGCTGGGTTTGTCCCCATTGCAACGGGGACATACCATTGCTAATGAGCTCTCCCAAGTCTCCAACTTGCCCAAATGGGAGCTGTCTCAGTTTGAATAGTTACACTTCTAACACAGTGTGCTACTTATCAGGTGAAGGGAGAGGTTTCACCCTGCAAAGTAAATGCTTGCAAGCTCCACAGGAAGAGAGCCTAAGCTGTGATTCCTTCTGTAAGGCACAGAAAGCATTAAAAGGGTGAGTAAACAAAGAGAAAGGGCAGTAGCAGCCAGTTAATAAACTAATTCATGCTTCTTAGCTGGAACTCAGTCCCACAGTTAGCAAAGATCTAGCTGAAACCTGAAATGTTTCCTCATGCAAGCAGCATCTCAGAATTCCCTTTGGTAACTCAGGATTCAATGGCATCATTCCACTTGACAGGAGGTTTTACTTGTTTTCTTGGGCCCTAAGACACTAACCTAATTTAAACACACAAGCTCTTGTGCTCAATCACGTATTTACTTTCAAAATGTGTTACTACACCAAAAAAACAGTCTTACCAATGCTGCATTAAAAATAAAAACAAAACAAAACAAACAACCAAAAAAGCAACCCAGACAATCTTTAACTGTAAGAGCATTTAATCACAGCCTGAAAAATGTTAAATGCAGACTTGTCCATACATCACAAAAGTCCTTTTTAATTTCCAGTGACACAGACAAGCCTTTCACTTTCCCACGGCCCATCAGAAGAGCCTTAATCACAGCCTCACACTCATTCCCCAGCCATCAAATAAGAACAGATGCCACACCCTTCATCACGGCACATCCTTGGGTTTGCTCACAGAACACCTCCAGGCAAGGAGCCTGGGATGATACTACAGACCCTCTCCCAGGCTATTTTATCATATGAGGAGCACAGAAAGAACATGGATAGCTACACCACGTCACAACATGTGTGTGTTTATAATTTCCCAACTGGGTTATGTTTTAACTTAATAGGGTTTTTTAAATCTCTTTTTTTAGAAGTCATATAGTAAAAACAATCAACCAAAAAAATAAAATCCAACTATCCCTTGTCAGTTACGAGGTGCTTTATTACACAAACCATTTTCACATGTTTCAGTGATTTCTTTTCTGACAGTGCTGAGGGCAAACAGCAAGGAATTCAGCCACAGGGGTAGTCAAGCAGCTGCACAGCTAGCATTGCAGGGTTTAACCACTAGGCCTTGACTGGAACTTGGGACTGTGTCAACAGAATCAGTGAGCTTAGCCAAAATTCAAAGACAATCACGTTCCTCAGGAGGTGCAGGCAAATGGCAGAGCCCAGCCTCCCTAATACCTTCAGGTCTTTATGAAGAAGCAGCATCACTGGCCTATGATGCACATCCTCTGATTAAAAGAAAACACCTCTAGTGTTTTAAAGGCAAGAGTCATTGCTTTTAGATCATGACTAATTCGGCATTTAGCTAAGATGTGGTAGACTAGGCCTTAAACCCTCTCCATTAGGAGGGGATCCAATTTTATAATTCTCAGTTCCCAAGAAAGCATCCTAACACTTAAGCTAACAGTATCCCAGAGCCTGAGCTTTCTCTTCTCTTCCGGTGGCTGCCCATGCACTTCTCATTACATGGCAAAGAGCATGAAACACTAAAGCCTCCCTATTCAGATACAGGCACTCAGCCTACAAATCTCTCAGGCTGCAAGATTAATAAGAAGTTAGATGAAGGCTGCTCCCACTGAATAACCAATATATTTCTACCTCACTGGAAAACTCTACTGTAAGGCACAAGGCAGGGACTCCAAGCCCTGAGTCCAGGGAAGGAGTTAAATTGCTGCCTCCTCACAATTACCTACTACCATAATCTTTCTCCTTTTATTAAGTTTTGCATTTCAGCCTCAGCTACCATTTCATGATGGGAATTACACTTCCACAGCACCAGAGCAATGATACCCAAGATGGCCATAAAGAACAAGTTCTGCTAAATCCTGTCAGAGCAGTCACACTACGAGGAAGAGTAACACATACTCTGAGGTGCAAACATAGTGGGAAGGGGAAGAGGCAACAGAAAAGACAGTTGGTACTGCTCTCCAACACTCCTAAAATCCTTCAAATTTTAAACTTCAAGATTTCTTGCCAGTTATGCTGCTCAATGTCTTCCACACACACCAGTAGCAGGTATTAAACTAATCTCACCTCCTTAACTTGTCTTCCCCTAAAAGCTGCCATGATCTACCTTGGAAAGAAGCCTTCCCTCCTTTGCTCTTATTTTGTAACCTTACTTAAGAGGCAGCAGGTGCAACCTGGGAAGGGAAAACCTTGCCCTCACTGCTGGAGAGCAACCCCCAGCCCAGCGCTGGACTAGTCCCAATCACACCCACTCGGCCCAGCTGCAAATCCTCTCCATCAGCTAATGGAGAACAGGTGAACACATCACTCAAAAGCTGTAGTATTGTGTCAAAACCAGAGCAGTTTCAGCTGGGTGCTTTCCTCCTCAACGATGCCTGTCATTTTCACCTATAAACTGAAATACTGTGCCCTTGACTGATTCTGTGTCATAGGTGTGCCAGCTTGCCTTTAAAAAAGTGGAAAAGACAAAATCTGCTCTTTGCATGCCTCACAGTTAATTGGATTTTACTGGGTGGGGAGGAAGGGAAATCTCTTTGCACTGGTTTGGCTACTTTCTGTGTAACGGTGTAATTCAGCTTTTCCCTGACACTACAGAAGCCAGCTATGCCTTGCTTAACAGCAAACTCCCATTCTGGGAGTCCAGACAGTTTCTGTGGCTCCACAGCAGACTGTCTGAGACTGCTGTCTGGGGCACAGAAGCATAATTATACTAATTATGAGAGAGAAAAGATAATAAATACAGAACTTCTTTTCCCTAATCAGCTCTAGGTCAAAGCTTTACCTACAGCTAACAAGGAAATAATCTATTAATGAGCCCACATCAGGAACCGGCACAGTCACAGCAGTGCAAACACAGAAAGTCATAATTTGCAACAAATGGATTAGAGCTATATTTTTTAAAAATTGGAGTCTTGGGCTTATTTAGCTAAAGACATTATTATCTTTTAAACAGCAACTGCCTTAGTGCTTGGTCTTGTCTTAGCTTAGAAAGAAGGGCTCCACCTAAAGCAATGAATAAAATATACTGAAATTCCTGAGTTAGGGCTACCAGAACAAATGCTGAAAGTTCAAATCAACCTCTGAAAATGCAAATGTATTACACTAGGTATTTGGAAGACAGTTCTTCTTATTTCTCCTGCTAAGCATGTTGCTTATTCAAGAGAAAGATGCCATTTATTCTTGAATGATGCTAATACATATATCATAGGACTATGGGTGCTAGACCATCCGAGAAAGCTTAGAGCTTTCTAGAGAAAGTAGACTGGTTTTTTTTCTTGTATGACTATTTCACTGTGTACTCTATATACGAATAGTAGACAAAGAAATTGATTGACAAAAATATCAGTGCAGACTTCGCTGTGCTGTCAGCTGGATATTACTTTTTGTAACAGCTGGTAGACGTCCCACCAGCAGCTGAAGTGCAATGAGATGCAAGGAATTGATTGTCAGTGCTGTGTCACCTGTGCTTCTAAGAGCACGGTGATGCACACACTACAAGCTATCCTGGCTACGTCTCATAGCTGTTGCTGTGACTGAGAAGCTTTTCAGCGTAGCTGGCTACAAGCAAGCCTGGGTTCTTTTGGTTTTTCCTTTCAGGGAAGAAACAATTGCACAGATGCAAATCACAACTGACAGCTGCTCTGCCAGCAGCCTGTGGTGAAGGTGGGACATGGGGTCTGGGCTTTATGGTAGCTCCTCTAATTCTATTTCAACTGTCACAATTGTGTAGTTATTGGGGGAGTTAATGTATATTTAATATGCAGCCTGCTGGGAGGAAGGTGTGGGAAGAAAGCAGTGCCAAATGCTACTTTTCCTCGGCACAAGTACATAGTTCCAGAGTATTATGGTGTTAATGTCCCCTAAGGAACAAGCTGTTAATCTATTTTTGACCTAGGTTTTTGGCACAGCAGGGCTGCACTAAAGGACATAAAACTATTGCCGTCTCCAGATTTTGCAGGAAAGGCAACAGTTGTGATTTCAGCAAGTAAGTTCCCCATGCAATGTGCAGGAAAGAGCACAATCCCTGCAAACTGCTGTCTGCAGCATGAGCTAGTTCAACCAGCACCAGGGAGCACCGAGGAGGGAGAAACTACTTAAACCTCCCCCTTTTCAGGGTGCTCAGGCTGCTCATGCAGGGCAACAGGAGGCCCTGCTTTTCATCTGCAGTTCAGCATGCTGAGCTCTGCCCTGCCTACTTCTTTGCTCTCATGAGGAAGGGCAACATCTCTACTACACAGCATGAGTAGCGGAAGCAGCAGTTTCCTTGCCCTTCCTTAGCAGTTACAGCACTCATTCAGGATGTGGGAATAAAACATAGTTCCGTGTCTACATGCTGGAACTCAGATCCATCTGTTCAGTTTTGCAAGGGCTGAATTTCCTCAGAAACTGGAGAACTGAACACTCTGAACCATTGTGTAAAATGACCTGTCTAGAAGCTGCTTGGATGGAGCACTGCAGGGAGAGCAGCCTGCTTATGGCTCAGGTGATGCAGACGTGCCATGGCACTTAGCCATGAAGAAAAAAACAGAGGTGCTTCTGACAATGGCAATAGCAGGACTGTCCAAGTCCAAGGATCATATAGATTCCAAATTTAGGTGGCCACAAGTGCACTGCAATACAAGCTGTATTACTGCAGACCAGTACTTGTGACTTCCAGATCAGAGGCAGGACAGACAGCATCTCATGTCCATGATAATCACGCTCACCAGAACAGAGCCCAAGCACAGTGCTCCTCAACAATCCAGACATAAATAAGTCGTAGGACTATCTGTTCATTCATGAAATTAAACAAGCAATATTCTAGGCCATGCTTGCTTCCCTGTTACTAATTAAAATTTCACAAAAAGAAACAATGCTAAAACTGTGTTTCTGCTAATAATTTGCCCATAATTTCCCATGTTTTTTGGCTGACCAGCAATCCAGGATTGCAGCCTGAGAAACACTCAAACAATGATGGTTCTTCAAATACTACCATTATTTCTAAAAATATTTAATTTCTGAAGATAATAGGGAATAATTATCCAAAGCCAGGCAAGGCAGTATCTCATCTTGCATTAAGAAAAGTCAGACAACCTTATATCAAAGACAGAGGTCATAGCTGCTTTGTTTGTGATCACGGTTATGAGTTCAGAGACAAATAAGGAAAGCACTCACTGCAATGGAATTGTTAGGTTCAGCTGGGAGAACAGGAGAACTAGCTTACACTCTAAACAGGATAAACCAGCTCCTACCGGTTTACATAAAACACCCTAAAAAACAATGCCAACACCATGTGTCAAATCACTGAACCAACAGAGCACAAGATCAAATTGCGGCTGGATAACCAACAGGGCCTCTGAGCCAGACTGTGCTTATCTTCAAAGAACTGGTATTCACCTACTGACTATTTAAGGCGTTGTCTCAAGCTCTTACGCCCTAATTTTCTTTATAATTTCTTACAATGCCATAAAGATGGTAAAGGGAAAGTACAAGCATAGTATGGAGGACATCTAATCTCGGTTCAAATGCGCCTTTTGTGGCTATCACAGGACCATCAACAAATACAGGATGGTGCTAAGCGCTGCACTCCTCCAGAGTCCCCTCCTCACAACCCTGCATTTTTAATATTATCTTTTAGAGCCTCATCCAGCTGAAGTGACCTTGGCTAGTATGCAGGAATTACCTTCTGTTGCTACGTACTTGAATTTGAACATATCTGCAGTGCGCTGTGTTTCTGGTCTGTCTAGCTCAAGCAGCTCTGCCTCAGTACGTTCCTATGCTTTTATTTCTGTACTGCAGCAACCATTCAATCACTGTATCATTCTTAAATATGATTCTAGAAATGACACAGCAGAAGTCTATTTTTATTTGTACCAGCAATTACTGATCACTGCCTGCTTCTCAGATTTTTGGGTGGTTTGCTTGTTCCTGAGTTTTTGGTGCTTTTTAGGGAAAGGATTCTATTTTGATTTAAAAACAGGAGAAAGAGAAGGGAAAGTAATTGTTAACCTTAAAAATCTGTGTACATGAAAGCTGTGTGTTCTTTTTCAAGTAATGCAAGTTATTTCCTGCCTTTTTATTTGTGATTGCAATTATTCTTATGTTGATAATGTAGGAGTCAGAAGCCAATCTGCTTGCTTTTAACTATGTTGACCATACAAAGCAGATTTTAATCTAAACAATATGCAGATTGAAGCCAGAAATAAATGTTGGTCTCCAAGTAAAGGAAGCCTACAGGATATTCCCAAAGTAACATTTTTCAGGATTGATTCCACTGATATTTGTTAAGTGAAATAAACTGGCAACAGTTCCCTTATTGACAATAACAACAGAAACCACATAAATTCCAATCATTATTACCAGTTTTTTGGGCTTTCTGACTTTTGTGGGTTTTTGTTTTGCTTTTTTTTTCCCCTTAAGTGATTACACAGCATAGATGTAGCTAAACAGAGGATCCAAAATGAATCTGCCCACCTTTGTCAGTGCTGCACTTCCCCTGAGTTATTTAGCAAAAAACAAATTACACTCCAGATTTATGGGGGTCTGAAAAAAAGCCATTAGTGAGAATTTGATTTGCATAATTAAAATATCACCATGGAAAATAAATGTTATTTATTACCACAAAAGAAACAACAAAATTGAAGTGGTGTCATTAGGTGTTCACTTGCATTGCAATGGGGAGAAAGGTTAAAAGCATTTAGCATTTTTAAAAAAGCAAAAATATCTTCAAAGTCGCTCACTTCCAAACATCTAATTCATTCCTAACAAATCCCTATAGCTCCCATAATTTATGAATCCCAAGGATGCACTTAAACATCTGCAATTTCATTACTTCATATTTTATACTATTGGCTTAAAATTTTGAGAGTCATTGTGCAGGTAACAAATCGAGAAGTTGAATATTACTATTGCAGGAGAAGCAATGAACCCAGCTGTTCAGCATGATCAAGAAAGGATTATTTCCTGTGACAGGTCATAGCAGAGGATTTTCTTGCTGTTGTTTAATACCTGCAACAGCTGAAAAAACAGCTGCTTGGTTTGAACATTTAAATTCCCCAATGAAAAAATAACCTTTGTTTTTAACATCTTTTGTGTTTTGAGGATTGTTCGGTGTGTGTTTTTCAAGAAAAAATGCAGAGCTCACAACCAGCTCATTTGAGATCTTTCAAATTCATAAAATCCCACTCCTCTTTTACCAAAGCATAGCAGTCTTTCATGAAATAAAGCAGGGTAAACATATCATAATAGCATCATGAAATAAACAAGGAGACCTTATATATACATTCAGAAAAAAGTACTGAAAATATGGAGCATTTCCAGAGTGGCAGTGAAATATTATGCAGCCAGTAGTGAAGAGGCTTTTTCTCTCTTGCCCTTCCATGGAAGTGGCCACAGCCATTGGCAGGGCAACATGCCTTGAGGATATCCTTTGCCTCACAGGACTTGCCTTTAGCCAGGGTCTAACTCCTTATTCCAGTTTTCTCTCCCCTTGTAATCACAGGAAGTGAAGCCAATGTCTCAACTACTCCATGGCTTTCAAATTTACACACTTTCTCCAAGGGTTGCTTCATCACAAGAGGCCATACATGCCTCTCACATTCTTTTCTGAAGTGTTCCATAAAGCTGAAGAATTACAGCAACAGAACTAAATTTAGCCACTACCCTGTCTGCTTCTACTCCTCTACCTGATTTCTGCATTTAGTGTTGGAGTGTTTAAGTTTAGAGAATGTAAACACTGTCTGGTTCACCAGTTCTGCTAATGATCACACAAGGAATACCACTACTAGCAGCTTGCTGCTCCTAAATGGCAACAACTCCTTTTAGAAGCAGCATTCACTCGTGGCACTGTAGTTTCAAACAGGCTGAGAGCAGTAATTCACTGGCTTCCTTCATCTAGGTCAGGACTTTCCAACCCATGGTTTCCACATCAGGCATGATGTGCAAAGCCAGTTTGAAGAGATATACACTAAAACCAGACCCACCCAGAGTTGTTTCTGTGGAGGAAATAGGAACAGTAAATACTGCCCATGCAGCTCAGTGCTTCCTCTTGTGCCTGCCAGCAGTCCCAGACCTGCCACCACATCTCTTTGTGTGAAAAAAGTCTGCGCTGTGCTGTGCTTTGTGTGAAAAAAGTGCTGAAGATGGAAGTTAACAATCTTCGAGTGTTTACTCATTTGGACAAGACTTCTTTTGCTGTGCTCTGTGCCTGGGTTTTCACAAAACCAGGCTTTGTGCACAAAGGTATTTATTTCACTGTTCACTGTTTTCACTACCCAGCATGAAATATAGCACCAGAGATTATCCAGTGCCACCTGACAGTGGGTCCCAGCAGTCTCTGCTTTACCTTCCCTGACTTGTCCTTCTGAAGTAACCAACAAATTACTTAGTGAGGATGTGAATAATGTGACTGTGCAGCCATGCAGCTGTGCTCAGTCATCTGACTGCCATGTGGCATTAACTTGGAAGCTAATCTGGATGAAGCTGTCATCTGCTTTCCCTCACCTCACCTTCCTTCTTTCCATACCTCATGAAAGTCTCTTATAGGTTCAAGCGGCATTTTCCCACTCAGGGTATTGTGGCATTTGCCACAAACTTATTTCAACATCAAGAAAGCAAACTTCATCATCCAAGTCCTGCATGGGGCTGGGAGAAAGAAAAAGCAATGGCAGTAACTCCCATCTCTACGCACATCTCCATAGGCAGCAGCATGGTCCCTGAGCCGACACCCTGCACCACTTCCCCTTTCCTTCCCCCGTCCTGCGCAGGCAGCCAGGGGGAGAATCTCTGTGGTTACTGCCACGGCCCCTTCTGCCAGGAAAGCAAGAGCGAGGCAGGGAGGGGAGCGGGCTGCCCGGGGAGCAGCGGCTGAGCTACCCCTGCAGCTGGGGGGCAGCAGTGCGGGGCGCTGCCGCCCACCCGGCCCGGAGCCAAGCGCAGCGGGAGCACGGGGCAGCGGCCGCCGTTCCTCGCTGCTCAAGGCCACGCTCCGTATGCGGGTGTTTAACCGAGAGTCACCCAAAGGTCATTAAGTGACTCCGTCTGCAATAAAACTTGAAAGTCCTGATGCTGTAAATCTGCCACTTGCTGAAACCACTAAACCACATATAGAAATAAACATCTGTAGTAAGTCTTCAGTTTCACAGAGCATGACCACACTTCAAATTTGGGATCTGGGATGCAAGAGACAATATCCAAGTACATCAGGAGGGAAAATTACTGCAGACTTGAGCCCACTTTTTTTTTTTATATATAGTTTTAAAATTGACTTAATATGTTCACAACTCCCTCCTCCAAACATATTTCTTTTCATTTGCTTGCACCCCTGAACTATGCTCTCCAACCAACTCCCATAAGTGATCACCTTAATGAAATAAACCATTGTCTGTTCTAACTCAATACAAGGAATTGGACCCGGTCACTGGATACAGGGCAGTAAAAAAAAAAAAAGCCATTAACAAAAATTTGAAAAAACATGGTGAATGCATGATCAAAGACTTCTTCAAACATGGACTTCTGTTCCACCTCACATTTCCAACTACTGTTTTTTCTTCCTGGGTCAGTGCCTGTGTCCTACAGGATTCTTTATTAAGACAATGTAACAGGAAAATAACAGAAGATAGATTGAGAGCTTGACAGCTTTTAAGAAGTCAATGAATCAACTGTTCCCCCTAAGATCATCTTCCTTTCAGAAGTGATTGGGGTCTAAAATAACTGGGGATGTTGAGGCTCTGTAACCCCTCTCTAACCACAGTCTGACCATGTTCTCAGAATGAGAAACAAGCTTCTGTGGTCAGTGTGTCACAGGGTATTGTGAACGACAGAGAAAAGATGATGGGCTCTGAGACACAAACCTGAGCAAAAGGGCCCTCATTCATTCACTCCTGCTCACAAGCATAAAATCAGAACTGTAATGCACAAGGTGAGAAAAAAGATCTCTCACCAAAATCTACTTCTTTTAACTTCAGAGTCTCTTGTTTTCATATACATCACCTTCTCTCACCTTCAGCACCCAGACAACTCCAGTTCTAACAATTCCTACAAATCTATGTTCCCCAAAAAGGAGTGCACAAGCTCTCAGCTTGCCTTTACACTCACTATCCCCAGTCTCAGAAGAACCAGATCAGCAAGGAGAAAACTCTCTAGAGCTCTACTGCTGCCTAATCCACATGGCAGATCAATTTTTCCTCAGTGTAAATTCCTCGGCTCTTCTTTCTCCACTGTACAGCTCTTCTGCTGCCTTCTTGTCTCAAAGACAGTCAGTATGCCTCTGAGGGCAGACATATTTCACATGGGATGCCAAAGGTCCATGTTCTGCAGAAATCACTTGTGGCTGGATCATACTATGATGCCAAGTCCTTGTCAGCCCTCTCCATGAACATCTGAAATGGGTCTAAGTAGAATTAACAACTTTGGAAGGGGAAAAGGGAGGGAGGAAAAAAGAAAGAAGAAAAATGGCTTAGTGTTTGCCAACAAACAAACCATAAAAGTTCAGTTGAACTTCTCCTTTCTGCCTTCCCCAGATGGTTCTCTTTTTCAGATGGAAAGGGGAACTGTGAAAAGAAAGACTTTTCTGATCCTCTTTCCAAATTGGCTTAATGACCATCCAGGGTCTGAGGCTGTTGTTAGGAGTTGGGTGTTAGTGTTCTTTGGAAGGCTGAATGCTTATTCAAATTCTGCACTTCACGGTCACGTCATGCTACCACTAGCTATGACCCCACTAAGTAATGTCCTATTCCTGACTGTTTAAAACACAGTACAGAGATTTATTCCTGTATTGCAGTTCTAGTTCTGGCATCATCTATGAACAGACCATTTCCTCTGGCTGCAACAGAGATGTCCATCACTAACTGTTCATGCCATGCTTTGTTCAGTTACCACTTCCTCAAATCTGCTGACTTATTTATTCTGATCATCCCTCTGATAGACAATTCTATCAAAATGCCCTTGCTTCAGTTATACTGAAGTATATTATATATAAATGTGTATAAACTATATGATATATAATCAAAACTTTGAATATTTAATCTAAAACTTTGAAAGCCTGATCTGAGAGGTGGAAAGCTCATGAAGCATTTGCTACAGTTAGATATTGGACATCAATAGCCTTTTGGGGACAGTCTACTCAACTGCCTCAGTCTTACCCATAAAATCTCACTTCCAGAACTACTGCTTAATTTAACATACCTAAATTGTGCATTGGCAAAAGAAAGACATGTAACATTTTCTAGTCCCCTAACAAGAGGGAGGGAGGATGTAATAAAATTCTGGCTATACTTACCTTCCTATCCCTTCCTCTCGGGAGCTTCAGGTTCAAGCAGAATACTTCTTGGAATTCCCCCTCTACACTGCTGCACAAGGGATTAAAAAGTAGTGCTTAGAGCACAACTTCTAACAAGGACAGATCAGCCTCAGCCCATTTGAAAAATCAGAGAGGAAAAAAAGCAAGATATACTAATTTGATTATCACAACTGTTTTTTGCTAGTAATACTGGAATTCAGTTAATAAAGTTGCAACTGAGTTTAATTTGGCTCCATGTTCTTTAATGTAAATAATCTGCTGCTGGCATTAAACATGTTAACATTTGAGCATATGGTAGAAACACCACACTTCTACTGAAACAAACATCATCAGCTTGAATAAAAAGCCAAATACACAGATTCTTGCAGCAGAACATCTTTTGGGACTGTTGTATATTGAACTATTGAATAGTTCAGCTTGCATGGCTAGTCTCATCATACAAATATTTTCAGTCATCCTGAGTATAAGGTAGAACAAAAGAAATTGCCTCTGCTTTATACCTTCACTAACATACAAGACTGGAAGTAAGAAGAAAGAAAGGACACAGCAGGTCTGTTTTATGTGTAGAAGTTTCTTCATGTATTAAAAGACTTTAACTTCCCACCCCTGCCACCATGTGTGATGTGAGAGCTCTCTGTCAGTGCTGTAGAAGTATTTTACAGTAACACAGGCTAGGTAGGTCAATAATCCCCAAGCCAGCTCTAAGCTTGCTTAACCCCTGGAAGGCAGTGACTCTTCACTCACAAACTCTTCAGTCTGGCTGCATGTTAGAGAAATACGTGCTGGTTGGTGTCATTCCCGAAAGCTCCAGAATTCAGCTGACAAAAGAACACAACAGATAGGGTTAAGTTCTGAAGAAAAGAACTTCCTTAAGATGAGTCGCACTTTTACCTACCCCATGAACACAAGGCTTCTTTTTCTGGACCTCCGCAACATGTGGTACATAGGTCGACAAGACATTAAGATACAACAGGATGCATTTAAGGTCCCAATATCCTATACTTTTACTATTTAGAGTAAGCTAAATTTATGCTGCTTACGTGCTGTTTTGTGTTACAAGCAGGCAGTCTCCTCCACATAACTCCTGTCAAACAATAGCACTGCGACATTGAAGTATGGAAGCTGAGGGGTCAGGGTCTGTATAGATAGAGCTCACCTCTTTCACATACCAGCCACTGCCCCTGAGTAACCAACTGGTGTTCACTGCTCCTCAACTTCTCTCCATGGTACAAGAGGAATAGCATTTAATTCTTTCACCATATCTTCTCTTTTTCTTATGCTTATGAGTGTTAGCTCTTTGAGGTGCTATGTATATTTTGATGTACTTACTACAATGCTCTCTGATCATGATTACAAGTTCTAATAGATGCAGAAAATTGTTACAGCTGCAAAATTAGGTACCATTATTCATATTCTGGAAAACAGGATCTTTAAAATTAGAAAAAACAACTTGCTAGGTGTTATACAGAATGAGAATTTAATTTTTATGGGTACTCTGTATTACTTGTTGGGTCAGAATACCTCAGTGCAACATGGTTTCAAAATGAGTCATTTAAAAATAGGCATTTTTAAATAGGAAAAATTATAATTTAAAAATTCAGAAAGCAAAACCCAAAGAGAACTGAGAATGAGTCAGCTACATCTATCCACTATGCAACTAATCATCATAAAGAAACTATTTCTGTTAAACGTCTTTTAACATACTTATATTTAGAAATGGATTATGCTTTTAAGTTAAAAGAAAAAAAATCCTAAAGTTTTAGGAGCTGCCGTGCACATGTTCACTAACTGCTACAGCTTGCTTGGTCCCTTCTTGGAAAAGGACATAAACTCCATCCCACCCCTCCTTCTCCCCCTTCTCTGAAAACATTTCTTTTACATGAGATCACCAGATCACACATTCAGTGAAAAATACCATGTGCTGTGCAACACCAAACTTTTGGGCAGACTAGAAGGATTTTGGTATGATTCAGATCAGCTACACTACGTATGCAACAAAGAGCCTGTACGTCACAGAAAGATGGTATTTTCAAGAACTGTGTCACTTCTTCCAAGAAGTGTGAATTCAAGAAAGACATCTAACACTAATTTGCATTTCAGTTGGAGGTATCTTGAACCATTCCAGCTCATGATAAAGTGCTAAATTAATCTGAGAGCAGACTTTACAAAGCAGATTACTAATTGGGGAAGAACACCTTTACAGAGTTTGTAAAGAAGGGACAAAGAGGTTCTGGTGACACTTAGGTCCACCGAAACATATCTCCAATCTCTTCTTTTATTGGGACAGGAGATGCCATTTCCTTTCCCACATGTGAGTCTCCTTGCTCTCACCTCTTGTTCTCCCAGTGGCATGACAAGCTACAACTTTCTTTTCATATGCACTTCACAATAGCATTTATCCTGAATATTTTCTCTTGCAGGATTTCCCTTCTACATACACACAGCAATAGAAACTTTCTTTCACAGGATCTCAAAACTCCTGAACACTTCAAAGCCTTGTGCTGCCAAGCTACAGGGTCAGAGAGACATCTGTTAGTTATTAGACTTCTTGGATCTTTAAGGTTTTAAGTCACTAATGCCCACAACAATACTGTAGCATAAACAGACACTATCCCTATTTATAGACATAAAAAGTGAGGGAGAGGTTTATATGGTTTGTCAGTGAGAAAGCTCTTGATTCCCAAATCATAACATACAAGGAATCTAGTTAAAGCAAGGCAATATGAGGCAAAAAGTTAATTTCAGTGAACAGTTGTCAGGGGAAGTTTGTCCTCACCTGACTGTACCTTTCCTTCTCCTCCCAAATCTCCATGGAAAGCACGTTCTCACTCAGTTAGATGTGATTTTCTTACTACACCCTATATTTTTAAGTAGCAGGATATTATTACTTTGACTCTTAAACCAGCTTTGTTCCCAGGTCTCCTATGATTTAAAGTCAAAATGCTCAAAACTCCCAGGTGGTCAGGAGTTATACTCTGAATTTGGCATTTTTGCACTCGAAAATAAACCATTACTAGGCCCATTAATGGACTTAAAGGCCTGCTTAAGAATTATATCTAGTTTTCTGAAGTATTCACAAGGACAAGATGCTCATTTACACCTTGAACTTTCCTCACCACTGATGCTCTTTTCACTCTTAAGATATTTATGCCATCAGAACAACCCTTGGGCAGATCAGTCTGGCTGGCAAAGCCTACATCTTCAGCCAAATCCTGCATAAAGCCTGTCGGTATAGCCCACTCCTCGCTGTAAACAAAGCTGAATGAATCCTACATTTTCTGAGACACTGGAAGGAGCTCCCCTCTCAATGCTGGGGCAATTCCCTATTAAAAATCAGACTGCTCATAAAAGGAAGTTTTCTACCCATTTTACAGGCAGAATAAAGATGACTTGGCTGGCCTGCCCAAGTCCATGAGGTATGCCCAAGCCCACTATGGAGAAGCGGAATTTAAAGTTAATTCTTTGTGCTCCAACATAAAGATTTCGACTATAGGTAGATGTTTACTCTTCAGCAAATTCAAAATGTGAAATAGAAAATGCTTAAGAGACTCCTCAAACTTGTAGTTGACTCCTCTAACAGCAGCAGGCAGATTACGTAGTAGGCCAACCAGCTGTGTAATGCTCCAATATCCCTATACTCATACACACACCAATAAATGAGCACAGGATTGATAATAGCTACAAAGTGCAACCACTTCAGTGAGTACATTTACTCTCTTCATCCCAAAAGAGAAGCCTACAAGACCATCCAGTGTTCTATTAGAACCGAACACTGCACAGAAAACCAGATTTTCAGGTCTGAAAAAACCCCCTTAGTTTCCAGGCAAGTATTACTACATATGCAGAAGCAAACTGCTAGGCGTGCAACTCAACACACAAATTTGCATATGTGCTGTAATACCTGAATAATGCAAGTATTTTTCTTCCAAAGATAAAGAACAAGAAAGTTACTATCAAACTTGGTGACATCTGTAAAGAACCTACAAACTTTATGAGGATGTTCTAAGGGAAAAAGCTAAAGGGCAGCGGCGCTCTGGCACATAAGAAATATTCTTTGTGCATAAATAGTGAAATTATTTTTGGCTTCTGCATTTTTCCTTACAAAGAGAAACCCTTTCTTGACCCTTGCAAGTAGAGCAAATCAACAAAAATCTTACATATTGGCTTAGCATTCTGAATCACTGACAAGACTGACTCAGCTGTAACTTAGCAGATCTAGAATGAAAATTTAAAAAAAACATGCAGCACTACTTGAATTCTGCCTACAGCACCAGAACATTTTAAAACTTCTGCTATAAGAAATAGGGAAGAATTAATTAGCCAAACCTGACAAATAATGGCAAATCTATTGCAGTGAGCTTGGCTTTTTTTTGGCTACTCTCTAGACCTCATCTGTAGCTTCAGGAAGAGCACAGCAGTAACAGTGAGCTGTGAGAAATCAAAGACTGTGTGGGCGCATCAGTCAACACTGCTGAGCACCCAGGTCATAACCCAAGAGACTCCCAGGAAGTTAATTTTTACAGTTGCTGCTTTCCATTATCTTTCCCTACTGGGGTGGCTGGAGATTAAAGCACTATTTCTCAGCACTTAGGGGATGCAATTACAACTTTTGCGTGGTAGGTTAATGTTCTTTTGGCCAGAGCATCCTTATTGGCCTCTCCAGTTGCATGAAGTCAGCATTGTTACATGCCACCCTTATTTTTAGGTGTTTTTAAGCATTTCAGTCACTCCTATTTAGAGTTCTATTCATTATTTTTATTTTCCTGAACCTCTTAGATTCTTTCTGTTCTCTGCCAGCAAGCTTTTTTCTATTTGTCCCAGAACTCTCTTCCATTGGGAGTGGAACCCAGGTTGTCAAACCTGATAGGAAATCACCTTACACTTTCACAGCAGGGGCATGAAAAAACGAACCCTTGGCACCCTACTGATGTAACACTGGGTCTGCCTTTTCACCAGAAAAACTGAAGCACAAATCATCAGAAAGATTCAATCCCAGTAAAAGCAAAGGGAAGCATGAAATATGTCAATCAGTTTATTACTGCTTTATGTTGTAGCTCACAGGTGTTAAATACAGAAAAGTTATGGTAAGGCATAACATCGTCTTGCATAACATCTATGAACAGTTCTCCCAAACATATCTCAGAATGACTTTGTATTCTTCCAGCAGATTTCAGAGTATATCCATTTATTACTAACAGCATGAAAATAACATCCTGACAGGGACAATACCATCCTATTTTCAGAGTCCTTTTATTTTCACTTTAAAGAATAATGAACATTATTTCCACATAAGTACAACTCAAACCCCACTTTTGACTGGGGGGATTGATGTGTGAACTTCATGCCAGTGAAAGGTACTATTTTGAGCAGCAGCTAAAGATTTACATTAGTAAAAAGAACCCTCACTGTCACAATAGCAAGGGGCAAAAAAATGTAACCTTTCTCTCCAAAAAGAGAAAATCAAGACAAAGATTTATCTTGAAAGAAGTATGTACATGTAAGTATTACATATTTAACACATCAAAAAATACAGCTAAGATGGATTTACTTCCTGGAGAAATTTATTTCATGTCCTCATTTCCAGGAGATATTAGCATCATAAACAAAAATATTCCTTTCATAAAACTATTGAAAAGCGGACACTGCTACACCTACCTTCCTGCTAAAATGAAACCAATTTTAAATAGAACAATATACACAAATAAATACAAACAGAAGACCTAGCCTGTGAAAAAAGCTATGTCAAATGCTTATTTCAGACTTTTTTTCCTGTGATCTGAAAAATATATTCTAGCTTCTCTATCCCAATTTCTCTACAGCTCCTTCACTACGCTTAATTTCTGAAATGCACATCAGTGGCATTCAGTGCATTCTCGCAACAAGGCTATGTGTAACAACAGCACACCTTCATATCCTGCCTGGGAAAAATCTTCAGAGAACAAACATGAACACTTCCCTTTCCTTCAAACTTCATGACAGTCATCTGTTTACATATTCAATACAAAAGAAACACTTAAACATTTTCAAATTTGGTAGAATTAGGCATCTCTGATCACTTCAATTTTCATTTTTCCCAAGTAAGATTTGTTATTTCCCTACACAAAGCCTTATCTGATTTAGAAATTTATTTTTGCTTCTGAGATTCATAACCAGATTCCATAAACATACTTAGAAATTAAAGAATACTGCTAAAATTTACTTGAAATAGAAATGAAGTAACTTATGGCCTACCCTTGACAGTTCAGCACAGGTACATTTGTAATCAATATTTGGTTTTCACATGGGTACAAATTTTCACTCAATGTCTAAAAAAAAAGAAAAAGGACAGCAGTGACTATGTAGAGGGAAAATTTTAATTTAATTTTACACAGTGCCCTTCATTGTTCAGCCTTAAGCACTTCACAAAACAGCAAGCCTCCTAGGTGTACTACCATATGGGCAAATACAGCAGCTGCTCTGTGAGCTACAAGAGCCCACCTCTAACCACAGAAATCTCATCCTGAG
The DNA here is from genome assembly GCA_013399455.1 of Anthoscopus minutus. Taxonomy (NCBI): domain Eukaryota; kingdom Metazoa; phylum Chordata; class Aves; order Passeriformes; family Paridae; genus Anthoscopus; species Anthoscopus minutus. Next base: position 168,091 of record VWYI01034354.1, read on the forward strand.
AGGCTGCATGTGAACACAAGGCACTCAAGAAACATTTCCTCTGTTTAGGAAAACCTGGGGGTATAATTCTGCATGTACTTAGAATTCTAAAGTATAAAATAAAGCATGGGAAATCGATGCTGTAAATGTATGTTGCATGCAACATCTCTTGACTACAAAGAATAAAAGTAGCCCCTAATATCTGAAGTTTATGTTACATTTCTCCTATCACACCTAAACCCTGTATATAAAACAAAGCAAAACTCTAAGCAGATGGGAGAACTTCATCTCCTCCTAATTGCTGAGGCCCAGACTGAGATGTCCAAAGTGACTGGTGCATGTACATTAACCAATACACTAGAGGAGTCTAAAGAAGGGATATTGTATCCTAAAATCAGAGACATTCCCGAAAGTGAAATCTTTCTTACTAGAAACTTACTCTTTGTAAGGAAAAGTTAATCCTCTCTGCCAAGCCACAGCCCAACTTTTGCAGTTCTTTGTCTTCCATTTCCACCTTGTGTCAGCAGTGCTAACCTTCTGTTTCCGTCATAGGACAAAGCAGACAATGCTCACCTTTGGTCTCAGTAACAAGCTGGATAAAGCTGTCTGTCTATATTATCATTTCCTCTCTTTCTACTTAATAGCTGCTTTTTTTGTCTTTAATGAATGCTGTGGTACAGATAGGGCAGACATAATCCTGCAGTAGGAAAAAATTGCAGTTATTTGTACCATGAAAGCATAAAGCTTAGTTCTGTACATTTTATTAATCTTGGATTATTGAACAAATAATTATCAAAAACATACACAGTTCTAAAAATGGAAGCTTTCCATAAGGAAAATCCTTCCTGTGTGATGAAACACACAAGTTATCAAAACAGGATGTAGAACAAAAAGCACACATACATCCTTACTTCAATTGTTATGGCATTAGTCCTTGCTAGTTGAATTAATCTTTGGAGGAATGTTGTATTTTTTTTAAAAGCGAGCATGCTCTGTTCCTAACTCTATGAAGCCTGCAGAGACAACTGGGCACAAAAGTGAATTCAACTTGGGGGATAGTCACCTATATCAAAGGACATGGTAAACTCCTAAGCCTCTTACATAAAGATTACTGTCAACTTCAAATAGATTACAGTCAGGGTGGCCAAAAAAGCCCTGAGACAGAAATTAACACCCAGTGTACTCAATGGCTCAATTATTCCAAAATCGGGAGAACAGGGCTGAAAGACAACTTATCTTTCATCTCATTTGGTACACTTGATGAGTGGGTAAGAGCAGATCTGCAGTTCTGAGACTCAGAACAAACAAGCAACCAAGCCCCTCCTCTTCCCTCTGCTCCACCCTACACAGACATAGCAAGGAAACATTCATTTTATAACAGCGGTGTTTATTTACATTAGAGAAGGTTTACACAAGTTGAAAAGTTGTTTCAACATGAATCCAGCAATCAGTGCTCATCTTCAAAGAAAGGGATGATTTTTAAGATCTGATGATGCACCTTCAGAAAACCTTGATGATCACTTGGGAAAGAAGTACCAGGAATCAACTAAAACAAACAGAAAAAAAATACAAGAGTGACATTAGTTCTATACAACCAGCCATACACAATTACTTGAAAAAACAACATTCTGTTCTTCTAGCTGTCTTCCCTGCTATAACAATACTCCTGTGTTAGCTCTAATTCCCCACCCTGTGAAAAGCATGGCCTCAAAATATTATCTGTTCATTTTAACAGTTTGGCTGTACTAATCCTGCAACAAGTTACAACACTGTTGTGACCATCCCTGGAAGACATCAAAGATCAGGCAGATTACATTCAGTTGTCTGCCAGAGGTCTGAGTTCTAATACTTTGGTAAATAAATGCTATTTATTGGCATGCCATACAAAGGCAAATGGAATGCAACTTGCTTTCCCATGACATGGGCTCCACAGATGTTGCTTCTCAACCAATCTGGCACTCAGCTCATGACTAAGTTTAACTTAGTATTTCTGTAACTCCCTCCATCTCAAAAAGCACATGTCTCTTCTCTATAGTTCCTGCGAGTAGAAAAATCTTTTTTTAAAGTAGTTAAAACTGAAAATGTAGGATGCATTCTTATTTCTTAAAGAAAAACACATTTCTGTTAACATGCAAAATAGTCATAACAGTGAAAGGATAAAATTTTGTCTTCAGAACTTACACTTGGAAAGTAGGTACGGTTATGCCAATTTTAGGAAAAGGAGCTGTTTATTTGACTAGTTAGCTACTATGAGGAATGACAAAAACCATGGCAAAACAACCTATCTCCTTTAAATAGATAAATTCCATGCATTTGCCTTGCATGATCAGTAAGAGAAAAATGTTGTCTTCTTATCTTTTTATATGGACTACACTTTTACTCAAAAGTAATCTTCTCCCACAAAGCATTCATGAATTTCCGTTCATGTTCTATTTAACAGGAGACAGGCAATACCATATGACAGGTTATAACTATTATAATTTTCATATACACAAAATTGCCTTTTTGCAACAAAACAGTTTTCATGACAATTTTTAAAGCCAGCAATTAAGAGAAGTCAAATAACATCTGAGGAAAAAGGTACCTTCTGGGGAAACAGAATCTCCTTTCATAAATGCTGGTGCCTAAAAATGAGAAAAAAAAAGATAGGAAAAAAAATCCCAAAACAACATCTCAGTATTTACTTAAGGTTTCACAGATAGCACCCAAACTCACAGGTATTTTAATACTCAAGTCAAGAGTTATTAACAAAACCAGAATTTTCTGTTGCCCCCACATGACAATATTCTACCTTACAGATTTCTCACCCCCACTGTACAAATTTCTTTGTTGTTCATAAATGACAAAACAAGCACAAGAACAATGAGTGATAGATTAACACCTTACCTAATGCAAAGGGGATTTTTGATGTCTAAAGAGTAAAAATGCCTTTCTAGTTACTATAAGTTTCACTGTCAGGTATGCATGTGAATATATACACACACATACAATTTACATTAAATACATGCAAACAATTTAAAATCAATGTGTGATGATATTCATTTACAATTCCATTTTGACAGAGTAATTCAGTTCTGTGGAAACTGACTATTTGTTTTCAAATTCAGGTGTGTCATTTAAAAGCTGGATATGCCAGTATTCAATCACAGGAGTGCACAGCCCATCTTATCCTGTAACTTAAAGGACAAAACTAAAGACACTTTTAACACATCTGGAATCACTCTGCCTCATGATGAGGATGCAACAACTTTCCACTGCCCTTCCTCAGCACAGCAGCACTCTGGTTGAGCTGCACTGGTTCGACACAGCCTTGCCACACCTGAGCAGGCACAGGGCTCTAAACTCTGAACATCACAACAAAGCCCATGAGGAGGGAAGGAAGAGGCAGGATTCATCTTCCCACTTTACCCAGGATAATTACGTGCATGGAGGGGTTATGTGACTAGCCTGAAAGGAGGTACCAGTATGACAAACATAACCCAGATCATATCACCGCAATATCCCCTCTCTTTCCAGCAAAACCCAAGCTTTATCTCATAAGGCAGGGAGAACCAGAGGTCACCATTTATAAGCATGTGCCTGCCACTTCTGGGATAACTGCTTAAAAAGCTTGAGATAAGGACTTGGTACTTTCCCACCAGGACCAGATCAAAATCTCATCCCACTGAACCAGGAATCTCTTCACTACAAAACACTTTCATTTGGAACACATTTAAAATTAATTAATTAAAACCCCAGACTAAGAGCCCCACCAACCTTTTGTTTCACAACTGGCCACTCTACAGAAAATCCTACCTTTACTAAATCCCAAATGGAAATGTCCTCACAGAAAGCATATAGGGAGAAAGGCAGTCAACACACTTTCCTGCTTAGATCTCAATTATTCAAAACACATCAATAAATATACAGATTCACATTTGATTTTTTTAAATTATCAGGAAAAGTAAAATATTTTTCACTGTAAAGCACTGTTCTGCATTTTACCAAACAAGATATCATCCAGCAAAGCCTTCCTAGTTTATTTTCCGGTATTATAAGGAAAGAATGATGTGATAAGTCTGAGAAACACTGCTCTACTAACTATATATAGATTGTCTTGGAGATTTTCCAACTTGTAAAGTTCTCAGCAGCTTCTTCACAGAGCAAGCAATACTGAAGATTAATATTAAACAAAGGCTTGGTGGTTCTGGTCAGTTTTACAGATGGCAACACTTAAAAGACTGAAATAAACAATGTATCTTAGCACTAACACATTCATCTACGAAGCTCTATGCCTCCTGCATATAGTGTGCAACATATACTGACATTGGAGCTGAGACACAGATAAAACAACTTTCCGAGGCCAGAGAACACTAGAAATTTTCACTGTGTAGTGTTGAAATTCATCTAGATTTGTAGTTGCAGAGGTCTGCAACTTTTGGCAGGATCAAATGTTCAGTATGTGCTCTTACATGCACAGATTATCCTCTATCTCTTTGGAATTGACTGGCCATGGCAATTCACCCGCTGTGGAATCATTCTTAGTTTGCCCCCAACACAGATGACAGTACACATGCCAACCATTTAGAAACTCACTCAATGGAGTGGAAATTCCCCAAGCCAGACAAGTCATTCTATTTCCTTATCTGTGAACTAATAAAAAGTCAAATAATTCTGAAAACAACTGGACTACCTTGGGAACTACCCAATCAAAATCTATAGGAAAGTCTGATTAGTGCACACTTGGTAAACACTTGGTAATGATTTGCATGTTTTCCATTTGGTTGTGTTACAGTTCTCTTGCTCACCATGAAAACTGTTCCATAAGCAATAGTGAGTGTTGCCTTTTGGCATCTTTGGGGTTTTTTTTGTTTTGTTCTGAGGTTTTTTTGAGAACTCATTATATCTGATTTAAGGCAATAACCATTCGCTCAAAAATGCTGTATCTGAAATCTGATGTTGGAAAAAGAATTGTAGGGAACCAGCTCTCACTGCAGAAAATAGCTCAAAAATTTTGCAGTAGCTGAAATATGTCTCTCACTGTATTTGCATATAAGATCTCTGCTTCAGCTTTCATTATTTTGTTTTTATCCAGGAGCTAATAGATGGATATAAATTAGAAGAGAATGTATCTGCTTTTAGCTCAAATTTAAAAAAACAAATCAAAACCAAACAAAACCCTCTGCAAACACAGGCAGCTTTCATTTGAAATCACCTCAGCCATTAAAATTCTGCAGCCAACACTCACGTACTTTCACTTCAGTGTGAGAGAGATGAATGTCTGACAACCAAAGCATGCAGTGTAGTGCACTAGACTAAAAGATACCTGCTTAAAATGTGCAAGTCAACCTCCCTGCTTATATTTAGAGTTCAACTATCCTCAATTCCTATTTCAAGGGCATTTTACTTTTTTTAGTTACTGCAGATCAGCAAGTGCATGCAGCATGAACAGTATTTATAATAGAGTATTGTATATCTTCCCCGTCTGGAAAGTACCAAGAGGCAGCATCCTACAAAAACATCATTTAAATACTTAAGACTGAACTGAAATAGAATGATAGGAAGGTGTATGTGGAAACAACTTCACAAAAACACTATCATTTAAAAGAATGTGAGGCACCAAAAAACACAGAAAGAGATACTATTTGATAAAAAGGGAAGCTTTCAAATAAAAAAAGGCATTAGTTTGATACAAGGTATCTATTTTATGAACTGATTTTACTAATTTCCTCCCCTCCCCAAAACCCACGGGGAAAAGAAGATTTGTTATTGAGAAATAAAATAAGACATACTGCTGAAAAAATAATTATTTACTCTGCATGCCTCAAATACAAAGAGCAGAGAATGCAAAAGGAAATATTCCTTTGCACATTTGTCACCAGTCAAATACATTTGGACTTGAAGTTTCAGTTGAGTTTAAAGACTCATAAAGTTACTGTAAAATTTGAAGTACAGAGGAGGTAAATACTTGCTTATAGCTGTGACTGACATGTCTAAAAACATATCTGAATTCCAAAATTAGTTTCTTTCATTTAAAGTTTACAGTCCCATTAATCAACATTCACAAATGCAACACAGAGATACTTTAAAAGAAGTGCTGAAAGCAAAATATCTGAAAAGAAAAAAGTTTGGTTTGACACATCTTTATGACTTAAACCAAAATTTTTTTGCAATTGTCTTATTTGCTTGTGACAAAAAAGCATCCAGGACAACACATTCTTACTAGAAATGCTGTTGTAATGTTAACTGCACTGTGTCCTTTGACACCTGAACTTGCATAACTGCTCTGACTGTTGTGGCAAAACACTGGGTGCCCTGGCAGCCATGCACACATGCAAAATATCTCATGTNTGGCAGCCATGCACACATGCAAAATACCTCATGTGGTCATAAGCATAGGCTCAATCACAGCCTATGACAGAAAAGAAGAAGTAATACTTGGGGGCACATTTCTCCATGTAATTTCTGGTAACCTTGCTTAATTTCTGGCATCCAAACTAGCATATTTTAAAATGGAAAAAATTTTCCTCCTCTAACATTTGCACATGAAAAGCATCAAACCTGCAGGACATTTTTCTTGCCTGAACAGGAAACCTGCATGCTTTA